>JAQISU010000210.1:16807500-17385000 GCA_029339505.1 Unio delphinus | reverse complement strand
CCCCGGAAAGAACCATCTACCCACGAAAAGCAACTGGTAAGCTTTCGCCAAATCCCACATTGTCCGAATATGATACGCTAACCCACAGAGGTGAGATGGCAGTGATCCTTAACGGAGAGCTTTAAAATTTTTGGCCACTACTCGGGGCTCCGGGTCTAGTTGCGTTAAATGAATTGACATTTACCTTTGTGATGTTACAGCTCATTTGTATTGCAATCAGATTTCAACACATGTTTGAGATTAGCCCACCGTCGTGATAGTGTGTATGAGTTTGATATAATATATGTATTCCATTTAATTATATATCTTTTTTTATATGCATGCAAAAAAAATTAATATATATATATATAGATACACACAATATTGTTGTTGTCAAAGTCACTGTGGTAATATATATATATATATATATATATATATATATATATATATATATATATATATATATATATATATATATATATATAGCACGTGATTGACATCTGTGAAGACAAGAGGTGTACAACACCTGAACCGTGGGCCGAATCCTGCATTGGAAAGTGTTTTCTGTCATGCCCTCAGGACAATTTAAAACAGTACAAAAATCTGCATGGTGAACAGTAATTATAATCGAGTCGGCTTAGAAAATGCAATCTGGCACTTAGCCAAAAACGCTTGTGCACCCCTGACATAGACTATCGCAAGGAACCCTGATGAAGAGCATTCATAAGATTTCTAATCAGTGGAATAAACAAAGTACATCCTGTATTTCACTTAAAAGTGCAACAGTGGGTTATAATGGTAACAGTCCATCTCACGGATCCTGGAGCTAGTTAGCAATTACGTTATAAATAGACGTTTGAAAATAAGAAAAAGATCTGGTTCAAGGTTACAAAATAATAGAGTGGGAAAAGTACATCATGTTGATCATTTAAAATCGCAAAAGTGCTAGATGAGATCGGCAATTTCAAAGGAAGCACCCGCCCACCCTCCTCTGCGAAAATCGCATAAGTGAGCGTTAATGTCATACATTCAAATCGAAGCACCCGCCCACATATTTGCATGGCTATTCTGTTGTCACGGGTATATAAATGATCTACATTGAATAAACGCAAGTTGTTCCTTAATACGGTTCAAGTTTGGTGAGTAGAATATTTATATATTTGAATTTGTCTTGCTTAAAACCACTTAAAGATAGAAGAAATGTTTACGATATAATGCAAAGTATTATCGCATATCTTATATCGCATGCATGATGGGTTCATTCTTGACCACATTTGTAGTTCATGCAACTTAAGGAAGTTGTGATCTTATCTACAACCTTAAATACTAGCACAGAAATCTTTAACTACCTGCCGATCAAAATGTTATTTTTAAGTATTTAAATGATTTGCATTTATCAAAATATATAACTTAATATATTAAAATAGCATCCACTTGATTGAGTTCAATGACGTCTATTCCGATCGCACATTTATGTCAATAGCCGAGTGAGGCACATACTCGTTCTCACAATATTGTTGGTGGTAACAACTGTTTCCATCTATCTTCTGCCGTGGCAACACCAGGACAAGAAAATTCTTAACAGACATTTGTCTCTTTCGATCTATTGAAAGATCAGTTGCACGCTTATGCTTGACTTAAAATTAGTGCAACTTCATAAGTATGCTTGATATAATTGACACACATTTTTACGCCTAGAAATGGCCCACTTTAAAATATAGTACTCTCTCAGCTATGTGAAAGGTGTGGAACAAGATACAGTCAATATCACATGTATTTATATGAACAATTATAATACTCTATGTATTAAACTAGGTAACAGAAAAAGCTAAACCAACAAGTTTGATACGATCAACAAGTTTTATATCCCTCTACGTTTTTCAATTTGGAAAACAAATTACAAAATTATTCTAAATTTCATATCATCATTTACGCTCCAACTAAATTTAAATTCTTGAATATTCAAGATGTACCAATAGTTTTGACTATCCGCATATGCTAATAGTCTAGAATGTGTTCACATGTATCCCCAAAAATGTCATTGTGAACTTTATGATTCTAACGAATAATTCAGGAAAATAGTTAATCTGTTATTGTATCGGAATATATTGGTAGTTGATACGACGGACTCATCTTAAAAGAAATAATAACAATAGGTTACCATGACGCCTTGGTATACAAATACACACTTGACATACCAAACTCATTTGCTTTGGAAAAACTTACCAATCTAAATTAAATTGTCTGGTCAAGTCTTGTTTACACAGGACAGACCTTGACCTTTTAGTTACTTACAGATCTTGTTTGCAAATATCATGACAAATGTCACTTTCACAAAAATCAATCCACAAGCCACAATTCCAATAATGATAAAATTATGGTATGCACTATAGAATACTAATTAAATATACATAAGCACTCATAAATAAAACAAAACAATATTGTATAATTTAGCTGTCTTTAACATATTAGACAAACATACATATGATCAAATAATAATTAGAATTGCATATCAAGATTTGTTACAAATACCTCAAAAAGAAACTAAACGAGCAAAGCCATCACAATTTTTCTAGACTGTGGAATTGTGTATCTGGTGCTTGTCACTATTTTATTTAATAGCATTCCACATGGTCGATGCCATGTTTGTCTATTGAATCAATTCTTGACCAACGCATACATCACTTGCTTCAACACACACTTGAAATGATTTACTGACCTCTGCAGCTAAAATATAATCGGTTCACTTTTAAATATGATCTCTAATTTGTCAACATATTCCAAACAAATGACAGACAAATAAAATGCTACTCAAAATATGGGCTAGAGGCTCGTCAATTATGGGGCAATTTGTAGAAATGTCCGCTACGATCAGCCATACATCGGTTTCCTCTTAATGCTATGCACTGAAAATTCAAAGAATATCTTGACCTTTAATTCTTCGGCTAAATATGACTTTGTCCAACACAATATCCTACAACCGTGATTATCATTAGATTGTAAAGGTGTCTTGTCCAGATTGTATAATATTTGTTAACACTTGCTAAACGAGAGTCAGTACAGTCAAAAGACATTCTATCATTTAATACCTGCTGTGTGAGAACGAACACAACTGATTAAACAAATGAACTGGACTATCTCTACCATCATAGTTCTATAACATATTTTCAGACAATGATGTGTTTCATTCCACCTGAGACGATTTAATTTAAGATATTCGCTTTAATTTTGAATTACTAAAGGCCCGTACAAGTTTGCGCGAAGTGGATTTTCAGATATGGACAGCTTATATCACTAGACTGAAAAAAATAATGTCTTCTGTTCTTCCGTTATAGCTTGATTATTATTTTTTTGGACTAAGGATTTTGAATGTATTTTTCTATGTCTTTAACTTAGAAGAGGTACTAGCCTTATAATTTGTTTTATGTTCCCTTTTCTTGTACTTCTTCTTCCTATTTTCTGTCTTTCCCTTTTCTATCTTTTCATTTGCATCCATCTCTTCTCTTCTTCGTTCTACATTTGTATTTCTCCATATTCTGTCTTTCTTTGCCTTTGCAATCGCATTACTTGTTTATGTTCTTCTTTCTCAGTTGCATTTCCCAGTGAACATTATAAGCATTGATATAAAACTTCTGACTACTTGCAAGACGAGAAGTACAAGTAAAATTTTGACGATAATAATATAGTAAAGACTGTTATATATGGTAGCTCTCATGATATCATTGAGAAAAGTGGAAAAATATGGTTACATATGTAATGACAAAATGCTCGTTTTGAGAAAATAAATTTTCGATAAATGTACTGACAGTACAATGCATGAAAGGGACATTTCTGTTGTAGAGGTCCCTTTTCTCGACGTGCTATTTAACCTAAAATAAAGACACTCAAGTAATACGTATTTCTTAAGTATAAATCAAGCTTTGTTAATCACATAATGTAGCGTCGAATATATATATATATATATATATATATATATATATATATATATATATATATATATCATAGTCGTGGGAAATGTCTGCCCGAATAAGTCCAAAACATGCCGGACTGTTGGCCCAACAGCTTGCTGATAGTGAACTTTTCCGCGACCTCGCTGATCGAGCATCTCAACTTAGGCTAAAGGCTGAAGGTGAACCTCTTTCAGAATATCTTTGGAAGTCAACAAAATCCCAGCAAAATGATGCACTTCAGTCCAAATTTATCCAGGGACTTCGATACGGTAATCTTGATCCAACTGATTTCGGTACGTAATATAATACTACCTCGTCCATATAACGTGTATTCATGTTTTGAAAGCGGACCACGTACTGATTTGTGTAGGATAAGATATTCTTCTTGTATCTAGTTTGGGAAACATGTATTTTGTATGCGATTTCTTAAGACTGAATGTGTCTAGTTATTTAGGCATGTAAGTCAGTAAATTTCACGCTTCGGAAATGTATAATGTTAGATATGTTTTCCTATGTCACTTTTCCATTTAGCAGCAAAGAACGTCATTTACGTTTAATGTGAATATACAAATATACATATGTATTGAACAATTCAATTCTATCATATGAAGCGAAGCACGCAATGACAGAAGGGTCAGAATGTTGATGGAATTTACACGTCATTGGGTCATTATGTTCGATTTAAACCAGGTATGAACTTTTAAATATTTAAACATGTATACCTGTATTTAAGGGAACAATTTCATGGTGGTGTTACGTATGTTCCCCGCTATACAATGAAATAGTGACATCAAGATCTAATGACATATATTAAATCAATAAGTATTTACATTAGACAATTGTATTTAGGTGAAAGCAAATAAGCAGCCGCCACATAGTGTAATGAGTAATAAACTATTTTAACATAGCCTTTCCATATTTTTCAAATTGTATTTTAAAATATGAATCACTGCAGAAAAAGGGAAATACAACTGTGAATGGAGATAATTGCGGAAGTTGCAAACCCTTGGATGCAGAGCACACACACTTTCATTTATTTTCTTATATACTTTTCAGATATTTAAAATATGACCAATAACTAAAAACAAAAATAAATCAATAAGTTATATGCATGCATTCCATCCTTCCTCTTTAGGCGGTTACATGGTCCAGGATTCAATATATTGCTACTACAGCATGGAATCTATCTACACAGCAGCAAGAAAAGCAACAGATCCGATTTTGAAAGCTTTTCTAGAGAAACAATCGGAATCATTCAAGACGTAAGGAAGAATTACTAAATTCGAAAAGGAATTAAATGAATGGCAACATTAATTATAGTATTGCAATTCAATTAGAGAAACAAATTTTGAATGAGACTATATTTCATAAGTTTGAAGCCAGGATATATAATAATAGATTAATCTATCTTATAAAATACCAAATAGTAACAACTAATAACTTTCAGCTAACTATGCTATTAATATAAAGACTTTTTTGATCGCAATTTTGAAT
This sequence comes from Unio delphinus, assembly GCA_029339505.1. Taxonomy (NCBI): domain Eukaryota; kingdom Metazoa; phylum Mollusca; class Bivalvia; order Unionida; family Unionidae; genus Unio; species Unio delphinus. The sequence continues at coordinate 17,379,577 of JAQISU010000210.1, read as the reverse complement.
ATCAATAACTTCCTTATAACCTTGTGGAGACCTGAAACCTCAAACTTTCTTTTTGTTTTCGATTTTTGGGAAAGAAAACAAAAGAATGTATACAGTGGTTTATTGGTTACAAAATGCGTGTGTGTGTGTGTGTGTGTGTGTGTGTGTGTGTGTGTGTGTGTGGTTGAAAGTGACAGCTGAATAGTGAATTATTCAAGGACATGTGTATTTTAAAATAGTACTGGGTTTTCTAGGTATTATGAAGAGCTGTTCAAACTGTGGCATATTAGAGATCCTAACGGTATAGACCTGAGTAAAGCATGCGAGGATTATATTGCCCTTGAAAAAAATGTTGCCGAGACGATGGGCCCTCTGTACCTTGTAGTGGCTTTAATACCATGTTACAAACTTTGGCCATGGCTTGGAAAGCAAATATCGGATCAACCGGTAAATACTCTTTGTTATATCGGTAGCTAATATTACAGAGGAACAGTACAACTCTCAGTCGCAAATTACGCCTAGAAATGCATGTTGATCTCTACGTAATGTTCCAATAATATAAATACTATTACCTTACAATTTGATACTAAGGTTGGAATAAAAGGTTGTAATAAGAAATATAAGTTGTGTTATTGAACATAGTGGTAATGAAGACTAAGGTACATATTATTCTCGATGATGATAATGAATATAAATGATTTTCATAGCAATGGTGTGATTCTTAGATTACTTGTTTTGCCTTAAATTATGCCTGTGCATGATCTGTCACATTACAACTCAACTATATGCTACATTAAAAGAGCAGTAGTTGTATTAATAAAAACGGTAGGTAGGAGCAATCCAAAGTTGACTTCACTAAGAGTCAGCAAGCTTCTTATTCCAAAGGGAACTATAATTGCAAAGTATGTTTAGCGCCAATGTTTAGTAAGCGGAATAACATGATGTAAGATGCATAACAGTTAATGGAGACAGAATGTGTTAAAATACAAAACTTATAATCACGAAAAACTGTATCAGTATTAAAGCAAATAATGGATGAACCCGATTACAACTTTGGATAACAATTTGCACATTCTGATTTATAAATTATAGAACATATCGGCACCTGAATGACATCTTTAGATATACATCTAAGCTCCGTATAAGAGTTAGTTTTGTTAGTGTAGTTAATTAAGTGTATAGCTTGATACAACACATAAGAACTGTGGTCGATTAGATTGAAAATGCACTGAACATATCTAAGTTTCGGATTACTGAGATTGTAACTTGGATTTTATCATTGTGTTTTGAATCCTCCTAAATAATAAAGAAACTGGCAATACCGGAAAACAAATCTGAAATACAACCAATCATTGAGCATCCTTCCATTACATGCCATTTCTAAAGAAGGATAAAAACAAAATACGACAATAGAAGACGCTCCAATTTACGTTGTTCCAGTGTTTACTTCAGCCGATGAATATGCAAAAAAATCATAGATCGTCAATTATTCTATTAATAGGAAATAAATATCAAAGACAAATGCTCCGGTTAAAATATCAGAGACAGAATGGATAGTTGAGAAAATGGTATTACTATAGACAGGATGTGTTTAGGTCATTGTGCAAATTAATATACCACTCTATGAACTTACAGAGCAAATAAGTACTGAATCAAAGTAGAGTTGGTCATGCACATTTTGCGAATTTCAATCGGTCCACAAACTGCAGTTTGTTCTTCAGGGTCATGTAATATGTTGTATATTAGACGAAATATACAGCAGACCTTCAATGGACTAATGTGCATTATATTACACAAAATATACAGTATACCTTCAATGGACTAATGTGTATTATATTACAAAACATATACAGTGTACATGTATTGGACTAATTTGTCTCATATTACATATGATATACAGTATACCTGCAATAGACTAATAAGTATTATATTACATATGATATACAGTATACCTGCAATACACTAATGTATATTATATTACATATGATATACTGTATACCTGCAATAGACTAATGTGTATTATATTACATATGATATACTGTATACCTGTAATAGACTAATGTGTATTATATTACATATGATATACAGTATACCTGCAATAGACTAATGTGTATTATATTACATAAAATATACAGTATACCTGCAATGGACTAATGTGTATTATATTACAGATAATATACAGTATACCTGCAATGGACTCATATCTGTTTGACTGTGTTTATGTCAACAATCTATAGAACACATTGCATGATGATATTAACATAACCTTAGGTCAATTTACTAACACATGATATTCTAGAAATCAGGTTCACCAGGACTAGAATAAATTAGACATAGTATCACTAATGTTATTGTACAGATTATCAGATAAATTATAAGAGGATTTTAGAGGTAAAAAATGTCAAGTTGTCTTTGTTAGTATTCATATCTCATCTATACGCATGGTTGAATTTTCAGCTAATGGAAAGGAATTAGTATGCATTGACAATTTGTATTTTCTTAAATTAGCTTAAAATAAAGCGTAGAAAAACAACACATTAACAAATAAATATTCATTATAGTCAAAACAGAGCTTCAATAGTGTATTTGACTTTGTACCTTGTCCAATTTGATAACCATAACTTATATAGTATATAACATATATTAATAAGATTTTGGCCATTGTTTACATATTACTACATTTACCTCCATCTCTGTCATTATTTCGCATTGTTATTAGCAGTATACCTTAATGTCACTATAGGTTATAGGACCTGTACAGGTACAAGAAAAAAGAATGAGGCCAGGCGTGTGTATAAATGTGTCTACGTATAATCTCATATATCCAGCATATTGTTATTATTTATTTTTACAGCGCAACTTCGGTGTGTATGAAAGCTGGGTTATGTCCAATCTCGATCCCACCTACGACGGTTACAAGAAACTGGAACAAATTATAGATGATGCGTTTCTGTTAGGTGAAATAGATCAAAAGCAAGCACTCTCTATCTACAAAGGGTGCATGACTGGAGAGGCGAAATTTTTCAGCTCTGCTTAAATATATATATATTGCCATATTTTGGCAAAAAAGGTTTCAGTTTAAGTGAAATGTTTCTTAAAACTTATTTTTAAAGATGTGAACTTACAAAGATGAATAAATTATACTACAGTTGATAATATTTATACATGTATTATTGTTGAAGTTCGTAATGAAATGGCCTATTTTATTTCGGTAAATAATAACTGTCAATTTCAAAACTTTTGGAGACCTTATTGATGTAAACAGTAATTCGCTGTAAAAGATGCTAATGTATTTCGTATGTAATCTAATCGTTGCTAATTGTATCTGGGTCATGTTTATGCAGGCTTAAAAGTAAATGATTTAAAACATAATAACAAACTCATAACTAATTCATGTTTAGAGTTATGAAGTGTTAATATTAATTTTACTACTGTGTTCGACAGACGGAATTTTGAAGAATGTTGATGTAAAGATTTAATTTCATGCCTAATATATCGGACGAAAATAATCTGCAGCCATTGTTTTTTGTACTTCTTTATTATTATATTATGTAGTCCCACCACTCCTTGAACCCAATCAGAAAGTAAAGAGTCTCTCAAACGTATGAAACAACGAGAAGAATAATTACTGTTTTTGGGAAGATCAAATATCAAATGTAAATTCTCAAACTTTACAACAATAATGCGTGTGATCCTTCAATACTTCCTTTACAATTAAAATAATAGACATGTTAGTCCAGCTAATGGATGTGGGTTGATTGGTGGACTTCGTACAAAGTGCCCGCTTTATTCAGTTCTTGTTATTCAGTTAAACAATCGGAGAGACAACGGATAGTTGAGACAATGGTATTAACAAAAACATATTGTGTTTAGGTAATTGTGGAAGGTATTAGACCACTCTATGAACTTACAGAACAAATATGTACTGACGAAAAGCAGAGTTGGTCACGCGCTTTTATAGATGATTGATCTGTTCATAAACTGCAGTTAGGTCTTCGTGGTCATGTAATTTGTATTATACTACACGAAATATACAGTATAACTGCAATGGAACTATATCCATTTGACTTTATTCATGTCATAATATATAGGACGCGTTGCATTAAGTGATTAACCTAACCTTACATTGAATTACTATATACTTGATATTCATGATGTTAGGTTCGCCAGGACTAAAATAAATCGAACATTTTGTCCCTAATGTTCTTGAACAGAATCTCGGATAAATTATGAGTCGAAGGTCGAGATAAAAAAAGTCAAGTTCTCGGTATTAAAAGTTATATCTCATTTATATTAAGGCTTGACATTCCCGCTAGTGGAAACCAAAATATTTCCATTGGCAATTTGTTTTTTTATTTACTGATTTTAAAGAAAATCATAAACAAAAACCTCAGTAACAAACGACGATTTACTTATTAGAATAAAAACAGATTTGTAATATTGTCATTGGCCTTGTACATTGTCCAATTATTTATTCAACATATTATTTATCATTTTTCGACGGTTACAGGAAACTGGACACAACTATGGATGATGTGTTTCTGGTCGGATGCATATATAAATCTCAAGACTTCTGTGTCTACAAAGGGTGCATGACTGGAGAGGGGAGAAACTAATGTGTTCAGCTCTCCCTAATTATATATATATATATATATATATATATATATATATATATATATATATATATATATATATATATATATATATATATATATAACCTTGAAATGCAGCTGTTTCACAAATAAATGCTCTTGGAGACTATGTCATAAACTCACACTTGCTATTATAGATAATAGTCACTTGCTACTTCAGTAAGAATTGACCGTGGTTTATTGTTCCAATTCTACACGTACATAAATGAGATCCCGAACCTCGAGTGATATGTACATCCTGTACTAAAATAAACAAATGTTGTTTCTTTGTAAAGCTATGAAAGAATCTGGCATATTTTTGTATCTTCAAAGAAATGTAAATGATCTGTGAAAATAAAGAGATGATAGTAATCATTAAAATAACGACTTCTACACCATATAAACAACTTGAGTTTTCATTTTGACATGCGCATTTGTTCGTGCACCTGGTATCTTATCAATAATTAAGAAGCTTTTCACGCAAGTTCGGATATTACATTAACTGTATAACGTGCCATGATTTAGGTCATCATTTGTATAGTAATTGATATATCTATCTATTCGAGTCATATGAGAAGGGAGTTAAATTGTTTTATTGGCTTTTTATGAACTATTACGAATTTATCAGTTTCATAACTATAAGTTTTCCTTGGGATGGTTTATATCAGCGGAGCATCACCGCTTATGCTCAAGTGCCATATTACATTTTCTAAGCATCTCGAGTGCCACAAACACATACATTTAATATACTTACTGTTTACGGGCCAGACTTCATGTTGTTTTAATTTGCCCTGATTGCCGGACTGACCACGTTCGCCGGCCGGATTCGTCCCACGGGAATGATGGTACCTATTAAGTCATTTGATTTTAGAACTAAAACTCATTCTGTTAATAATTATTCTTCTGCATTAAAATGTAAAACTAAAATGTATAATTTACCCATTTCAATCATTTTAGTTGTAAATGTACACAGTGAACAAAAACGAAATATCAAATAGGGAATCAACATAATAAAACCATGAGAAAAACAAACCTTTTATGACAACAAATTCTAGTTCTATGATACTGAAAAGAATGTCACATTAAACTCACAATAACTATTAAGCAACGATCAAAGTGTCTCATGTCAGGATGAGAAAATTTTTAACTTTTATTTTCTGAATGATATATCTGCCCTAACTGTGAAACTTTACTTTTAAAAACAAGAGAGTTGTTAACCTTTTTGAAAAAAGACTAACAACAAGCATTAAATTTAATTATAAACTATTTTAAAGCAGATTAGATTTAATAAATACAAATGTCTCCCACATTCATTTTGTCATGTTCTAAGACAGCGGTATGATAACGGCGAAACTGATGTTTAATACCAATGTAACACTCTGTGAGATGGTTAAGCCTGGAAGTAACGTCACTGAAACAATCCAGCTCCTGTGGCGAAAATGCAGTGGTATGAAAATCATTACAACATGGACTTGGCGCATTATTCAAAGTTTCACAGACATGGCTACAACGGCAAGTTTTGGTGTATTAAGCTATGAGAATCTGGCATTCATTGTTTCCAGTAGGAGCAGACTTGTCACCATCTTATTCATAGGAATAATTTCGCAAAATAGTTTTTGAATTTTACAAGACTTTCAAACTTAGAGCAGAACAAAGCAGCATTACGTCTATGTCACATATTGAACCATACTTCCATCCTTGACATTCCAACGTTTGTGTGCGTGTGTTTACATAACCAACAGCACTGTACATTTTAAAAATAAATTTGAGTTTTTTTCAAAAAGAAACAACTCTGAAAATAATTCCAGCCTGTACCTGTGGTATAACTGATTTTCCATTTTATCCCCGGAACAAAACAGGTTGATTGAAACAATTCCAATAGTGCAAAGCTATGAGGCATTACATAGTTATGACAACGAATGCACAGATCAAGCTAGAGTATAATAGTACAATAGATATGTGAATGACTTTCACAGTTTCTAAGTGGGTGAAGATATGAATCATGTTTCATATCAAAAATTCCTTGAAATCTTTGTACAAATCCAGACATCATTCAAAAATCAGAGCCTGAAAAAGCCTGTGGTAGGCCTAACCTAACCTCTGACTTTCAACCATGAAATGTAATCTGGATATCCTGAGTTCAAATGGTATTTGGCACGACAAGGACAATATAAACATTATGCAGCATATAATACAAGACTTGAGGTGTTGAAAAGACATTGTGGCCATGTCAAGGATGGGCGTAATTTTCACTTAAGACCATATGTCACTAATCATAAATGTATATGGCTGTTATCCGTAAACGCTTCTTCACCTTGTAAAGTTGAATAACTGTGCCAGATGCTATTGAAAACATATCAAGCATTTCCAAATTATGGCCATGTTATTAGAGTGTGACAAATGAACTGAAGCTAATGGAAATAAAATTGGACTTGGGGGGGGGGGATGCAGCAGAGGAGATTTCAGCATAATCTATTGCACTAGATACTAGATCTTCAATTTAAATATATATATATCATGCACTATGCTCATACCTTATAACTAGCTTTGAAACAGGTAATCGGTATCATTTATAAAAGCTGAATCTGGGAATTTGCTAAAAATAGAGCTCACCTTAAATTAAATAATTATAAAACCTTACGTAGGTGACGATAATCGTCTTCAGACGCATTTGTAACCCTATATACATTATGATGACATTAGCGTGAGAAGCTAGCGAGTCTGTTGTCTTTTGTTTAGCAGTTATAATCTAGCCATTAAATCCGTTAGACCAATCCTTTGTTTTGTGTTTTTCAACATACACATTACAGACACTGATTAACGCAATTATGTTTTTAACCTTTTCTGTTTCTTGCGAATCCAGTTTGTGGCTCAGGTTCTATGACCTCAAACAAAGTTCATTGTACAAAGTTAAGAAACACGCATGATTCTTCAGAAAAGCGAGGAAAAATAATTTTTACATAGTGTTTTCATAATAGTATATAATTAAAAAAAAAACGATTATATTCCCAGACCTGAAACGATGTCGAACGTTCCGTTTTGTTTCAAGAGTAGTTCTCAGATATTCAAAGGCAACCCAGTAAAGGGATACAATTCAATTTGAAACGAAAGAGAATTACTTTTCATGTGTAAGAATAACAGCATGAATGTTCTTCTATATCCCAATAACCGTCATACCCACACAAACCAAAATAAATGCCAAATCCATGGATTTGTATCTTGTGAAAGCCATCAACATGTACTAAATAATTTGGTCCCATATCGAAATACACGCTACATGTTAGATAATGTCTGTCTCATGCACATTCAGGAAACAACAGACGCTGCAATCGGAGCACAGCGTCCATGCAAACAAGTAATGTAATTAAATCTTAAACCAACTTGACACTTCGTGAATGCCATGACAACACGTTTCCATTGTTCAATCGGATTAGCCGAGAAATACATAGCTTATCACTGATAATGGAAAGATCCACTCGTGTACAACTTTCAATGAATTATTACATATTCGTAAAAGAAAACAGGAATAATCTATAACACGATGTATTCATGAAACCCCTAACAATTACAAGTTATTTATACATGACATTTAAGTAGAAACAAATGAAAAAAAAATAAAATATGGATTATTTACCTCATTATAGATATTCCATGTCTAGCAAAAGTCTAGGGGATATAGCTCGGCATGCAAGAACTACATATCCGCCTGGAATAATTAAATTTGACAATTACAAATAAAGACTGAAAGAAAGACTATTAATTGCTTAATGTTACTAACAACTTACTGCATTAGAATTTACACAAGTCCCCAATTCTATTAGCAGTAATGCCGTATCGTAATGTAATTTAACGATATCTTGATCTTACAGATATCTACTTGAGACATACCACCTGGATACGTTTAAATACTACTTGGATACGTTTCAAATACTATTTGAATACGTTTCGAAAAGGTAAAATATTATTAGACTTAGGACTCCAGAAAGTGCACATTTGACATTATTTGCTTTCCAGTCCCCACGTCTACTGAATCCCATACGCCGTAAGTGCCGTTTGAAATGTCGATAGTTGTTGACGAAAAGTATAATTGATACTCGTTGACCTGATCGAATAGCACATATTGATAAAATGCATACAAGGTGTATGAAAATAAGGAAAGGAAAGTAGCTTCTATCAAATGTCAACCGTCCGGCCCCGAAAATCACGTGACATTGACTGTTGACTTATGGAACCAAGTACTTATAACTGTTGACACAATTATGATTACTAAAAGTGTAACCTTTCCACTATGTGTCAGGCACGTACATTCCAAAAGACTCCAGTTATGAAAAATGGCTACTCAATGACAGGTACCCGACGGCAAATGGGTCGCTACATTTGCTGCACATTATGTTGGTGAATTCAAAACATAAAGTCTTATATATATATATATATATATCCGTATCAGGGTACGAATATGAACCCCCTTATATACAATATTAAAGTAACCATGTGTTTAAGGTAACATATATAAAACAACTTGCAAGCGTAATTGATGGTAATGAAAGAAAATTAAACTAATCAAGTTTGCTTAATTATTTCATACCCTCCACAGCTCCCATAAACTTACATTATCCATAACAAATAATGAGGAACTTTCTTTAAGTAACATTTAAAACTTTATAAAATGCATACTATGAATAACACATACCGACATTTCTTTCCAGCTTTAAAAGCAGAAGTATTTCCATGTTTCCATGTAGGAATAGTTACTATTGAACCACATTCCTTTCCATTTGTCAAGGGTTGCCATGTTGTAAAGTTTTAAATGTCACGTGCTAAATAGTCTCTTATCGTATCGTCTGCATAAAACGTACCTAATGACAATGAAATGAGCATAAGTCGATGGAGCGATGAAATATCAATTATGTTAACGATAATTACCTTTTAAATTTGCGTTTGTAATGTTTAAATAATATTTTGTTAGACAGTCTCTTGATAATTTATGACCTGACGCTGTGTAGCAAGGTTTAGGAATGCCGTAGTTAGGTTGACGTAGTGGATAGCTAGTGTGTTTTAAGTAACCAAAGTGAAGGAATTTTATGTACATCACTTACAGTGATTTAGGGATGATTTCGTACTTTTAGGAAACAGTTTCTGAGAGAGAGAGAGAGAGAGAGAGAGAGAGAGAGAGAGAGAGAGAGAGAGAGAGAGAGAGAGACTTGACAGACCGAAGACAAAAGCCCAGAAAAAAGAGACTAGACCGGTGAAATCCAGAACAAAAAGTTACTTGTGAAGTTTGTTGAGAAGGATGAAGCAGTATGAAAAGAAAAAATAATCTAGGAAATAGGAAATGTTGGCAACGGTTGAGAGGAAAGTAATGCAATCAGTCGCAGACATTGCTCACTTTTCACCACTTGTAATCATTGTGAAATAAATCCAAGTTAGACATTGCTATTAAATCATGTTTATAATATCATCATAAATCATATAATTTAAGTTGTAATTTATATTTTAAATCTTTTTCATATGAATCTCATTGACGTTTACAAAGTAATACTTGCGGCACATAGAATCTTTAAAGATACATCAAGACTTTAAACTGACAAGATAATTATGTTTACTCCCTCCTCATTAGACTGTCTTGTCTTATATAATCAGCTAATGTGACGAATCAGTACGAAATAATATGTATTTAATGACTGATTCATCATTTCATGTTTATGTTCATAATTATAGTTGTATTACTACTAATGTAGTATAATGATCTCAAACCATACTCTGAACCGAACTGAGATTGAATTATCTGTCTCAAACGATATTTATCATATATGCTGAGAATTGATTTCACTATGTTTATGTCAATAAATTGCTAATAGTCAAAATACTGCAGTTAGATCAATGAGTAAAGCCAAATAAAGCAACCGTGCTATTAAATTGTGAGATATTTCAAATGAACGGAATGTAAACATAATATACAATATATATATATACAATGTTTTTGTTATCAATGTCACTGTGGTAGTATATAATATACAGTATTAACATTCTATTGCTAGAAATGATCTGACAGTTAAAGTTTACACGTGGTTTGTTTGTTTCTTTGTTTGTTTGATTAGGATTTTTAACGTAGATTTAACAATTGTTCAGTCATATCGCTACCATATCTGCAGTGAGGCAGTTTATAGTGATGTCTAGCACTGGAACATCTTACCGCAGACACGTGGCATGATGTCCTACCCAGTCACATTAATCTGACACCAGACCGAACAGTTCTAACACAAATGTCTTAATGCTGAGCGACTTAATGAGGCAGCTGTTAGTATCATTTTTGTAGGTTTTGGTACGACTCAGCTGGGGATCTAACCTACAATCTCCCACTTTCGGAGCGGACGCTCTAACCACTAGGCCACCGTGGCGGTGTCACACGAAATCATCTCCACATTAATTTATAACCCTTTATGCCTTATGACTAAAGTGTGTCTTCTTCTTTTTCTTAGGAGTTGTAATCTTGCCTTTAAAGTCGTTACACCAACATTTTTTGTGTTTTTCAACAAAACATTACAGTCACTGTTGAATACAATGATGTTTCTGAACTTTTTTGTTTCTGGCGAATCAAGTTTGTGTTTCATATTAAATAAGCTGGAACATAGTTCATTGTAATTCAACGATATCTTGATCTAAAGTGCTTTCCAGTCTCCACGTCTTTTTAAACCAAGATGCAGTAGTGTCGTTTAAAATTGTGATAGCTTTTAAAGAAAAGTATAGTTGATACCCATTGACCTCAGCGGACAACACATATTGACAAAATTTATAAATATTTTTGGAAAACTAGGAAAGGAAAGAAACTTCTGTCAATCACCAGACCCCAACATCACGCGACAACGACTGTTGACTTCTGTAACCAAGTAATCATACCTATTAAAACTAGTCTTGTTACTGAAAGTGTAATCTATCTACCAAGTGTCATGAATATACATCCCATAAAACTCCAGATATCGAACGAAAAGACGCAAGTCAATTCACAGGCAGCTACCTGGCGGCAAATAGTCTCATAGTATTATGTGCATAACCCTTAGATAATGACAGTGATGTCAGCATAACGCGATGGAGCGATGAATATACTCTCACTCCATTGAAACGCTCCATCGTATCGCATGATCCTACGATCGCCAAATATAAATTCAATTTTAGCAAATTTATAAAATGAAGTCTCTTGATTCTTTGATAACAAAGTACATAAAAAATGTTTATTTGCACACGGAAATTTTATAAAACTGGAAATAAATCTGGGCGTGAGGTAAATATATTGTGTGAACCTTTTTTTATAAACTAATAAGCACTTTATGAAGATTTAAAGGTTTCAATCGAATTTGAACAAGCTTTCAAATGATTCTTTATTTTGCAGGGAATATTAACCAATTCACTTCTTTTGATGATCAGTAGAAACTGTATTTCTCACCTTTATCACCAACACACACGCACAGACAGATACACAAACACACACACAAATACCCATACATGCATGCATCCATCCATCCCTCCACACATACATACATACATACCTACCTACCTACATACATACATACATACATACCTACATAACATTGATTTATCTTACATGCATGCATATGTTGGTTTAGTTATCAGCATTTAATTCTATAATATCTCCTTATAGATACATACACACAAGGATACATACATACATACATACATACATACATACATACATACATACATACATACATACATACATACATACATACATACATACAAACATACATACATACATACATACATACATACTGTTATGTATATTGAATTTGCAATGTATGTTTTGCTAGGTTTTTTTGAAAAATATTTTTATTTCATTACATCCTATTGTAATATAACATTGTATGTTGAATTTCATCCTGTCCAAATTGTGAGTTCATTTTCTGCTTCACCTGACGTTTTTATTTTTCTGTAAACAACTAGTAATAGACTAATGCGTATTATATTACATATAATATACAGCATACCTGCAATGGACTAATGCGTATTATATTACATATAATATACAGTATACCTGCATTGGACTAATGCTTATTATATTACAGATAATATACAGTATACCTGCGAGGAACTGATGTCGTTTTGACTGTATGTATATCAACAATCTATACTACGCGTTGCATGAAGATATTAACATAACCTTACGTCAGTTTACTAACACATGACATTCATGAAATTAGGTTCACCAGGACTAGAATAAATTAGACATCGTATCACTGATGTTAATGAACAGATTATCAGATAAATTAACAGACAAAGTAAGAGGTCAAGTTGTTGTTGTTAGAATTACTATATCATCTATACCCATGGTTGACTTTTCTGCTATTGGAAAGGAATTAGTATGCAATGACAATTTGTATTTTATTAACTTAGCTAAAAACAAAGCGTAAACAACAACAAAACATTAACAAAAAATCATTCATTAGAGTCAAAACAGAGCTTCAATAGTGTCTTTGATTTGTACCTAGTCCAATTTGATAAACATAACTTATATAGTATAAAACATATATTAATAAGATTTTGGTGTTTGTTTAAATATAAGTAAATTTCTCTCCATCTCTGTCTTTATTTCGCATTGTTATTAGCAGTATACCTCAATGTCACTATAGGAAAAAGGACCTATTCAGTTACAAACAAAACGAATGAAGCCAGGCGTGTGTATAAATGTTTCTACGAATAATCTCATATATCCAACATATTGTTATTATTTATTTTTTCAGCGCAACTTCGGTGTGTATGAAAGCTGGGTTATGTCCAATCTCGATCCCACCTCCGAAGGTTACAAAAAACTGGAGCAAATTATAGATGATGCGTTTCTGGTAGAAGAAATAGATTAAAAGCAAGCACTCTCTATTTACAAAGGGTGCATGACTGGAGAGGCGAATTTTTTCAGCTGTGTTTAATATATATATATATATATATTAGATTAATTGTCCTTGAATTACAACTTGTTTACATTATCAAATAATTGCTCTCAATATCGCATGGACACTAAAATAGATAACGTCACACTTGATATTTTAGATAATCGACACTTGCTGCGTCAGTAAGAACTAACAGTGGTTTATTGTTTCCATTTTGCACGTACGTGAGATCCCAAAACTTGACTGTCGTGTACATCCTGTACTCCAAAGACCTATGTTATTTCTTTGTAACTAGAGGAAAGAATCTGGTATCTCTTTGTATCATCAAATAAATGTAATTGAGCTGTGAAAATACTGACATGATAATTATCATTAAAATAATGACTTATACACCAGGTATCCAACTTGTCGTCAATTTAAATTTTGGCATGCGCATTTGTTCGTTGCACGAGTTGTAGAAATTTACTGTACATATATTGTATTTATATCACATACAAATACATTTATTTGCTCTTTTGAATTGTGTTTTGATGTACTACAGGCAGATGTATATTGATCAAGTTAAAGAACTCCTCACATCCCCGAGTGTGCTTGCTACAAAATGTACTTCTACGCCGTTTGAGGCTATTTACAATCAGCTTTTGTATGTTGATAAGTTGATAGTTTTCGTTATTTAGTTTATATTGTTCTTCAGAGTGATTAAATCAATATAATACCCACTTTTGATTTAAACATGCAAAATGTTTTAATAATACAATTAGATCACTACAAACACGTGGTTACCAAAGCCATTCACATGAACGCTGAGCAATAAACCTAACGGCCCATTAGATTATCAAGTTTATTATCTGTATGAAATACATCAACGACTTTATTTGTAAGAAATACAACAAAATAGTTATAAAATGCAAAACAATTTAACTTTTTTCTATATGGAAGTTATTATCAGTCAAACCAGAATTAGTTTTTAACGTTAAATGTTACTTATATAATGTATAGTTCAACGCCAACATTTGAATTTTATTCGTTTACTTAGTGTGTAAGAACACTGCAATGTGAGGATGTATAATTTGTGTCGGAAGAAGTATTTCTACTTTATACTTTCATGGTGAATTATCCACACAATTGATATGGACGAATCCTAGTTCATTATCTTTGGTTTGAAATTCAGATTTGCGTTAGTCGATCTTCGCCTGTGAATCATGCTTAATCCATTGTTGACTATTCTTTTCTTTCTATCTGTGACCTGTCCAAATAGTTGGCAATGGTAACGGCATGGGTTTAGGTCAATATGTAATTTCTATATTAAACATTACGCAACCTTGGTGTTACTCTAGACAGTATTCTCACATTGCACCAATATGTCATGAACATATGCAAGGCTGCATATCTTGAGCTGAGACGCAACAGCTCCATTCGCAAACATCTTGCTGTTGATGACACTAAAACAAGTGTTTGCTCCTTAGTACTTTCAAGAATGGGTCATTATAACTTAATTATGACTGGTTCGTCTCAATACCTACTCCAGAAACTTCCAAACATTCAAAACACAGCTGATGTGATCATCCTTAGAGTACCACGATCAGAGCACACCTCCCCCGCTTCTCTATACATTTCACTGGCTATCCATTTTTACCAGAATCAAACACAAAATGAGTTCTTTCTGCTACGTTTCACTGATGAACTCCAGTCCAACTAACCGATCTGGCCTCACCCATGTGTACACACGAGCAACATACTTACGCTCCTCTTCTGACAATAGTATCCTTATTATTCCCACTATAAAATCGAAGTCATATGGACTACGTTATAATGCGTACCAGCGCCCACCAACGTGAAACGAATTGCAAATTGAAATTAGACACAAATACACAGTGATTCCTTTCAAAAGTGCTCATACAACACACCTATTTCGACTGCAAGTACAAATTTAAAGACTTAATAATGTTTTCTTCGTAAATATTGTCAGCATCGCTTAATGTTTTTTAATTTTATGGTGTTTGTTTTGAATTTTTTGAGTCATCAACTTATATGTAGCAAAACGTTTAGAGCTTTAAAGATTAGATTAAAAAGTCATCATTATTATTGTTGTTATTATTATTACTATTATCATTATTAGTATTATTGTTTTTGTATTAAAATATTTATTGATTGATTGTTGACAAAATATGGTGCTGAGATAATATGCCGCGATCATTATCAACTTCCACCTTTTGTTGTAATGAATGGCTGAAAGGTTTTATAGATTATTGTGAAGAAATAATTGATGATCATCATAGAACCTTGATCCAGAATTACAGCTGAATAAAGGTCACTTTGAAATAATGATTGGTGTAATTTCAGAAACAAATATAAATGATTATTGGAATTTGAGGAGACCTGATGATTGACAGTTGCAAGTAGAAAGATAGTTCGTGAAACACTTCAACAACAATTATTTCTATTACATAAAGAACAAATAACAAATATGCCCGTAGCATTATGATATCGCCCAGCAGATATACACAAACAAGCTATCTTAGTGGATATACCTGGATCGTCAGAGAAACTAAATCTTGTGTTAAATGATATTATTTAAATTTCTCTCTGTGTTACTGAAAGCGCATTAGCTATGGACAAGGCTTCATGGACGTTTCGGATACGCAATGACAATCCGTTCATCTCAAGAATTAACAATTTCTGATGTTTTTTGACAAATTGGTTCATCGATGATCATATCCAATGATAAAGTCTCACGAGTGAATTATATAAAAATCTCCGTTGCGAAGGATGTTTATATTGTTTACAGAATCTGCTTTCACCAATAACGATATGTTGATAGGGATGATATAATAACAAAAATATTCGGTTATAAACAATGTGACAAAAAATAATCGCGACTTCGATCTTGACGCTGAATTTATCATGACATTAAAATAACGACAGAATAATCACTGTGTCAGCTGTAAAACAGTAATATTGAGGTAATAGTTAAATAATGATCCAAGACGATTTACCGTAGATTGCATTGACAGTAATCTTGGACACAAGCGAAAATGTAAAACTGACCTGCTTATAGTGCAAGCGAAGTCCAGGCGCTAGTTAAGTGAAGACGGTGGTAATTGGGTATCTTAAGGAATTACTTCACGTACAAAATCTTCGGCGAGGAGCTGTTGAATCTAATCTGTATATTGCATGTCTACGCGTACATCTTGCCACACTTGAAACTGTATGTGTATTTATACTCAAAATATGATCATGCTCTCTTTATTACAGCCTTCAAGTTTACCGGGTTCATATAAATATCTTACGGTAACATTGTATAATAATGTTTGTTTCGGGAAATCATGTCGTTATGTTGCTTTATCTTCTGTTTGTGATGGCATTGTTAGATTTCATAGAAATTGCACGAGTAAACTCATTATTTAAATTAGCTATCACACTTGGTAATCTTGCAGCCCAATCACGAGATCTCATATATGTTTTACCTTTATTCATGGAGTTGTATAAGCTGAGAGAGATTCTGGACCACCAGTCCATAGAAGCCTCAAATTTCTGACATAACAGCTAGAATCACCGTTTTTTTCACGACTAAAATTCAAAACTCTCAATAGTCTAAACTCTACATGAGAGATTGATTTTATACATTTTGTTTAAAAAGCATCATTGGTAGAGGCCGACCGAATGTGATTTTCTGGCTTCGGCCGAAACCGAAACCAAACCGAAAGTTAAAGATGAGCTTTCGGCCGAAACCGAAGCCGAAACCGAAAGATGTATAACCCAGCAAAAGATTTAAAAGCTATGTTGTGAAACTAAGTCGAAGATGCAATAAAAAAATAAACTTTATCAATAAAACTTTAATACTCAAGTATTTCGTAATCCAGAAATAATCAATACGAGCCTACACTTGCAGTCTTGCAGTAACAGTTGTTAAATAGCTGTTCGTTCAGCGTTCATTGGTTAGTAGTTGAATCCAAACAAACGAATGTTGTAGTTCAGAAACAAAAGTTTTTCTGCATTTTCGCCCAGTAGGTTGCTGCGTCGGTCGGCATACAGCTGCCCTGCTGCACTGAACAACTGCTCACTTGCCACGCTGGTGGGTGGTGCAGACAAGTACTTGCGAGCAGCGGATTCCAGAAGTGGGTATTTACTGCAATGCCAATACGCATATATATCCGTCATTCGAGGCAGACGTGGCTCCTTGAGGTAACTATTTAACTGTTGTTCGTACAGCGGCATGTCATTGTTTTGACTTCGACTGTCATTAGTTTCTGATAGATCGATATTAGAAAACTGACTGTCATGCGCAGCCCACAGATCCACCTCCTCTTCGGCATCGGACGCCTCGCTGTTCTCAGGCTTGGACTCAACGCTGTCAGTTGATGAAGCTGCGGCTGGCGTACTGACATTACTCGTAGCATATTCTTGAACCGAACGTAAAAAATCCAGAACTACTTTCGTTGCTACCGTTTTCTCTTGCTCGCTGAAGTAAGTATCCTTGAAGCGTGGATCAATCAGCGTGGCAGCAAGAAAGAGTGCTGAGGAACCAATATAAGAGAATCGACGATACATTGCATCACGCAGCGACGCTTTCATCTGCTTCAGGCCCTGATCTGCTTCTGTAGTAGTTTTTAGCATGTTATTCAGATTAAAGACGAGCGGGAAAACCAATGAAATGCATGATTCGTCAGCACAAATGTCCAACGTTGCTGTGTAGAATGGTTTTAGAAGTTTCACAATTCTTCCAGCCAGTTCCCATTCTGCGTTCGAGAGGCTGTCAATTCCGCCTCGCTCTACGCTAAACAGATTAATTGCCTTGCTCTGTTCGACCAGACGCTCCAGCATAAGATAGGTGCTATTCCATCTCGTCTCAACGTCCTGCAGTAACGAGTGTGATGGGACTTTCATCGTGAATTGATGTTCCATGAGATGACGGCAAGCCTGCTCACTATGCTTAAAGTGGGCAACAATCTTACGAGCTTTTTTGATGACAACTTGTACTGATGTTTGCGTAAACAGTGCATCATGCAGAACCAACTGTAAAGTATGGGACACGCAGCCAATATCAGTGACGCCTGCGAGTCTCATTGCACTTTTCATGTTCGCGGCATTGTCTCTTACTCCAATGTGAATCTTCTTGGCTATCCCCCATTTCGCAATGGCTTCCAGAAGTTTCGATGCAAGATAATTTCCATCATGGTCTTGTTCCAGCACCATCGCACTCAAGATAACTTTACGCCGCACATCTGCATGAATGAAATGAGCCGTGAAGCTCAGCAATGAGCATGATTTCGTTGGATTGCTCCATCCATCTGTTGTAAACGAAATCCATGTAGCCTCTTGCAGTAGATTTGCGACGTGTTTCACGACTTTGTCATATGTGGCAGGCATAAGCGTTGTTCTGTAATATTTCTCGCTTTTGACGTTATAACGACGAGTGCTCAGTGGATCACCAATGTTCAATCTTTTGAATCCATCACCTTCAACAATTGAATAGGGCAACATGTCGACAATGATTATGTCCATGATGCACTTATCAATTCGCTGAACAGATACATGGTCTTCAGGCCAGATAATTCTGTTCTCAATCATTGACGTCAACGAGGGCTGGACAAAATTCGGTAGTGCATGTTTCATCACTGTCTCTTCTATCTTCTTTTTTTTTGCGGCACGCTCTGCTTCGTCATTTATGGCCATCTTCAAGTACGTGCCATGAAGCTCCTTGTGGCAGCTGGCCAGATGTCCTTTCAAGCCTGAAACTGTTTGAAGTTTTGGTTTATCGCTGCCTAATGAAAACAGTTTGCTACATTCTTTGCACTTTGCCTTACTTGCATATGCCTCAGCTTTTGTGAAATACTTCCACACCGCATTCTTCGACATTCTTTAACGATGATTTACAATTTTTATACGGATTACGTGTTATATACGTTTACAGACTAACATCCTTACAGGACACACGGTACTAATTATACGGAAGAGCTGTGAACCAGTCTAAAAATGGGTGAGAGTATATACGGCTTTGGTGGTCCATAATTGGTTAATAATGAAAATTAAAATTTTACTAAAAATATTTTTTGAGAGCTTATCCTATCTGTAATTTAAAAAAAATATAGACAAAATTCTATTGATGTAATTGAAGTAAATTTAGAGGCTTCACCTATTAGTAGTCAATAATGAAAGTAGCACCTGATTCATTTGGTGCAGAATCAAAAACATGTGCTTCCTGCCAATTTATGTCAACAACATGCCGCGGGTCCTATGTTTTTCTACATTTAAAAACTTACATCAAGGTTAGTTGTGCATGGAAAAATATAGGTCTGATCATCAGCATCCAGAAATGTTAAGTTATTGAATTTTGAATATGACAGTGTTTCCATATGTTTACTATTGGAGTTGAATTAGTACCGTGTGTCCTACATGTGCCGCTGCATAAGCAGAGTGACAGTTTGTCTCTTGACGTTCTGGTAGTCGACCGAAAGCTTAAATCACTTTCGGCCGAAACCGAAACTACGCCGAAAGTGGTCATATGGGAACTTTCGGCCCCGAAACCGAAACCGAAACCGAAATTCGGTCGGTCTCTAATCATTGGTATAATTCCACTCTGTTTCAACCTTTCTTCGATAATCTTATCCCCTGACAAAGTCAGTAGTATTTACAAAGGGAGTTTCTGGACCACAAGTCCGTAAAAGGCACTAATTAGTTTTTTAAAAAAATGAGTTTAGTTTGACAAAGTCCTAGAGATATAAAAAATTATTAATAATGCTCGGCAAACCTGTTAACTGAGCGAGATGTTGTGGAAAGCTACATTTGTATATTAATATTGTTTCTTTAAATATTTACCTAACTTTACAAGTACATCAATTTAATTTTTATTTTCTTCATCATTTGATTTTTCAAGCTCAGTCGTATGCCTGCTGATTTCATATGTTACGTGATTTGTTTTATTTATTTCATCCAACTTAGAATTTAAATGATTTAGTTCATTTAGATTTTGATAGTAATGATTACGCCGAATGTTGTAATTTTGACTCAATTTCCTTATGTCGCTGATTTTCAAGATTATATTTTTCTCGTGTTTGTTGTCTTTCTTCTACGAGTTTTTTCATGTTCTCGGTAATATTTTTCATTTGCCTAGTTTCCAAAAAAAAAAAACCAGCAGGAAATTAGTTTGTAGTTATTACTTCTCCAAGTTTTATTCAGTCAAATTAGCCCGATTCCTTATCATTTGGCGATACATAGTGGTGATTATTTTCCTCCTAGAAAGGAAACTTAAAACATAATAAAAATAATAAACAAAAATATATAATTAATTTGTCAGGCTACCAACCATTATGAAAAATCACCTTTCATTCAATATTTATATTTCCTTTTTAACCTAATATAATTATTTAATCTTTTTATTTTATTTTAAATTTTACCCTACAATTTTAGCCGTTGTTTCACCTCCTCTTTAAAATTGTCATTTTTAAAAAATGTGTACCCGTTAATTTCTGAACGTTATTCAATGCTGCAAACACCAATCGTTGCCATTGACTGTACTTCATTTCCAAAGTAGTCTCTAAAACTGTATTTCTGTTGTCGTAATGGAACTTAAATCTAGTGCTGCGTCGTATGTTTTAAATCTTAAGTAGTTTAAATTTCATCTCGAAGTTTTGGTAGTCCTTTTGTGTACTCAGGCAGTTTTATTTCATCGTATTCTGGGTCGGGTCTTCTTCCAGCTAAGTCTCTTCAGGTTCTTTTACAATATTTGCTATTTCATCAACATACCTCTGTGCGGTCTCGGCAGCTCGCTGAGCGGCTTCAGACGTTCTTACAGCAGTTTGATTTCATTTTGTTGATGTCTGATCTTGTTTAGTTAATTTTTCAGTAACGGGTTTAAATAACTGTTCTGTATCCTTTACAAATACAGCTTGAGATTCCTGAAGTTCTTGTAATGTTCGCCTGAGAGGATCAAGATGTGGAATATATTTCTTAATTGCTGATAGTCGCTCTCGAGCCAATCGGAATGGTAATCCTTCGTTAACCATTATTAGTTTATAAGACATTATTACGTTAAAACACAATATTTTTTATTAACAAAAACTAACGTTAGATTATCACCTTTACAACTAAACAATGTCTTAAATAGAGTATGTTGGTAGTAAGGAATAATACCATAACGCGAATGTGTTAATACCATCACAGCAATAACGCGTATCGTCAAAATTACACAATCCTGCTTTGGTAATCTCATCAGTAACGACCTCATGTTTGTAAGATCTTAATCCGTGTGTTGTGTCACTTTGCAAACCTGCAAATCATCATTGTGATGAAACGTATATCGAAAGAGGGACGACAAAGAAACCAATTTAATTTCCTCTCTCTATTTTATCTTAGTATAATGTAACTGTAATTCTTGCAAAATGTTTTCTTTCTTCACAATTTTGTTCCTTTCATGAATTGAATGCTTCGATTTAATGAATTTTACAAGATCATCTATGACTATGAAAGTTCGATTTTATTGACTTCATTGACGGGATACAGACTGAAACCTGTTAAAAATGTAAAATATTTCACTATCTGACATCAATAATTCTGTCAAACTAAATATTTGCTTACAATATAAAGTTAGAAGTTTTATATATTGGAAGATAAAAGACTACAATTATGACAATTTAAGAAGATAAGAGATAGACCGAACTACAAAACAATTTAACCATTTTATTAATTGCTTCAACCTGTTGCCTAAATGTTTTTAGCAGAAATCTGGTGCCAGTTATGATCAACAGTATGATTTAATCCTATTATGAACTGCCATGTTCATTTACAAACAAATATGCTAATTACCATAGTCACTATCTATATTACCTCTACTATACATTGAGTACTAATATCTAATGAATTATTTTTGCTGCATCTAGACAAATAAATGACCAACATGAGAATTGAAGCGACATGAACTATGGGTTTCTTTATTTGTATATAGATAGATAGATGGATGGATGTATGGACGGACATACAGACATATAGATAGATATATAGATAGATATATAGATAGGTAGATATCAAACTGAAGCTCACATTGGACGTGTATATATGTAAAATATTGTTAAGTGATATTACAAACTAAATACAAATAATATAGAATTTATACCATTTCCTCATCTTGGAATTCTTGATTATATTACGTACTCCAAGTGTTTTACATAAAACTGAATATTCTTGTATCAAAATCATACAACAATGCAATGCAGACAATATATCTGAAGTGATTGTCAATTGCGAGAACCGTCGACTAATCTTTTTTTGGTATAATCTAATATGCCTAATACAATATGGAAATCCCATATGTAAAACTAGCTTTCAAACATAAGGCACTGAAATAGGTGCAGTATAACTGAACAGTTAGCCGGAGTATAAAAACAATTATATTTGACCTGATTGACATTATCCCTTGATGATAACAAGATGATGACAGATAAAGCAAACACTGGCAGTCAAGCATCACAATCTAGAGAGATATTCAGACCAGGGGCATGTCATAGTCTGTAATCACACAACCAAAGCACATATAGTAGAGATAATCGCGTTGATATATTTCCAGAATATAGCAATTGCAAATTTGCTCTTGCTTTTCTCCTTTACTAAGATAAGCAAATATAACTAAATTCTACTTAAATAAATATTCGGATTTTCATAAACGAATGCAAGACCTGATGACATTATTTAAAATGAAGGCATTAATAGTAGCAAACGATACTATATGTGTTGATTCTGCTGATTACAGTGCAAAAATTAAGGGTTATTTTCATTTAATTGGAAACAATTGGGAGAGAAGCATAGCCAATTATTTAATTTAATTGGAAACAATGGGGATAGAAGACTCATCATTATTTAATTGAATTGGAAACAATTGGGAGAGAAATATATCTTATGTCACTCTTTGTAAAAAGACAAGGAAATCTCGGGGAGACACATAATGAAACCCTTTGCTATTTCCTTGTCTCCTGCACACCCAGGTATACTTTCTATCAATTTATTTCTCCCTTGTCTCCTTCATTTTTTCATTCACTCTTTATTTACACAACAAAGAGAGAGAGAGAGAGAGAGAGAGAGAGAGAGAGAGAGAGAGAGAGAGAGAGAGAGAGATAGAGTATGATAATACATCCAAACATTAAGAAATATATCAGATAATATAGGACAATTGACTTCTCTCTCTCTCTCTCTCTCTCTCTCTCTCTCTCTCTCTCTCTCTCTCTCTCTCTCTCTCTCTCTCTCTGTATTTACATATCCAAACTTTGACTCTTAATTGTAGGGTAACCAATCCAAGATATGGTATATTGTTTTAGACAAGATGTTTTACTGGCATTGACTGCATGGGGCGATGTGGTACTTTTACGTCAACATAAAAGTACATGTCTACCAGATCATTAAATAAAATATTAAATTATTTATCAAATATTATTTAACTGGCATTACAATTAAAATTAAATAGTTTATAAAATTAGAAATGTTTAAAGAACATCATAAAAATATATTTTGTTTAAAACAAGTTTTATCGTGGAAAAGAGTGCTTTTCTGGTTGTTATGGTCTCATAAGTGACGTACATTGTGTTAGCACTTGAAACTGGTGCTAAGATTCATTACGGCATATCGCGGATATCTACTTTATACCGTTGTATTGTCCAGTTTATGTGAACAATGGGTCCACCTACCTACCTACTTACCTACCTACATACCTGCATCTTACGTTCTTTGAAAATATGAATTTAAAGATATTTCATAAACTAGAATGATATTTTCTGCAAAACTAGCACGCATGTTATAACTTCTTGCAACCAGTTTTATATACATAAATGGAACCCATGGACGGAAATTATGTGTTCTTTATTGTAAGATGATAGATTATTTATTCTAAGGTAATGAAACAGCTTTTACTTAATAAGTCTAACAGTGGTTTGTTTGTTTGTGTGTTTGTTTGTTTGATTAGGATTTTAACGTAGCTTAAAAACAATTCAGTCATATCGCTACGATGTCTGCAGTGAGGCAGTTTATGGTGATGTTTAGCATGGGACATCATGCCTCAGACAAGTAGCATAATGTCCCTACCTGTCAAATTATCCTGACACCAGGCTGACCAGTCCTAAAACTAACATCTTAATGCTGAGCGTGAAGAGAAACAGTTGTTAGTACCATTGTAGTAAGCCTTTAGTATAACTAGGACGGGGATCGAACCCACGATCTCCTGTGTCCGCGGTGGATGCTCTAACCACTCTGCCACCGGAGCGGTTAGTCTAAAAGTAGTAATGTACGCCTAATACAAGCAAATAAAGTATGGTTCAATGTTTGTCTACTCCATTTTTTTCTATTGTGCCAGAGAATACTATATAAAACATGTATTTACGTCTGTCAAGCAATTCTTCTTTTTGCCACACAGTGATAATATCTACTTCAGACACTTGTTTCTTGAGTATGCCATTGTGACAGCAAGATGGGTGGTGAGACTTAATAGATCAGTCAATCCTTTTCCGATATTGTTTTTGCACTGTGGGAACAAAGATATTATAGTTCATTGTCATGTATTAGAAATACATGTATTGCATTTGTGGGATCAAACAAACCCCAGTCCGATTATATTATGAACAATAAAGAACCATTTTAGTCGAAAGGTAATAATAGTGATTCGACCACTCATATCCCAACAAAAGTATTAAGGGTCACATAGACTTGTCAGAGTCTTTTATTATCAGGTATTTTGAAATTATCTGAGAAGTTTTTCTTCTTCTGTAAGCGTTATTGTTCAGGAAGTAAAGTGAGAATTTGCTTAAAATCTGACTGAATCTGTTGCCCACTCAAGGTGTTCATCTATTAAAAGACAATGATTTAGCTTCAGATAAGGTTGTGGTTAATCTATTAGAAAATAAAAAGCATTATTTGTTTAGACCGAAAGATTGATCTTACCGAAAATGAAAACCATGATAAATACCCAGCTTATTTTACTAGAATTAAAATAATAAAATGCTCTTGACCATCAAGTTGATCAGAAAATGTTTACTTTAGCTGACACAAGTAATCTTCAAGCTTTTGATGAAGTCACCTTTGCTACAGTTATTGGTCAATCAATAGGAATAGACCCTTTTGTTGCTATTTATCTAACTGTTCTCATATGTCAAATCAGTGTGATAAACGACACTTATTTGTCTTTAAACAGCAGAAACGATCGCGAGGACTCCTGTTCATTTCAGAGAGCTAATTAGCAAAGGTGACTTTGCAGATGTACCAACTGGCTCTTTTTGTTAAAACGGGGATTCCTATAAGAAAATGGAGACACCCGGAGTTACCCGTTGATGGCGTGTGGTCATGGAGCTATCAAATTATCGCGCATAAGTCATAGATACAATAACACCTTTATAGACCTAGTCAATCAGACTTACTACATGAATCCTACATTATTTGTTTTGACTGGAAATCAAACTTGATCCCAAATATTCTAGATATATTGTTTCATTTGATAATTGGCCAGTTTTAGTTCTGTTAAACTGTCTTTTTGATTTGATGTCCATGGACTATTGAAGATGTTAAAGGAAAACGTTTTTAAAAAGAGGATGCCGACATTAACTCGTTAGAACGTTTCTTTAATTGGGAAGTGGAAACAATCTACTGTCTACTGACCTTAAAATAAAATTAATGTAGGTCAAAACTACGAAGGTGAGTACTCTTCAGCCAGGTATCAGATTTCTCTCCCCTGCTCATGCTTTAAAATTCTCTTTAAATTATGGTCCTTATCAAGTGAAACAGAAAGTGATTTAAATTACATCAATATTTATGGGTGGGGGAAACAGAAATAATCCATCATCTATCAAGTAGATATATTTAATGAGTATATTGATCAAGATAGTTCTGTAATTCGCATACTAAATTTACTTGTTCCTGTCCGACAAAGTAATGATTTAAATGATGACGTACACCCGGAGTGTAGTAACATTGGTTCAACGGTTGATTTCTTAATAATTCTGATATAATAAAGAATCTGGACAATAAACGTTCATACGAAACTAATGTGTTAATGTAGCTAATATTTAATGTAAGTACGTTGTCACAGATGTTTCCACTCGAGCAAACAAAATCTACCGTGATGTTGCAATGTTAGAGTAAAAACTTGGAAAACGGCACCCTTAAAAGACAATCATATCAATCACGAATGTTTGGAAAATGAAGCAGAATATTTGTTGAAAAATGAGTTTACTGAATCAAGAACAAGCAGTTTGACTTTGCCGTGTATTCTTGAGCCGAAGCCAGATAATTCTGCCCGTATGTTCACTGACTACTGACAAGTGAAGAATTTCTCCACAACAAACTCATTTTCACTATATATAAATGAGGACTGCATTGACAGAATAGGAAATGGAAAGAACAAGTTCATCTTGTCAAAACGATTATGGTAGATCCAACGTATGGATAGAGCAGAAACAATTTTGGCAACTCCAACTCCATGTGAATTTTACAAATTCAAAGTGATGCTACTTTTTCCTGTACAATGTAGTAAATGTGTGCGTCACTATTTTTGTCATTCACAGTTTAAATAACAGAGTTAATTGGCATTCGCATGTTAAAATGTTAACTTCCCAGGTGAGAAATAGCAGGTCAATTTGTGCCTCATGTTTAAATGTGTTCAAGAAATAAAATGTTATGTTTAGGTTTCCAAGCTAGATTGGTCAAGGTTTCTTTCCCTGAAATGAAAGCAAATTGGCCACGAGATCATTCACTTTAGTTACATGGAAGACACATTTTTGACTTGAGATGTGTGTTTATATTCTGGAAATAATTATCTCAAAAGCTGATTGGTCGTGCGATCATTGATTTTAGTTACATGGAAGACAAGTTGTTGATTTGAGATCTTTGTTTAAAATCTGGAGATAATTATCGCAAAGTCTAATTGGCTGTTAGATCCTTGTTTGTGGTGGCATGGAGAACAAATTGTCGGTTTCGCATTTTTAAATACCCCAAGACTCATTAACAAGAGGGATATAGCAATCCTTTTTCTCTTTAAAGTTTAAAATAACAATACAGTTAACATCGTTCCACCCTTTAGGGCCGTGATACCTAAAAATAGTCATTATTGAATGAAAGATCAGACCAATAAACATAATTGGCAATTGTTATAAACAATAGACGATTGTTATAACAGAATAGACGATTGTTATAACAGAATAGACGATTGTTATAAACATAATAAACGATTGTTATAAACAAAATAGAAGATTGTTATAAACATAATAGGCAATTGTTATAAACAGAATAGGCGATTGTTATAAACATAATAGGCAATTGTTCTACATGTATTCTGAATTGGTGACTGTTTTTCTGTCCATCCCATCTGTAACAGAATTTTTACCGAGTGGATGGTGGATTAAATGAACAACACAAACACAATATGTGAAAGATAATGTAAATTTATAAAATAAATTATTAATGAAAAATAATGATGTATCAACACAATAACTCGTGCATTCAACCCACAATCACACTTCACAACCATTCACAATTCAAAAATAAATTAAATATTAATACAAAATAAACACAGATCCAAGGAATCTCCTGGACTAAACACAGATCCAAGGAATTTCCTGGACTACATAAATGTTTCACATAAAACGGAACCTTTACAAAAGTTGTATTAACGCAAGTATAAATTGCGATAAAAAATACAAACATCAAACTTTACTATCGCACGTACGGATTGCGACAACTACCACAAACATCTACATGTATTTAATCAAGTTGCTAACTGTTATTGAGATTCATGTAATCCCGTGAAACACTACTGTGATTCAAAGTAACTATGTGTAAATATAGCAATGTATTCAATTGTAACTACAATAGAAACGCACTTATGCGTCTCAACCCTGTACAACCGTACGATTCACCACCTGTTGAATCGCCGCCCAGCTTCTCCGAATACCTAGGGTTGACCCAATACTTTTATCGGCCCCTTGCCCTTCACGGATCCACTACAGTTATAAGTACAGACAGCATACAGCATCTACTAGAACCACCGGTCCCAAATACTTAGATGCCACCCCGGATGTTTACACCTCTAGAAAGCTCCGACACTCGGACATTTAGACTTTTAGATTTCTGGATATTTACACATCACGACAGATGTAGACGGACAGATAATCCGACAGACAGAGAGTCAGATACCTCAATTTGATTGCACAATTAAACAGCATAATCACAGCACAATCAATCACATTCAGCTACAATTCAGAGACATTCAGAGACGTTCAGAGACGTTCAGCTACAATTTCAGAGACATTCAGAGACGTTCAGCTACAATTTCAGAGACATTCAGAGACGTTCAGCTACAATTCAGCTACAATAAAGAAACCAAACTAATAATAGTTGTTTTTAAAACAATTTAAAACTTAGATTACGCTATTGCATTTAAAGTCTAATAGTGACTAGTAATACCAAATATTCAACGTTTTAAATCTGCATTGTAATAAAGGCATCATTATATGAAAAGATAAACTGAATAAAATTCACAATAAAACGAAATATAAATTTAACACTCACCCCTTTGGCAGGAGAAAGAATGACGAGCTATCTCTCCTTTGATAAGATACTTTTGGACTCGTAATCTTATCAGAATTATTCTGCCTTATATATCCTCAAATAGGTGAGCAGAATTCACGGCAAAATCCCCATGCACCCCGTGATTCTAATGTTCCAGATTTTAAGTGATTCGTAGTCAGCCACATTCAAATCGTTACACGTCGCTTACCTTGAAAAAAAAAACACTTATTCACCCCAGGTAACGCATGTACGACGAAATAAAAAAATGGTGAAATTAGTTTGTAATTCAAGAAGAAAAAAATTCAATTTTCGCCTAATTCTGTGACACCATCTCAACTTAGAAATGTTTCACAAATTGCTATTAATTCCTTCCAAATCGGTTGAATTTACATCCACAACTTTTGCAGTCATAAAATGTATGTTTTGTAACCTTCATTTTTGAAATCGTGTTTGAATATTTGTACTTGTAAGAACAGGAATATTTACACATGTAAGAACAGGAAAGAGTCACAAGTTTGTACCATTAACTTTTGTCTGACTTGTAAACTTAGTTTCAGCATATTTTATTAGTTTTGCTTAAATAGTATCATGAATATATATATATGCTATAGTACTCAAGACGTAAGATGGTCAGTATCTTCTAGATTGGTTACTATGTACGTGTCCACTAAAGTGGCCAACGGTTCATACAGTTTAATATAAATTGGCCAAATAAGAGGTTGAAGGCAGTTGTGTAATATCGTTCTATGTGAGATATAAATGATCTTTGTAATATCATTCTGGGTGAGATATACATGATATTTTTTATATCTGTCTAGACTCTTACAATATCTTGTTTTTTTTGTTGTTTTAGGGTTTAACAACATTTTTCAGCACACGTTAGGCTATACATGGTGGCCAGTATTATTGGTGGAGGAAGAACCCGGAAAACTCCCAGAAAGAACCATCGACCTACGATAAGCTAATGGCAAGCTTTCTCACCTAACTACATTAGCCGAATCTTAGACTCGAACCCATGCAGACAGAGGTGAGACGGCAGTGATCCGTAACGGAAAGCACTTTAGACCACTCGGCAACTCGGGGCAACCCTTACAATGTCTTTCTCGGTGAGATATACATGATCTTTGCAATATATTTCTGTGTGAGATATAAATGATATCTTTTTAACATCTTTCTAGGTGAGATATAACTACACTTGTAATATCTTTCTGGGAGAAATATACATGATCTTTGTAACGTCTTTTTGGGTGAGATATATATGATCTTCGTCATATCTTTCTGGGTGATATATACCGGCACTTGGAATATCTTTCTGTGAGAGATATACATGATCTTTATAATATCTTTCTGGGTAAGATATACATGATCTTTGTAATATCTTCCTGGGTGAGATATACATGATCTTTGTAATCTCTTTAATGGTGAGATATACGTGAACATTGTAATATCTTTCTGGGTGAAATATATACCGAAACTTGTATTATCTTTCTGGGTGAGACATACATGATCTTTGTAATGTCATTCTTTGTTAGCTACAATTGACTTTTGAAAATAATTTCCAGATACGATCTGCTGAATAATTGCAGTAAGTAGCAGAGAGGGTGAACAGACCACACTTTTCCGACAAATTTTTGATTGAATCCTCAAAACAAAAAATAGAGCCTTCCTACGAAATCTCATATTTTAACCAAAAAAAAATAAGTCTCCATTTAGCAAACGGAGACTTTACGATTTTTCAATCAATTTTGGTTGCAACGATGTGGTCATCACCCTCTCTGCTGCTACAAGTTAAAAAAAATAATAAATGATTTCAACCAAATATTTGATCGAGTCCGATACGATATCGTGTCCGAGGATCATGTAAATTTATTGTTATAAATCCATGAGGGGTTTACTGAGCGTTACTAAAGAAATTTTTAAATTGATTGAAGTCCATATCGGAACACCATGTCTGCCAAATATTTCGTAGCGTATGTGTAGCAACGCCGTTAAACACAGCAAGAATATTACAGTTATCTCAGATTACTTTTGGAATCTGAGTGTATCGTTGGGTGACATATATCACGTCGGTGTTTTTATGCCTGCCTCGGGAAAATATTCTAGCTGGGTTTTGTTGATTGTCTAACATCACATCGTCGTATACGAGTAAATTGTTAATGCTCCCATCAAGGTCATCCACGGATGGTGTCTCGTCAATATCAGTTATAAAATCGATGGCGTTCTCACCCTTAATTTCTGATGCATTCTCGTTAAAATCCTTTAACACTTCATAGCATCGTTGATCATCTACGCTAGGAGCAACTAAATACAACTTATCCCACTTCATCCATCTCACTATTAAATTGAGCAACAGTTGAGTCTTGCCGGATCCAGATGGCTCGATTACAATTGCGCGGATAGAGTTGGGTAGCGCTGCATGATGCTTAACTGGTTCTCTTGTTTTAGTCGCTGAACAATCAATGATATCCATATCTCTATACATAAATTATGGATCTATATTGTGTGAAGTGTAAAACGCGTACTAACACAAATGATGTGACGACGATTACAACTAAAAATAACAGATCAGCACTAACTGGTAAATGTGCAACATGTGGTACAAAAAAATTTAGATTTGTTTCTATGAAATCCGGAGATGTTTTAAAAAAAAACGAAGAGGTGATATCGCAGCCAAATTGGCAAAGCTCCCTGGAACCCCATGGGCAAAGTACCGCGGAGAAAAGCACCTTCCAGGATATGGCTACTGTGGCCCCGGAACGCGATTAGATATCAGACTTGATGATCAAAATCTGCCCCGACCCGGCGAGTATCCGATAAACGCTATTGATAAGGCGTGTCATGCTCATGATGTTACATATAAAAGCAGCAATCTGCAACATAGACATCTCGCGGATGTGAAATTAATTCATGCGTTAAATGCTATTCCTGATAAATGTTTCAAAGAAAAGTTGGCTTCGTGGTTGGTAAAATCAGCTATGAAAGGCAAATTGATGTTAGGTGTAATAAATAATATGGAATCTATTTATTATTCTCCGAGGGGATACTGGAGGGGTAACGCTGCAATCAATAAACTCGCCAACGCCGCAAAAGTGAAAAAGGCCACTGCGGCTAATTGGTTATCTAAACAGGCTATATGGCAAATTTATGTACCACCGCCTAAACAAATTAATTACTCGCATTTTGATGTTACCGGACCGAATGAAGTTTGTCAAGCTGATTTATTGTTTTTACCACATGACAACGGTTACAAATACGCGCTAACCGTAGTTGACGTTGCGAGTCGATACAAACAAGGAGAGCCGTTAAAAACAAAGTCAGCTACTGAAGTAGCTTCTGCATTTGAAAAGATTTATCGACGAGGCCCTCTACACTGGCCAAATCTGTTACAAGTTGATCCTGGCAAGGAATTTCAGGGTGAAGTGTTATCAACAATGAAACATCACAATGTCACCATCAGACGAGGGCATACTGCGCTATATCGCGATCAGGCAATTGTTGAACGATTTAATCGGACTCTTGCTGAGCGGTTATTTGGATATCAAGACGCAAAAGAATTCATCCAAGAAAAACGATCCCGTGAATGGGTCAAAAGGTTACCAGCTGTGATTACCGCACTGAATAATGAGATTACTAGAACAATCAACATGAAACCTATCAACGCGATTAAAAAGAAGTCTATACCTAAAATGGAAATTCGAAGAATTTCACAAAAAGATTATAGCGTTTCCCAACCAATTCTTGGTAGTAATGTCACTGTTAGGTTTTTATACGAACCAAGAGAGCTTAAAGGTGGTAAAAAAGGGCT
This sequence comes from Unio delphinus, assembly GCA_029339505.1. Taxonomy (NCBI): domain Eukaryota; kingdom Metazoa; phylum Mollusca; class Bivalvia; order Unionida; family Unionidae; genus Unio; species Unio delphinus. The sequence continues at coordinate 17,346,728 of JAQISU010000210.1, read as the reverse complement.
ACTGATCCTATTTGGAGTGTTACTGCACACAAGATATCTACTATAACACGATCCGCTGGTAGACCTCCAATCTATAAATTGGATTCAACTGCCCCTCAGCGGGGTTTTACACGCGAACAATTACAAGTGATTTCTGACGATACTCAATTGCCGCCGCATGGTCTTAACTAGCGCCGTTGCGTCTGTTGCACTCAAGACAAGTCAACATCACATTGGTTCTAACATGACCGAGACTGTTATTTTTTCTGTCTACGGTAAATTGGCGAGGATCTTTATCCGAATAACGCCAACGCATTATACAATTGCAACTTGCGCAGTGATTATTCTGTTGTTGCTTCAGCGTAATTATTAATTCAGCATCAATATTAAATTCTAGGTGTTTTTTTTGTCTTGTTGTTTGTAACCGGAGAGTTTTTTATCAATAATTTTAACATCAACGATGCTAGCATCATCCATTGTGGTGTCATCATCGAAAACAATTCTTCGAAGTTAATTTATTCTTCGTACTCTGGATACTGCGATATAGACTAAATTCGACCATTCGATGTGATTATCCACCATCCAAACAATTGTATCTGATATAGTCAATCCCTGTGAAGAATGTATTGTTGCTGCGTAACCTAGCGTCCACGGGGAATTATTAGCACGCAACGCATCTTCGACGACGCTGATATCAACCAACACAATATCATTTAACACTAAATTCTGTCTTTGAAATCCTTCGGGTTTTGGTCTTGGAATATCAACTTCTATATTTTGTTTTCGTGTACCAGAAGGCCTATAACACAACGGTACTGGAAGTGTTGCAAATTTTTCTTTATGCGTTTCAAACAACTTCATCTGAAGTGTTTCTCGGACTATTTTTCTACTTGCTACTATCAAATCGGTTGGTCTCCACGTTTCCGAAAAATCATTCATGGGAGTTTCTGAAATTATTTCACTCGCTATTTCACATTGGATTTTATCCGGCTGTAATCTAATTAGCGCTTTGAATTCTCGTAATTGTTCATCAAGTGATCTATAATCAGTGTTAATTTCTTCATAATAGTCTACAAAACCCTTTAGCCATTTATGTAGGGATTCACTGACAAATGGTGGTGGTTGGCCGTGATCACCGCACATGACGACTTTTGTATTTTTCAATAACAACCACTCGAGAAATGTTTGTAATATTTTCAACGATACTGTGCATATTTCATCCCAAATTATGATTTCAGGAATGAATTTATCACCCATTCGATAGGGGTCCATTCATCGCCTTTCCATCGAAAAAACTGTGATAAATACAGGCATTTACCCCTCGTTGTTTCATCTCTCTGGCGAGTCTGTGAGTCGGTGTTAACACAATCATGTTTGATTTTGAAACGCTAGCGTTTCTATGATATAATTCAATTGCACGAGTTGTCTTTCCTGACCCACCACAACCGTTTAAAGAAACTGTCTTGTATCTACATATTGGATCAGATGCCGGTGGTGCATTAGAAAATTCGGATTGAATCTCATCACACTTTAAGTACTTTTCATCCATGGTAACATCTGCCGATTCACAATACTCATGTAGCGTCTCCTTTTTAAATCTCCAACATCCCCAATTTGCTTCCGGATCTGTGAATTTAGCTACATCTGATTTGTATTTCTCGTGGATATACATAAAATCAGTGACTACTCTAACTGCGGTATTAGGAAATCTATTTATCATCGAAAATAAATTGATAGAAGCATAAGCTAGCATAGAACTTCTCAAATGCGTATATTGTTTAATATATCAATCACATTAGGTAACAATTGTACCTAATCGTCTTCCATCGGATAGGAAAGCGTCTTTACGATTTACAAGTTTTCCCTGTTTCTTTAAATCCGTTACAATAAAATCATATTCAGTGATGTCTATGATCAACCGCGAAGAATATTTTGCATTGTCGTATCTTCCACCCTGGGTAAATTTACCGATTATTCTTCGTCCAAAATCTTTTGCTTGTTTATTTTTAATTTCAAATAACTTCTTAGACCAATTCATGATTTGTTCTTCATTGAAATCTGGAAACTGTTTTCGCTGTTCGCTAATTATACGATCTTGATCGGGTTGTGGTAGCCAAACTTCTTTCTGAGCTCGATAGCATATAATAGCTTCGGAAACAATCAACGATATTAGCATACCACAATCAATCATATATCGTAGTAACACTATTGGCATCCAGGCCTTTTCAGATATATGTCTACCAAGCCATAGTTAACTACACGGATGTAACCCTGTAGCGAATTCGAATGATATCACACGAGCGAATCCAGTTAAATCAAAATCAGGCAATGGACCATTAATCGCAACACGAGTCATTTCATGCGTGGGGTGTCCAAATCGTTTAAAATAGTTACTACATTCTCCATACCCGAGGAAACTTCCAGGATAACACGCGGATATATCAATTGAAATCATACCGCCACGATGGTATTTCGTATTCCACAGTCCTCCATGACCAAATCCGACACAACTCAATTTAACGTCCTCGAGAAAATCACTTCGTGTTGGACGCCATGAGTTTTTTTCTCTTGCGAAGTGAGCTACCACTGATGGAATAGTAAAACTATCCGTTAATAGTTTTTCATGGGAACTATCCGGTGAAAAATCACTAGCGATTTTTCTCATTCTGTTATCTAATTCTTCAACGCGATATAATTCACCATTTGGTCTTACAAATTGATCAAATCCTATTTCGGGATCTTCATCACTTCTAAGTAACCACACTGACACAGGATCATCTTTACACAACGCATGAATAGCATCGAATAATTTCTCATTATAAAAAACATCCCCGACGAACTCCTTAGGGATATATCTCACGGTTCTATCTCGTGGAAATATTGTTACTGCAGCCGTCCACGCGTGTTTGTTATGATCAATAATTTTAATTGGAGCCCCTCGCCATTGATATTTCTCCGGTTATTGTCGTTACCTGGTAGTTTGAATGCTGAAATATCTTCAATGCGGATTTTATAGATCAGTGCAAATCTTGATCTCGATAGGGGATTATTATCATCTAATATATCCTGAATAATTTGTGAATGAAATGTTTCCATATTGTCGATAATTTTATTGCATGTTTCTACGACGCTGATAAATTCATCCCGGGTGAGAGAGCCGGATTTAAGAGATATTAACAACAGTGAAAAATCATTATGCATTGCTGTGAAGTTTTCAATGATATTAGGTTCGTTAACAAAATAATAGCTCCCTCCTGTCACAAAGAATCGGCTATCCAAAAAATTATGTGTGATGTGATCGCTATAACTCTTTATTGGATTATCAGATTTTATCCTGTCTGTGATATAATCAGATTTTTGTGGTTCTGGTAAATTAACGGTTCCCCCCCCCCAAGTGATAATTCAGGCCATCCCAGTACGGTTCTAATAGAACTCTGATAGATATCTACGACATAACCATCTGTGCTTATCTCAATGGCAGATGATAGTGTTGGCTCATGAACCGTTATAGCGATTTCTGATTCTGCTCCAGTAATCGATTTTATTCTACGTTGCAATTCAGCATTGATTTGTTCAATTTGGTATGATCCGGTTGGTATGGAAACAATGTTCCAGTTTGGGGTACCGTCGTCTTTATTCTTATACGAGAACACCAGTGAATTATTGGGTTGTTGACCACCAAATGATTTTGATCTAATATTAGGCCAACTGTGATATACTCGTAATTTTGCTAACGCGATTTCCTTCACGGGGAGTGGGTAGGGAAATTCACACTGAATTCTGGATTCGTTGAGGCTATTGAGATCATGCTTGTTTGTACTGGGTTTGTGTTCTTCACTATTTGTTGAAGTAATTCCATCGGTGTTGTCATTGGTATTATACTGTTGTTGTCGCTCTAATTTTGACACCGCAGAATCATAAATACTGACCATCGCTGAGAACTCACTATCTGATATAATTGTATCATCGAGCGATGACGATATCAACGAGGATAATTGCGAGTATGCAGTGGATACAACATGAAATTGAATTATGTAGTCTTTTATTATACGCTGGCTGCATGATGATATTTTTTTTGTTATTATCGAAATTATTCCCGCGATTGTTGTTGCCACAGAAATGCAAATTGGAACAGCTATCGGGGCAATCATTGTCACAGAGGATAGTATAATACCAGCTCCGGTGATTACACCACTCACAGCGTACACAGTAACATCAATTGCGGTAATTCTTCGTTGGTATTTTTTTATTTTTATTTGATACTCCTCAGTGAGGGTTTTGAGTCTAGTTTGAAATTCTCTGACCTGATCATAGCGATATTGCGATGATGAAATTTTTTTATTTTTAAATCAGTTTACAATTCCAATTGAAACCGTTATTTACTTAAATCCGCTACGAATTCCACATTCCATGTTGTTGAAATCCTAACCAAACTTTTATCAGTAGATGTTATCGTGAACTTTTCAGTTGTATCCTTGTCGATGATCGTTGAAATTGTATTGTTGACCCCGGATGAACTTGACGATGAAATATTAATTTGACTCGTTGTCACTAGAGTTAATCGATTAATACCTTTAACGGTTGCAGTGATATCTAATTTGTTGTTTGTAGGTGTCCACGCAAATGATCCGTGTTGGATCGTGTATACTACGTTGTTGGTTTTCTCATGAGGAATTTTTGTTTTTTCAATGATTGTTATCATCCTCGAAAAATCATTTTTGATGGCTTCGATGAAAGTTTTCGTCTCATCGATGGATTTTTTAATATCAGGGAGTTTTATTTCAATTTTATCCAACGGGGTTCCAATAAATTTATCAATGATATTTCTACGAAATGAGGTAAACTTTTTTCCTTGTTCTTCAGTTTTAGATTGAAGTGTTGCTAGTTCCAACACAGAATTTTTTAATTCATCGTTGAGAGTTTTTAATCTATCTGTAATCGTCGAAAAAGGTACGCCCTGTTTGAGTTTACCCTGATAGGAAAATAACGCGATAGTATCCTCGATTGCGTTTCGTTGTTTAACTAAAATATCATCCAACGACACATTACTACTTTTCAATTTACCCTGACGATCTTGAAATACAACTATTTCATTAGGATCAACACTTGTTAAGTTCAACGTCTCAGCTATTTCATCTTCGATTATTTTTTTTATATCCTTGACAGAATCAAGGGTTGCAGTGCCATCGGGTTCGGGTTTCTTCATCGATGATAAAGATCTCCCCCAAATATCAATCATTGTTATTGTAAAACTCTTTCTCTAAAAAGCGACTGCTAGTGTATTCATTTACGACAACATGTGGTGGTTTTCTAGATGCTGAAATAGCGTCAAGGACATTTAATACATCACTGCCGCATATTGGTGGATCATTCATTTGTTGTGTTGGTAGCGTAGAATACCAAGTCTTCATTGGAAATTTTTTTATATAACGCATAAATGCTTTAGGCGGTGCTAATCCATATGAATCAAAATAGACGATCAATAGCGTATGCAACCCAGTGAGTTCCGGGTCCGGTGCTGTTATCTAAATTAATAATACCGGTGTCAACATCATTGGGTTGTGCCGGTAACTGATCTTTCATAAAAACACCTCTGAAATTTTTAATCACCAATTTTTTAGCGGCATCAATTAAATCAAAATTGGACATTGGAGTCAAAGACTCTCCAACTAGTAAACCGGTCCTACTCTTAGACCCTTTCCGCTGTACCATGAATACGGGGTTCCTGGTAGTCTTAGACCCTTTTCTTTTTTTATACCCTCGTCACTTCTTCGGTTCATATGATTCAGTAATACCTTGTATCGCTTTTGCTCCCAAGCCTCCAGCTGCCCACAATGCGACAGCTTTTGCAACTGCTGGTGCAGCCGCTGCAATTAATCCTGGTAACGCAGCAAATAACGGGACTATACCGCCTGTTTTAATCATATTTTTGATAGCAGCCGCAGAAATAGTAATCTGAACGCCTTTTTTTTGCTACAAGTGCATCATTGAAGTGTTTTACTTGACGAGTTGTCAGCGATAATTTATTTACACCACCAGTCCTTTAATTGGGTTTCAGCGTGATTGTGGTTCCACATTTTTTTAGCAGACTCTGATTGCAATTTTTTTATTTGACCGGGGGTTAACGCAACACTAATAACACTGTATGACATTATACATAATAGATTGATTCTAAGTCGTAAAAGGATTCAATGGAAAAATCTGAAGGATTTTCAATTACATATTTTCCACTGGTGCATCAATGATTCTCATTCTTCCTCCAACACCTTCAAGTAGCATTGATTTATCACTGAGAATGACAGCAACCGCTCTATAATTTGGGATAAGGATAGGGGGTACCCCACCAACTGGTGGACCAGTCGGGCGGGTTACACGGGCTCTAAAGTGTATATCAACGACAGATTGTTTTGTTAAATCAAGATGTTCCAGTGAAAAGTAATAAATCGGATAGAGGCTTTTAAAATCCAATTGTGATATTAGCAAACCAGTATCCACATTTTGATCACGTGCCATATATGACAACAGGTTATGATATACACGCGCAATATGATTTTGACCGTAATCAAGTTGTTTATCCTCGGATGGTTCCTGCTGTCCGTTTATTCTCAGCGAGACTTCATTAACACCTAACTGATCAAATATCATATGGCTTCGTTCTTGATTACCAACTCGCGCATTATTCTGTAATGCAATAAATATATGACGTGGAGCTGAAACACCTTGTTTTGATGCCAGGTGCCATGTGAATGTACCATTAACACTGTCTTGTTTAATATCCGTAGTCACTGATAACCAACTTAACAACGACTTTCCTCCTTGGTCCATAAATTCTAGTAGTCGCTGTTCTTCGGTGATTGATGGAGTTAGCACTAGCATCCACAATGATATTTTTGTTAAAATAACTTTACCGGCAGCAACCCCAGCATCACGCCAGATTGCATCATCATCAGTACACTTTCGTACAAGCGCTACTGTATGCTTCGCTCCATAAATAACTTTTCGGACGTTTCTACAGAATCCAAATATATAATGCAGTGGAATCGCACATGAAAATCGTCGACGCTGCCCTTGCAACGTTGCTACGCGTGTTGCAAACCCTAGGTTGTAATTAGTGATATTATTAATGACATCAAAAGTTCTAGCTGGTCTTGTATATCCGGCTGGTGCTGGATCAACTGCGGTAGCTTGTGTTGCCTTTACTCTAGAAAACTGGACGTGTTCAGGGTGTTCAGTAATATCCTTAGAAAACATCATAGATGGACCAGCTGATCTTGTATAATCATCAGAATATCTCGCTAACCCTATGATTGTTGTGGCAACATCAACTTCTCGGTCAATGGATTCAATTTCTTTTCCATCAATGAGATATCTTGCACTTTCAAATAACGCCATAATACCGTTATTAACAAACCCAACATTGATAGATGGGTTATTGTCATATGGGGTATCAGCTGCAACATTTGTTACAAGTTCTCCTTCGATTTCGATAAATGCCTCTTACGGTAGAAAATATTTACTGGTATCATGAACTTGAAGTTCAATTCGCGATCGGAGAATAAAATTGAAAATCGCGTACAGAATCATTCTTGAGTACTGGGGCATCCTTATCAAATGCTGGGGCATCCTTATCAAATGCTGGATCAGGTGACCTTTTGATCATTTTATTCTATTTATCAGAGTCTAAATCGTGAAATCCGTAGGATTTTCACCGTAGGATTTTCATCGTAGGATTTTTATCGTCGTGTTTTTTTAAAAGCCACTTCCCGCTATCATGTTTGCTATCATGTTATCTTGGTCACTCGGAGTCACCAGCGATGCTAATTTTTCATCTACTGCGTTATTTATTATTTTACTAACACTTGCAAGCATTTCCGCTGTAGATGGTAACTGTTTCTTTTTTCGTCTAACTAATGATGTTATTTTATTCTTCGCGGCTGAAAACGCTTTTCCGGCAAGATCTCCAACTGTACTAATACCCTTATCACGAATAACATCAATGGCTTTCATTCCTAGTTGTTTAGCTAACGGCATCACTTTTGGGGCCATTCTTGTAAATAATCCTGCAATGGTATCACCGAAACCATCTCCGTAATATGCTCTATAAACCGGAAACCGTGAATGAACCACATAGACACTAGCTGGTTTATCATGATTGTAGTGTATGATCATTATTAAAAATCGTAGATTTCAATTGTAAAACAATTTTTCAATTGTAAAACAATTTTTCAATTAATCACTAGTGATTTCAGTCACTATGATACCCATTTTCCACCATCCATTAACGGTCCATCGATTTCTTATTCAGTATGAAATATTTTTTATTCAGTATGAAATATTTTTTTTATTCACTGATTTTATGGCAGTTTTTCACTGATTTTTTTACAGTTTTGGTGTTTTTTTGTGCCATTTTGTGTCATTTTGATGGTTTTCAGTTGAAAAGCTCTTTAAGATTTTAGGGTCAAGTAGTCGATTTAGCACGTGATTTTCCGTAGAGAAAAGCTGTTCGGATTGATTTTCAATGATTTTTAGCCATTTTTCATCAATTTTTGTCTGTTTTCAGTGATTTTTGGTCATTTTTCATCGATTTTTGGTAAAAAACTCGTAGGGTTAAGTAGTCGATTTTGCATGCGATTTTCCGTAGAGAAAAGCTGTTAGGATTCATTTTGATAATTTTAATCACTGTTTTTACTGATTTTGATGATTTTTAACACGATCATGGAAGTGTTATTTCATCATAAAACAGCTTCTATCATTGATGTGGAAACGGCAGATTTTCATATAAAAATAAAATGTAATCTGCCGATTCCCCACCGATCGTGAGACAGTCATGGAAGTGTTATTTCATCCTATAACAGCTTCTACCATCGATGGCGAAAGTGCCAAAAGTGTTATAAAAATATATAATACTGGCACTTTCGCCACTTTTTTTTCATCAATGACATGTAGGATAATTTTTAACACCACCGTGGAAGGTTTTTTTTGTTATTTTAACGGCTCTATCATGTTTGTGGAAAGTGTGGAAATTGTATAAAAAATAATTAATTCCACACTTTCCACATTCTACTTTGATCATTCATTAACGGTCCATCGATTTTTTATTCAGTCTGAAATATTTTTTATTCAGTATGAAATATTTTTTATTGCTATGAAATATTTTCACTGATTTTGTGCAATTTTGGTGGTTTTTGTGTCATTTTGGTGGTTTTTTGTGCCATTTTGGTGGTTTTTTGTGTCATTTTGGTGGTTTTCAGTCGGGTCAAGTAGTCGATTCTGCATGAGATTTTCCGTAGAGAAAAGCTGTTAGGATTGATTTTCAATGATTTTTAGCCATTTTTCATCAATTTTTGTCTGTTTTCAGTGATTTTTGGTCATTTTTCATCGATTTTTGGTAAAAAACCTCGTAGGGTAAAGTAGTCGATTTTGCATGTGATTTTCCGTAGAGAAAAGCTGTTAGGATTGATTTTCAATGATTTTTAGCCATTTTTCATCAATTTTCGTCTGTTTTCAGTGATTTTTGGTCATTTTTCATCGATTTTTGGTAAAAAACCTCGTAGGGTTAAGTAGTCGATTTTGCATGTGATTTTCCGTAGAGAAAAGCTGTTAGGATTCATTTTGATAATTTTAATCACTGTTTTCACTGATTTTGATGATTTTTAACACGATCATGGAAGTGTTATTTCATCATAAAACAGCTTCTATCATTGATGTGGAAACGGCAGATTTTCATATAAAAATAAAATGTAATCTGCCGATTCCCCACCGATCGTGAGACAGTCATGGAAGTGTTATTTCATCCTATAACAGCTTCTACCATCGATGGCGAAAGTGCCAAAATTGTTATAAAAATATATAATACTGGCACTTTCGCCACTTTTTTTTCATCAATGACATGTAGGATGATTTTTAACACCACCGTGGAAGTTTTTTTTTTTTTATTTTAACGGCTCTATCATGTTTGTGGAAAGTGTGGAAATTGTATAAAAAATAATTAATTCCACACTTTCCACATTCTACTTTGATCATTCATTAACGGTCCATCGATTTTTTATTCAGTATGAAATATTTTTTATTCAGTATGAAATATTTTTTATTGCTATGAAATATTTTCACTGATTTTGTGCAATTTTGGTGGTTTTTTGTGTCATTTTGGTGGTTTTTTTGTGCCATTTTGGTGGTTTTTTGTGTCATTTTGGTGATTTTTAGTCGGGTCAAGTAGTCGATTCTGCATGAGATTTTCCGTAGAGAAAAGCTGTTAGGATTGATTTTCAATGATTTTTAGCCATTTTTCATCAATTTTTGTCTGTTTTCAGTGATTTTTGGTCATTTTTCATCGATTTTTGGTAAAAAACCTCGTAGGGTAAAGTAGTCGATTTTGCATGTGATTTTCCGTAGAGAAAAGCTGTTAGGATTCATTCAGTGCTAAACAATGAAAATCTCTTTGAGGGTCGGTCACAATCAAAAAATGAAAAAATCTCTTTTGAGGGTCGGTCACAATCAAAAAATGACAAAATCTCCTTGAGGGTCGGTCACGGTCAAAATCGTTCATTTTCTTGAATTAACGCCCGTAGGTTTCTAATTTTAGAATTAACCTCCTTTTTCAATTCATATTCGTTACCCAATTCTTTTCGTATTCCCTCTACGATAGTATATAACGGAACGAACACACATACTTCACTGGATAATGCAAGAGAGTCCCGAATAGAATTCTGAATTTTTTTGATGAGCGCATACTTCTTTGGTAGCATATATTTATTGTTGTTAACTCCGTATTCTATATCCTGAAAATCTGACACAATTTTATCAGGATTTAACCCATCTGATAGTTTGATATCCTGACTTTTCAATTTCAAAATTTCAGCTATAATGCTATTCATTTTTTAAGAATTCATATTCTATAATAATTACATATTTCTAAATGAAAAATATGACGCATTAGACCTAACTAAACTGAACTTTTTGTCCGCTCTTTTTTGAAATCGCCGTCTTGGTTATCCCCTCTGCAACTTTTCGTACAGAAGGTGAACAAATATCGAATTGCCTACCGGCGCTAGCTATCTATTGAAATATTTTTTCTTCTTTAGTTGCCGTATTAAAAGATTTTACGGGTCTCTTCCCAACCGTTTTGCAAGTGCCAGTCTTCCCCCGTATCATATTCTCACTCTGGGTAACAGCTTGCAGATTTGATAAAGAATTGTTCTTCGGATTAGAATCCTTGTGATCAATAACAAAATCACCCTCGATCAATCCATAAAAGCATTCAAATACGAAACGATGATTGTGATAAGTTTTCTTTTATTCCCTCAAACCTCAAATACCCTTGATTACTCACAACACCAACTGATTTCTTCAGTCTACGGTTTCTTACGATACCATCACTGGATGCTTCATAATTTTTAATCAATGGGTGTGGTCTGAATTCTTGGTTCATTTATATACTATATTATTGTTTGTTAATTCATTGTTTGGTTTAATAATAAATCTTTCAATGTAGTCTTGGGGAGTTCTTATGATTTTGTCGCTGACTTTGTCAGTGTCAAGGACACAGTCAGTGTCAGAATTTTTGATTGATTTTCCATTTTTGATTCTTTTATCATAATAACGCTTCAACTCCCTGTATCGCTTTCCACCACAATTTAGACACAATTGAGATTTTCCCCTGACCCCAACCCCACAACGAATACAGGGTAACGGACCAAGGCTTCCACGTCGAAAACTTTGCATATGATACCCACAGAACTCCTTTCTGCATGATTTGTTACAAGGAGTCACTGAGCCAATCATGAGCCATTTGCAATGATTCATTATACATAAATCTTTCATTTAAATGCTTGTTTTAATTATAGTATGAAGGAGTTCAAGAGATTATCGAAAATAACGCCCTGGAAAAATGCTCAATTCAATCTTGATAGAGTTTCTGATACCCCCAAGAATAAAATTCCTGATAGAACCATGATTAGTAAAATCAGAGAATGTTTTAATGAATTCAAGCGTGATGGGGCAGCCCATTGTTGGTCAACATTTCGAATTGATGGCCGTGTTGACGCTAACATGAATGATGAAAAGGCAGAAGTGATAATTTTACATCTTTCGCGGAAAATGCATTTTTTTCGAATAAAATTCCTTATCCGTGACGACACTGGAAATTGGATCATTAGGGATAAATACGAACCCATTCTCAAGGACAAAAAAAACTGTCACTGTGAATCAAGATTCCAAACCAGGAATTTTCACCGGAATTGATAAACCATACTACGAAAGATCTTATCCTGTAACAGCAGTTGTTTACGGGATATATCCGTTAAATGACAAACCTGATATTGCAAAACTAGCACCCATGAAATATTCTTCGTCATTGACTTCGTCAAGGCTTAATTGTGTAGCAACACGAATAATGGAAAACTTCACAAATGCGTCCCGGGGAAATAAATTGACTGATCTAAGACGAAAAAAAAATAACCGAACGGGAACTGACAGTGAAACAGCATGGGGCAACAATTCAGGATATAATCAAATTAGAAACATCATTGAGATTTCCAATATCAGTAACGACAATAACCGGAGAAGTATTACACGAACCGAAACATCAATCAAAAAAAGGAGCTCTAATTGAAATTATTGATCATAACGAACACGCGTGGTCATCCGCAGTAACAATATTCCCACGGGATAGAACCGTAAAATATCTATCCCAAACCTAAGAGTTTTTTTCCGAACAGAAATTATTTGATGCTATTTGCAATCTGAGTTAAAACGATACTGTGTCGATGTGGCTATTTCATAGTGCTGCAGACGATGAATGTGGATTCGATCAGTTTGTAAGACCCAACGGAGAATTGTAACGTACTGAAGAGCTGCATAATCAAATGAAACAACTAGTTAGTGAGATTTCTCCCCAGAGTTCGGGGGGGGGGGGGATCGAACAATTATTAACAAACTGTTTTACACACACTTCCATCAGTTGTAGCACATTTTGCTAGGAAGAAAAACGCGGCGTGGAAACCAACAAGAAGTGAGTTTTTATCAGATGTCAGATTGTCCTGTCTTGAATACAGTCATGGAGGGTTATGGAATACAAAATATGACACTGAAACCGTTATTTCCGTTGATATGATTCGTTTTATCCAGGGAGTTTTCTCGGGTATGGAGAGTGTGCTAGATATTTCAAACGATTTGAACACCCCACACACGAAATGGCCCGTGTTGCTATTAATGGACCACTGCCTGATTTTGATTTAACAGGATTCGCTCGTGTAGTATCATTTGAATTGGCTACAGGACTTCATCCGTGTAGTTATATTTTTATTGGTAAACACGTGTCTGAAAAACACTGGATGCCAATAGTGTTGTTACGGTATATTATTGATTGTGGGATGTTAAAATCGTTAATTGTCAGTGAAGCGATTATATCCTATCGAGCACAGAAATCAGTCTGGTTACCACAACCTGATATAGAAAAAATAATTAGCGAACAGCGAAAACTGTTTCCTGATTTTAATGAACAACAAATCATGGATTGGTCCAAACAGTTATTTGAAATCAGAAACAACGAAGCAAAAGATCTTGGACGAAGAATAATCGGTAAATTCACCCAGGGTGGCAAATATGATAATACAAGATATTCTTCACGGTCAATTATAGACAAAGCTGAATACGATTTTGTAATCGCGGATCTAACGGATAAGGGGATATATGTCAATCGTAAAGACGCATTTCTGTCCGATGGAACCAAATTGGGTACAATTGTTACTTACAACGACGGGTCCAATCCGCAGTATACACACTTAAGAGCTTCTATGCTCGGTTATGCTTCTATCAATTTATTTTCAATGATAAATAAATTCCCTGACACCGCAGTTAGAGTCGCCACTGACTCATTTTACATAAACGCGAAACACAGCAATGCAGTAGCTGAATTCATAAATTCTGACGAGAGTTGGGGGTCATGGAGAATCAAGCGAGAAATGCTTCATGATTATATTCAATCAGCAGATGTTACGATTGAAAATAATTATCGGAATCTCTTTGAGATTCAATCAGAATTTTCTAATGCACCACCGATTTCTGATCCAATATGCCGGTATAAAACAGTTTATTTAAACGGCTGGGGCGGGTCAGGAAAAACAACCCGGGCAATTGAATTATTCCGCGTTTTCAATCCAAACATGATTGTGCTAACACCAACTCACAGACTTGCAAGAGAGATGATACAGCGAGGGGTAAATGCCTGTACTTACCACAGTTTCTTTCGATGGAAAGGAGACAAGTGGACTCCTGAGCGTATGGGCGAAAAATTTATTCCTGAAATCATCATTTGGGATGAAATATGCACAGTGTCATTAGATGTATTACAAATATTTCTTGAGTGGTTGTTATTGAAAACTACAAAAGTCGTCATGTGTGGTGATCACGGCCAACCCCCACCATTTGTCGGTGCATCCCCACATGAATGGCTATAGGGTTTTGTAGACAATTATGAAGAAATTAACACGGATTATAGATCACTTGATAATGAATTAAAAGAATTTAAGAAACTAATCAGATTACAACCGGATAGAATCCAGTGTGAAATAGCCCGTGAAATAATTTCAGAAACTCCCATGAATGAGTTTTGGGAAACATGGAGACCAAATGATTTGATAATTGCAAGTAAAAAAATAGTCAGAGACACACTTCAGATGAAATTATTTGAATTGCATGAAAACAAATTTGCAACGCTTCAAGTACCCCTTTGTTATAGGCCTTCGGATACACGAAAACAGAACATTGAAGTTGATATTCCAGGCCTGACAAAGTCAGGGACAGAGTCAAGAAAACAAATTCTCGTATTACATGATATTGTGCTGGTTGATATCAGCGTTGTTGAAGATGCATTGCGTGCTGATAAATCCCCATGGACGCTAGGATACGCAGCAACACTACATTCTTCACAGGGATTGACAATATCGGATACAATTGTATGGATAGTAGATAATCGCATCGAATGGTCAAATTTAGTCTATCTTGCAGTATCCAGAGTACGAAGAATAAATCAGCATCGAAGAATTGTCTTTGAAAATCCTAATTAAGACCCAGCGGTGGTAATTGAGTATCCTAGGGTATCACTTGTAATTGTTGTCGAGTAAATCCTCGTTGAGGGGCAGTTGAGTCCAGTCTATAGATTGCTGGTCTAGAAACGCTAGATCGTGTTATACTAGATATCTTGTGTGCAGTAACACTCCAAATAGGATCAGTTGCCCTTTTTCTGCCACCTTCAAGCTCTCCTGGTTCGTATAAATACCTAACAGTGATATTACTACCAAGAATTGGTTCTTTGAAATCTTTTTGTGGTTGTACGGGTATAGACTTCTTTTTAATAGCGTTGATAGGTTTCATGTTGATTGTTCTAGTAATCTCATTATTCAGTGCGGTAATCACAGCTGGTAATCTTTTGACCCATTCACGGGATCTTTTTTCTTGGATGAATTATTTTGCGTATTGATATCCAAATAACCGCTCAGCAAGGGTTTTATTAAATCGTTCTACAGTTGCCTGATCGCGATGTAGCGCAGTATGCCCCCGTCTGATGGTGACATTATGATTTTTCATTATTGATAACACTGCACCCTAAAATTCCTTGCCAGGATCAACTTGTAATAGATTTGGCCAGTGCAGAGCACCCCTTCGATAAATCCTTTCAAATGCAGAAGCAACTTCAGGTGATGATTTTGTTTTTAACGGTTCTGCTTCTTTGTATCGACTTGCAACATCAACTACAGTTAACGCGTATTTGTAACCACCATCATGTGGCAGAAATAATATATCAGCTTGATGAACTTCATTAGGGACAGTCACATCAAAATGCGAGTAGTGAATTTGTTTAGGCGGTGGTAGATAAATTTGTCATAGTGCCTGTTTGGATAACCAATGAGCCGCAGTGGGTTTTTTTCACTTTTGCAGCGCTAGCGAGTTTATTGATTGCTGCCTTGCCTCTCCAGTATCCTTTCGGAGAATAATAAATAGATTCCATGTTGTTATTAATTACCAGCACCTAACATCAATTTACCTTTCATAGCCGATTTTATCAAAAATGAAGCCAATTTTTCTTTGAAGGATTTATCAGGAATAGCATTTAACGCATGAATTAATTTCACATCCGCGAGATGCCTGTGTCGCAAATCGCTGCTTTTATAAGCAACATCATGAAGGTGACACACCTTATCAATGGCATTTATTGGTTCTTCACCGGGTCGGGGCTGATTTTGATCATTGAGTCTGATATCAAGTCTTGTTCCCGGTCCACAGTAGCTATATCCTGGAAGGTGTTTTTCTCCGGAGTATTTTGCCCATGGTGTCCCAGGGAGTTTTGCCAATTTGGCTGCGATATCACCCCCTCGTTTTTTATTAAATCCTTTAAAACAAATCTAAATTTCTTTGTACTACATGGTACGCATTTACCAGAAAGCGCTGATCGGTTATTTTTAGTTGTAATCGTCGTCAAGTTATCTGTGCCAGTACGTTTTTTACACTTCACACAATATAGATCCATAATTTATATATTACGGCATGAATATAATTGATTATTCAGCTACCCCACGACGGGAACCTATTAAACACCATGAAATGTTGCCGAATTCAATTAGAATGATTATAATCGGACCATCTGGAAGCGGAAAGACACAATTGCTACTTAATTTGATAACGAGATGGATGAAATGGAACAAATTGTATTTAATAGCCCCGAGTGTAGACGATCAGCGATGCTATGAAGTGCTAAGGGATTTCAACGAGAAAGCAAAAGAATTTCAAATCGATGATGATATCATTGAATTTATAACCGATATCAATGATGCACCGAGTATTGATTCCATCGACGGAAGTATTAACAATTTAGGTGTCTATGACGATATCATGTTAGATAATCAAAAGAATCCTGCTAGAATATTTCCCGGGGGCGGCACAAAAACACTGACGTGATATATGTCACTCAACGGTACACACAAATACCAAAAATGATTCGCGATAATTGCAATCTGCTGTGTGTGTTTAACGGAGTTGATACTCATACACTACGAAATATTCATCAGACCTGGTGCAGCGGTGATATGAATCATAATCAATTTAAAAATTTCTTTAGTCACGCTCAGTCAATGCCACACGGATTTGTGACGATAAATTTAGCAGACCCTCGGACGCGATATCGTGTCGGACTTGATGAAATATTCGGTTGAAATCATAGAGGTGAGTTTTTACCCATTTTGAAGCCTCCTGCAAGATCGTGTTTTCAGACAAAAATGACTAAGGCTCTGTTTGGCAAATGGAGACTTTATTTTTTTTTTTGTTTAAAACATGAAAATTCGTAGGAAGGCTCTATTTGCCGTTTTGACGGTTAAAAGTGATATTTTGTTTGAAAGATGTCCGGCTCACCCTCTCTGCTGCTAATTACATTTTTGTTTAAAAAATTTCCAAATATTTGCATGATATGACAGTTAATTGTAAGGGTGTTAAGAAAATCTTTTTCTTGGAAATGAGACTGGGGAATAGTCATACATCTTTGAACAATATTATACTAAAATTGTATCCATTTGCTCTACCTGTTATAACGTAGGCTGCAGACCCTTTAAGAATACTCTTGAGTAGAACAATATACACCAAACAGTTTGTGCAAGCACAGAGCGACCGTTGGCACCCACCTATACTCCTCCCAAAATTCGAGAACACAATGTTAACACTTTGCTGTAAACAAGACTTCTTTTGAGAATAGTTTCAACTGGAAAATAGAAGGTCATACACAGAAAACAAAAATATTCCTAACTAATAGCTAAAACTCAATAATAATAATACCTACAAAGAAGTTTTACTAATGTAGCCTCTGCGGTAAAAATCACCGGAAGTGCAGACAATCGATATATCTATTTTCAGATTAGTTCATTCGGATGCGGACTTCAGCTAAACCTAAAGCTAAAATGCAATATTGGACTGATTTTCTACACAAACGTTTAACAGCAGATTAACACAGTTTGATGCTGTTGCTTATTGCTAAAAAAGTAAGTTATGTTTACCATTATTTGTAAGGTTCATAAATAATGCCGGTTAAGCGTATGTCCGCAAAATTTGATTATAAATAAATCTTACAGTTCAGTTCAGTTTTTGTAATGATATTTTGAAGATTTCCAAAGTTTGAAATTGAGTTATTAAGAAAACCAAACCTAATCAGCGATACAGTATTCTTGTTACTGTACAGAGTAGGGCATATTTAGCTGTAATTACCTGTATACCAGTTTACCGCGATATATTTCCCAGATGATACATAAAGCAATTCTTTTTCATTAGCAGCTCATAGGGTTAACCGACCAATTGGGAGTTAAACATGGGTGAAAAGAAATGACGTAACAAAAAACACACGGAACCATTAGAATGACCAAAGAACAGATACACATAAACTATATAGGACACATCATGATGATTTTTTTACGTGCTATTTGATACGTTTTTAGTCAGAATATAAACAATATGGGGGTGGGTAATCGACTTAAGGGGCGCTGTGCGAGTCGTTACCTACTTGGTCAACTGAGGCGTCACTTGTGTGGTCAGTTTTGTTTTTGCTATGTATCTCTTCATGTAATCTTCGGTGTGTTTATTATTACTTTTTTACGTGATCTGATGCATTTGTTATCTCCAAGTTTCTTTTCAACGTACGTTCCTTCTTCCTCCATAAGCTACACTTAACTGTGGTTTTCCCTTAATATCAACTCCACAAACCAGACGATGTCTTGAGCTGGTAGTTTCACGTCGAGCGCTCTGTGAATCAATCGCACGATAATCACTGCGACTATTTTTTCCACAAGGTGTACATGATCCCATTTGCTATCAATTGTTCTACGTTTGCTTATCATAATACTATTAGTAAAAGAAACCTAATTGGAGAAATACTAATATATATTAAATAAAAATAACTATATAGCATGGGGCTATTGGACGGAGCTGGATTACTGCAACGAAAATAGTAAAATCTCTCCCGGAACAAAAGCACATTACTATAAGGAAAAACAGTTCAAATCTCACCATAAGCAACATCAGATCACTAGAAGCAGCACAAGACGAGTCTGCAAGGTTATATGCGATTGTGCCAGATCACATAAACAAATCAGATCTTGAAAGATTTCAATGTGACAAAAAACAATTACCATTTGAGTTACAATTGCTTGATTTTATCAAATAATGAGTTTATCAAAGATGGTGCATGTCATTTTTTGGTCAACTTTTGCAATTGATGGTGATGATATTTTCGTTGATGTATAATATACAAGCATCTGCTATCATTAATAATCTTGTTGATAACAGCAAATACATATTTAGAATAAAATGTATTGGTGGATATCATAACGAAGGTTTGAAGACATGGTATCAGATTTGTGCTTTCAGTGCATTTGCGGCTGAACTCATCTATGATGGTGTACTGATAAACGGGAAAACCATGTACTGGACACCGACAACACATCTATCAGCAGATAATCCTGGTGGGACCGTGCAAGCGCTCAAAATATAACAACTCAACTTCAAAGAAGAATCCGTAATAACTGGATTACGTGATCATGCAGGTGTTTCTGTAGATCAATGTGTGCAGTATCGATCCAATGAAATACATCAACAGGAAGTGGTTGCATCATGGGCCAGCCCTAACAATTTATTATCATATAGATACATGATGGAGCTGTTGAGGATAGCTATCCACGTTGGTGTTGTTGCCACGAAAATATTTATGGCTTGACATTGATATTCCACGATGAAGTGATCTCTCGATTAACATGTGCTAGTCACTGATACTGTGCAAGCCCAGTTCCATTTTGGGTTTATACAACAATGCATCCCAGCCCATATCCGGTGAGATCGAGCTTATGCCATTATATGGCAATATCACACAATTATGATCAACAACACATCTATACAAAACGTGATAGTCATCGAGATGCTGGTGATTCCCCCCTTTGCAACAATCCTGCAATATCTAGCTGTGGAGATCTCACAAATCTTATCAAAAGTCTTAAAAATATCTGCTGGTGATTCAAGCTTTTGCTTTAAATTTGATCGACCTGAGAAGTACCTCAAATGTGTCTGGAATACCCGGATCACAATAAAGGTCTGGCTGATCCGTGATGCTTTCACGAAGTTTTACTACCTAACATGGAACTTGTTCAGCAATTTGCTCTGTCTGATCAAAATCAAACTTATTTGTATCTTTGCTAGCAGAGCTTTCACTAAATACTTCAAGCATTCAAATCAGTCATGATGCTATATGGGACTTTAATCTTTCGTTGTACTGCAGTAAATCATTCAGTGTTCTATCAGGCTCATGTACAATTGTGTGCTGTGGTGTTTTATAGGTTATGACTGTTGAGCAGTTCTTGAGTCGTAAATAGATGCATTCAACGTCTGCATGGAAAGATTTTGTATTAGTACTTACTGTGTTGCTTTGTCAGACGCGAATAAATTAATAGTGATATATCCGATAAGTTTCAGATTTCCTCAATGTGACTTTGGTAACCGGTACAGGATCACCAAGGTTGGATTTATCCAGCTGTCACGGTATTTTTGGGGTAGTTCATGAATATCACTGAACAGTTATTATGTCGACAAAATTGCCCATTCAACAATCTGTTGCCTATGTTTGTACGCTTATGACCGACAGTGTTGATGTGTAATTGGATCCACTAATACCACGAGAGCTGGACTAATTCGTGTGCACTTTTTGAGAGTCCATTTCCATCCTGCATTACTATATTTGTTTCAGCGTTCCGATAAGCTTTTCAATACCTCCGCCAATTTCATCCTTATAGCGCTGATGTCATTGTGCTTCTTGATTCTGCGAGAATGACCGCGAATCCATGGCGTAGTAGTTTTAAATTCAATCTTCTCACGACTATGTGGCAAAACCAAATGGTCATGAAGAACAATGTCTGCTTTGACCACAACGTTTTGTAATACTATTATTATTACAGGAATAAAGGCTTCTTTGCCTGGTGTATGGGTGTGGGATAATGACCACATGTTTTTAAAACTTGATATTACTTTTCTCAAATTACAGTTTGATACTTGTCACTGTTGTGGCGTTTTCTTTCAAAAACATACTCAGTCATTTCAGTAGTAACAACAGGGGCATCATCACATTCTTGTTCATCCATTTTTTATTCGGTACAAATATGGGTTCTAATAATTCAATTCTGACTGATGTAATTCATACGACGTTGCATGCGAATTCTGTTGTGTCATCCAAGCTGTTTTAGATGTGGCACTGTAGGCAATCTTACAATACGGGTAGGGTTGAGTCTCATCTTTCTAAATGAGAAATATTGTCCAGGGTTTGCTTCATGTTTTGTATTTTATCAGGATCAGAACCTAAACTGCGATCGCTTAAATCCTGGTGGTTATTTCATTAATTACTGTGGTTGTGGCATATATTTGTACTTTGGCAGTGACATATGTTTGTGAATATGGCAGTTACACATGTTTATGGCTTTGGCAGTGACATATGTTTATGGCTTTGACAGTGACAGATGCTTACTGCTTTGAAAGTGATATATGTTTGTACTTTGACAGTCACATATATTTGTACTTTAGAAGTAACAGATGTTTGTGGCTTTGGAAGTGACAGCTGTTTATGGCTTTGGCAGTGACATATGTTTGTGACGATGGCAGTGAGATATGTTTGTACTTTGGCAGTGACAGATGTATGTTGCTTTGTGTTGTTCCTCTGCGTATTATGATACTCAAGAGCATATCCAAATGCTTGCAAAGCAGGTCACGTGATTTGACCTCACACATAGACCATCATGTAATAGTGCTATGTAATATTCACGTCTGCCATATGGATCAACATTTCTAAGGCAGACAGCTTCGCATTAGTTGTTTCCCAATGTCTTGCAGCTTTTTAAATACATATTCACAAGTTTTTTATCTAATTGTCGAAACACTGCTACATTTTCTAATCTGTGTTATTAGCAGCTTCCCTTCTCGTACTATCCAATGTTAACACGAAGCTAAATCAGCCGTTGCCAAATAATTACCTAAGCCTATCTCACTTTATCTATAATGAAATACTTCTGCAGTGTTGAATAAAACACCTTTCACACAAATATCTACCTCAATAAGCTCAACGAGGAATCATTCTTGGCACCCGTCCGTCTACGTGAGACGATGGTATAGCTCCAAAGTCAGCTGTTCATTCTTTCTGGCTCTCATTTTAGCGTGCTTTCCATTCCTGTCATCATCAGCATTGCTAATTCCCTGCCTGACAGCTAGGCGCCAGTTGGGACGGTCCATAGCACAGCTCTCCCAGTTGTTGACATCGATGTTGGCCGTCTTCATGTCTTTCTTGAAAACAACTTTGTAGCGCAAGCGTGGACGCCCAGTCGGTCGTGCAGCTTCTGTTAACTGTCCATATAACAGGTCCTTCGCAATGCGGCCTGGTTACATTCTCTTGACATGGCCGAGCCAGCGAAGACGCCTCTCGCTAAGAATGGAGAACATGCTGTTGATGTTGGCGCGTTCTAAAACCTATATGTTGGCTACTTTGTCCTGCCACTGGATGTGCATAATGCGCCACATACATATCAGCTGGAAGTTGTTGAGTTTGCTATCATGTCTTGTACAGGGGGTCCATGTTTCGCTTCTATGGAGGAGTGAGCTGAGCACGTCGGCTTGGTAGACACACAGTTTGGTCTTCTCGGTGAGGTTGGGGTTGTTCCATATCCTCTGGTTAAGTCTGGCCATCACTGCAACTGTCTTGGCAATGTTACCATTAACCTCATAATCAATTGAGATAGAGCGAGATGTTGGACCCGAGGTATGTGAAGTTATCGACATCTTCCAAGTTGTACACATCGATGGTGACAGAGGAAAGGAAGTCTGCGTCTTGCGCCATGACGTTCGTTTTTTTCAAGCTGATGGTCAGTCCAAATTCCTCGCAAGCGTGGAATAGACGGCATAGCAGTTGCTGTAGTCCATCTTCCGTGTGGGATGTCAAGGCTTCACCGTCGGTGAAAAGCAATTCACAGATGAGTACCTCTGTGACTTTAGTCTTGGCACGGAGACGGGCAATGTTGAACAGCTTTCTGTCAGCCCTGGTATCAATGTACACTCCCTCGCCAAAGTCCTTGAAAGTGTACTGGAGAAGCATGGAGAAGAATATGGCGAAGAGGGTCGGCGCAAGCACTCAGCCTTGTTTGACTCCGCTGATTACTTAGATGGCATCCGATGTTGCGTCATTGAAACACACTGTGCTGTGCATGTTCTCGTGGAACGACATGAGGGCAGCAAGTAGACGTGGGGGATAGCCAATCTTCTTCAGGAGTCTGAAGACTTCACTCCAACTGACAAGGTCAAGGCTTTCGTGAGGTCTATGAAGGCGATGTAGTGGGGCATCTTCTGCTCATGATATTTCTCCTGCAGCAAACATAGTGAGAAGATCATGTATAGAGTTGATCTGTCGGATCGAAATCCACATTGGGACTCTAGGTAGACACGAGAGGCTAGGATCTTCAAGTGTGCCATGGCAACACGGGCGAAAGCCTTTCCGACGACGCTGAGGAGGGAGATGCACCGGTATTTGTTGAAGTCGCTACGATGTCTCTTGTTTTTGTACAAAATGACGATGTTGATGTCACTCATGTCCTATGGGATCTATCCCTGTTTGCAGAAGAGGCAGAGGAATATGTGTGGCGGCTGCATATCTCTGGTTTCCCACTCTTGAGAATTTCAGGCAGTCGCTTCCGGGAGCCTTCCCACAGGCAAGGCAGTCTATGGCCTTTCCGAGCTCCTGCATGACAGATATGTCTAGAATATCATCCAGGGCAGTGTTAGTGACGTTGTTTTGGGTTGCATATAGCTCGAGATGGTGCTCAACCCATCGCAGTATCTGTGTCCCCTGATCTGTGATGTATTCTCCTGTCTTGGACTTGAGGGGGGGGGGGGGCGTCATTGAGTTGGAGGTGGGTGGTGGTGGCTGTCGCCTTCTTGATGCCCTGATTCATTCCTCTTGCATCCCCGTTGTCGGCAGCTGTCTGTATACTGTTGCAAGGGTGTTAAGCCAGTAGATGTTGGCACAAAGACGGGCGGTCTTCTGGGCGTTGATCCTTGCGGTCCTGAGGGCTTGCAATGTTGTTGGGCTAGGTGCAGCCTTTAATGCCAGAATGGCTTTCCTCTTTGATTCACTCACGGGCTCCATCTCCTCCCAGTTTGCCCCATACCTGAACCAGTCGGCATTTTTCCGTTTTCTCTTCCCGTAAGCTGTGATGGCTGAGTTGCACACAGACTCCCGGAGATGGGACCACATGGAGTCAATTGTGTCATTAGGTGTCACTTTGGTGAGAACTTCCTGCATTTTGGTGATGAACTGCTGTTTTTTATCTGGGCTGCTTGCATCTAAGGATGTTGACAGCCGGAGGATAAGGATTATCTCAGTACCTGATGACGGAGGTTCAATGAAGGCGACTAGCGCGTTTTTTACGGTAAAGCCTACACCGTGCTGCCTAGGTTCATCCGAGGGCTTCCCCTGCCAAACGAACGTGTAATTGGCTTCCCTGATGGTGGCGCTGTCAGCCAGTCGGGTCTCCTGGAGACAGGCAATGTCGATGTTCAGTTGGGATAATTCTCTATCAATGATCGCAGTCTTCCGTGCATCGACGATCTGCTGTAGGTCAGTGATCAATCCAGGACGCATGGTCCTAATGTTCAGGTTGCAAAACGAAGAGCTGCCGTTTTCTTATTTCTTCTTTGAGTCTTTCCTGAAGTGGAGTATTGAGACCCACTTGTCGAGATGGTTCTCGCGCCCAGTGAAGCAGGCAGGCCATGGCTGGCAGCACATTTCTGACTGGGGGCTTACCAGCTTAAGACGGGCGGTAGCTATCCAGTGAGACCTGGTGATCTTTCCCACCGTCAGAAGTAAACCCTGGCGCCAAGCTCTAAGCCAATTTAGCTTTGACTTAGAACCGGTAAACTGCTACTTCTCATGTAGTGCTGACGCTGTAAGAGTACGCTAGAGTGTCCTCTCCAGTGGAGCTACGACGCCTGGGCAAGGTGGTATGGAAAATCAGATGTTGTCCTTGTAGCAGATGCCCCTCTCCACGTAGCTGGTGGGCCCAAACGAACGACGAATGCCCATACATCTTGGCACCAACAGCGTCGCAGGAGTTGTCAGAATGACGTTGAAGTCAATGTCAGACCGCCTTAGGAACCCCGTCTCCTAACGTTTGTTGCGGTTTACTCCCTTAGCCTTTCACATGAGTGTGTATAGCTGCAAGGCAGCAGAGGTTTGGAATTGGTGATTTCCTTATCCTAGGTGAGCTACCATGCAATGTTTACAAGTCCCATCTACCCGAAACAACTGGTTTTAAGGCACCAGTGACCCTTTTGTTAGTGGATAACATGGTCCGCTGGATTAAAATCTAAGCCACTCACGAAAGCGAGGAGCTTGATTTTAGTTGACAGAGGCAATCAGGAAGCAAGCTGGAAGAGTGGGTCGCTTGTCTCCCACACCCACCCCCAGCTGTTTCAACCTTAGACCACAGGAACCGTCGAATCATATTACCGATATACACGCCTAATTCTTACAAGTTGAATAATGATATCAACATAGGCATCATTTGGAACAGTTGACTTCAATTATCATACCAATACATATGCCTTATCGACATAAATTGTGTATTTCCTAGGTTTTTTTCCCTATAAATGCTAGATATTACAGAGGTCAATGATACTTCTTGAAATTGGAGTCATTTTGTCAACCGTGTGGTTATTACATATGCCACTGAGAATCTTAAAAGAAATATAGCTATAGGCAAGAAGGTTCACAATGATCATCTCAGTCTTTTAAAGCATCTTTGCCAACTTTGGCATTCCAGTCTCCTTGGATGTCTTTCTTGCTTACCATGTTTATTATACCCTGGAGTTCTGGAGTTTGTTGTAAAACTCCTTTATTTCTTCATCATCATGATCAGTAGTTGTAGCATAGACTTGGATAATTGTGATGTTAAAGGGAGATGCGTTCGGACGAATTTAGATGATTCTGCTAGATATGGGCGACATTCAAGCACACATCTCTTGATGGTTTTGTTTACAAAGAATCCTACTCAATGTATGGACTTTTCCAACTCTCCACTATAGTATAATATATGCCCATCTTCAGTTTGGTGTTCTCAAAGGGCTTTCTATCTGACTTCACTGATGCTGTCTCTAGCTCTGATATTATGCAAAGTACAAGTAGCACACTTGTCACCTCCGTGTAATATTACAATGTTTAAATTCATTATTTCATAAGTTTATATATTCATTGACATGAACATGTTAAATTTATGGCATAGAAAAACAATCCTTCTCATCCAGTATGTATGTATGTATTTATGTATGTATGTATGTATGTATGTATGTATGTATGTATGTATGTATGTATGTATGTATGTATGTATGTAGGTAGGTAGGTAGGTAGGTAGGTAGGTAGGTAGGTAGGTAGGTAGGTAGGTAGGTAGGTATGCATGTATATATTGGCGAGTGTATGTATACAAACTAACAATAATATTAATTACACTGGCTTCAGGCCAGCTTGCATCGAGATCCAAAGCTATGTAATGTCTTTGGCAGTTTGAAACCTTACTGCGTTACTACTTTTAAAATAGAGATTACTGCTTGAATTTTAAATTGTTATTATGATGATTACTCTATTTTCATTGCAATGTTGACACAAATTACATTTTTTTTCTGAACATTCCAATATGTGGTTCTTACCTCTCTGTCTCTCTCATTCTGCCTGTCTGTCTTTTTATTGGTCGGTCAGTCTGTTCTTATTTGATTATTCCTGTGTGTGTGTGTATATATATATATATATATATATATATATATATATATATATATATATATATATATATATAATGTTTTTTTGTAGAATACTGAATCATACCTCTTCCGTTGACATCTTACAGGTTTGGGATAAGCGTTTCGTCGTACATGCCTTTTTATTTTACATTTAATATATTTGCATAAAGAAATATTTATGAAAAACTGAATGTTTGAACAATAACTGAATCGTACAACAAAAAAGCTTTATTACGCATTACTGATGTAAAATGTCAAACAAAACTATAACAATTTCATGCAAAAATATAAATTTCACCAAAATATTCTACATAGTATGATTCTTTGACTTACCAACATAAAGACTTCTTGACTGTGTGCAGAAAAAGTTTGAACTGAATATAGCCAGTATACAGTTTTCAGTGTGATAAGGGGGAGTAATGTGTAGGAGTTACATCCCTTAGTGAACACAGCGCATAAACTGACTTTTAAAGCCTATGGGAAGGTTGGATTTTCTTAGAAGTAGCACAAATCAAATTCCATACCTTCATGTAAATTGGATAATATATTTCATGGAGAAATTAACAGTTTAATCAAGAAAGTTACTTAGGCATATTTAGTACAACAACAATTTCAAGTATAAATAAATGTATCACTTTAGAGATACAATATTTAACAACAATTTCAAGTCGAAAACCACATTGATGTAGTTGGACAATATGCAGTGTAACAACCTAAATATGCATTATATAAAATATAAGTCGAAGACTTATCTCATAAGTGATTCTGATAATATAAATATGTAGAGAAGTAACTGTACCAGGTGAAAATATTAATTCAACTGTCTTTTGAAGGTTGATTATACCTAGCTAAGTTCAGCTCAACATAAATATATATACATACATTATATATATATATATATATATATATATATATATATATATATATATATATATATATATATATATATATATATCTATATATATACCGCAGCTTTCGTTAACAGAGTACTATGGAGTCATTCTTTCCTCTCAATACAGCAGCTTTCGTTAACAGAATACTATGGAGTCATTCTTTCCTCTCCATACAGAAGTTTCCGTTAACAGAATACTATGGAGTCATTCTTTCCTCTCAATACCGCAGCTTTCGTTAACAGAATACTACGGAGTCATTCTTTCCTCTCCATACAGAAGTTTCCGTTAACAGAATTTTATGGAGTCATTCTTTCCTCTCAATACAGCAGCTTTCTTTAACAGAATACTAAGGAGTCATTCTTTCCTCTCAATACAGCAGCTTTCGTTAGCATAATACTATGGAGTCATTCTTTCCTCTCCATACAGAAGTTTCCGTTAACAAAATACTATGGAGTCATTCTTTCCTCTCAATACAGCAGCTTTGTTTAGCAGAATACTATGGAGTCATTCTTTCTTCTCAATACAGCAGCTTTCATTAACAGAATACTATGGAGTCATTCTTTCCTCTCCATACAGAAGTTTCCGTTAACAGAATACTATGGAGTCATTCTTTCCTCTCAATACCGCAGCTTTCGTTAACAGAAGTTTATGGAGTCATTCTTTCCTCTCCATACAGAAGTTTCAGTTAACAGAATACTATGGAGTCATTCTTTCCTCTCAATACAGCAGCTTTCGTTAACAGAATACTATGGAGTCATTCTTTCCTCTCAATACAGCAGCTTTGTTTAGCAGAATACTATGGAGTCATTCTTTCTTCTCAGTACAGCAGCTTTCATTAACATAATACTATGGAGTCATTCTTTCTTCTCAATACAGCAGCTTTCATTAACAGAATACTATGGAGTCATTCTTTCCTCTCAATACAGCAGCTTTCGTTAACAGAATTTTATGGCGTCATTCTTTCCTCTCCATACAGAAGTTTCCGTTAACAGAATACTATGGAGTCATTCTTTCCTCTCAATACAGCAGCTTTCGTTAACATAATACTATGGAGTCATTCTTTCCTCTCAATACAGCAGCTTTCGTTAACAGAATACTATGGAGTCATTCTTTCCTCTCCATACAGAAGTTTCGGTTAACAGAATACTATGGAGGCATTCTTTCCTCTCAATACAGCAGCTTTCGTTAACAGAATACTAAGGAGTCATTCTTTCCTCTCAATACAACAGCTTTATTGAACAGAATTCAATGGAGTCATCCTTTCCTCTCAATATAGTGGCTTTCTTTAACAGAATACAATGGAGTCATTCAGTGTGCTCCATAAAGCAACTTTCTTTAACATAATACGTTGGAGTCATTCTTTTCTCAAGCATCTCGAGGTGGGATGTACAGACTGGCCCTTGAACACCTGATCCATTGTTAAGATTACATCTTCCAAATGACCTGTATAACCAGGGTTATACCTTCTTATCTGTTTCCCTATTTGATTTGCAGGTGCTTTTATTAAATCCTTTATAAATGTCACTGATATGTTAATTCTGTGAAATACAATTTTGTTTACCTGAACAAAAAAAGTTTGACGAACTTGGTTTCCAAACAATTATAAAAAACAACATCCAATCATCAATGCAGAGATCTGGGTCATATTGAATTCAACATAATCAGCAGAAGTACTTATAGTGTTAGATTTTTAAATTCAGAATCCATTTTCTTTCATCCATTCCTGACCCAGTTTAATAATAATAATAATAATGCTTTATTTATAGAGGGTGACTCATTAGGCAAGGACTATTCTCCCTTGAGGCCCTCTTAATGAAAGTATAACAAATGCACATTGTGTGAAGAAGCAATAATTAGTGCTTATATTTGCATGTTTCGTATTAAAATACTAAATTCCATTATCTGTTAGAAACACATGCATGCTCCTGATACTCTAATATTTTGAGCCGATTTTACATGTAGTGGAAGCTTATTCCATAGAACTGTACCAGAGTATTGAAAACTCTTTTTGAATTGCTCTGTTCTTGGTTTTGGTACTAGAAGGTTTCCATGTGAGATTGATCTCAACTGATATTGTGTTGAAAAAGGCCTGAATAAGTCCTGAAGATACTCTGGTGCAGTTCCATGTAGACATTTATATAAAAGAACTGCCTTGTGAAAATCTATCCTGTCATATATTGTGAACCATTTGAGTTCTGTAAATAATGCTTTGGTTGTTGCTGGCATTAATTATTATAGATTTTGCCTTCTAGCAGGTAAAAATGGTCATTGATACAAGGATAGCTCCTGGATTTTGATGTTGAATAGGGAGGCTCCAGGCTGTTAGTTTTGACAACATGCTCCATTGAGGTGCATCTGTCTGAGTCATGATAATAGCTTCAACAAAGGGTGTTGTCTATGAAATAACTATTTTTTAGTAACATTGCAATACAGTTTAGAATGGTAGTCCTTTTGGCATTGGCAGAAAAGGTAATTCATTCTGCTGCACTTCCATGTGGTGTCTTAAGCTTTCTTCAGGTTGATAAAGATGGTTGCTACATGTTCTTTTCTTGCAAACGTGTATGCCATGAGTTGTATTTATACTGTTCACTCAAATTATGTATGCACTGTGCTTATTTGTGTCTCCTAATTATGCTTCATAATCTTCGTTTGTTGCTAGCAGGCTTGATAGATAGAGATCACCTGTGTCTTTTGTTTCTCTAACTGTGCCCTGTATCCTTGTGTACCAAGTTTAATTTCAATGTCATCAAGCACAGCATCAATTTTGTTCCAATAATCATCAAAGTCCTGTTGGCTAATCTCTCCATCCATGGAATGACCAATAATATGATTCCTATAGGAACGAATTCTCTCCACACTAGCTCCTAACGAGTTGTCCCTCGGCTGATCTTGTGGATCATATCCCCAACCTGCTACTGGAGCAGGAACTGTGCTGATATTTCTGATGAATGTATAAAGTAGGGAAAGATCAAAATGATCAACTTTTCCTGTTGTATTTGGATCTGGGAAAACCATCTTAATTTGATGTAAGTTAAGTAGGGGTCTTCCCTGTCTACTGGTCAGCTTGCTTTTATTGGCCAGGATTGCCTGCTGGATGTCTCTGTGTGGAGAAGGAACTTGGGTACTGAGGACTTCCCTCATGGCATTTCCACAAACCGTTACGAGAGCTACACAGAGGCGGGCATGATTCATGTGTTCTCGTGTAATGGGTGCATCAGGATCATGTCCCTAAAGAAATAGAAAGGTCAATATTATTACAAGACCTATATCATCAGTGACTAAACATACCGATAATACGCAATCAATGGCTAAATATACTGATATGTTATTAATGATTGAACATTACAGTAAAAATAACACAGAAGGTGTTACATATGAAATATTTATAATTTCTCTCTCTGACTGATGAAGAATAAAGTGAAACCCATCACATCTATGTGTTGGTGTTTTTATTTTTATTTTACTATGAAGTGTCCACGATCCTTCAGTCCATATGTAGAAACAAGATTATGTGAAATCAATTTAAAAGAATGATACCAATATAAACAGTCAGGTAAGAATGTTATAATCCATGCCAACCAAGATTCGAAGTCGAGTGGCAAGTAACATAAATTATTTCCTGGGAATTATGCACAAGGAAACTAATCTACATGACATCATTTCAATCAATTTTATATTTTAAATTTCCTTGCGAATACATTGGATTCTCTTCTTTATCTTTTCACACCACATAACTATTTTTCTGTCTTTGAATTAGCCAGTACAATATATTTTAGTGCAAATGGTTAATACTTATTTTGCATTGTACTGCAACAGGCAGCATGGTGTACATTGGAGATAATGAATTCTTTCAGGTAGCCAAATAATAATCTAACTTTGATTGAACACACAAGGTTCCGTTCTTTTGGATCTTATAATTATGTTGGTTGAACTATGCAAGCATAAGGTGTTTTGGCTTGGTCTTGCAATTCTGTTACTAGAACTAAATCAATGTCCTATCATTCTTTGGAATACTTTTGGCACGTTTAATATTGTATAATTTACATTTTTACTTAGGACAGTAATATCAAAATGTGTTAGTTAAATAAAATTACTGTGTACATAGTCCTACATTTGATTATTTGATAAAATAAATCTAAATAATAATGAAAAAATGCACAATGAATGTTAAAAGAATTGTTAAATTCACTGTACTGTTTAAGTGCAGTGGTGGCTCAGTGGTTAATGTGGTGTTTTAAATCCTTCAATGAGACCAACCTATTTTGGCTACCATAATAATCAGACCAATCCAAGTAGGCTAACATGGTGTGTCCTTGGCACTAAATAACCTACTTGTTATGCTGTGCTATAAAGCATAAAACCGAATCAACACACTAAACTGGTTATTATCTAATTTTCATTGCTTTAAGACAACTTGATCAAAGATAAAACGACAGTCTATGGGGGTGGACATTTTGGTAATAAATCAAACACTTTTTAATGCTTGTTCTGCTGTGCTATATATATTATAGTACAAGGGCAGCTTGCTCAGCTGTGCAAATAGAGTTAGATATCTCATGAAAAGATCTGGGTCAAAGCAGTGATTACCATATTCTATCAACTTAGTGATTGTCATAGTCTATCAACCCAGTGATTGCCATAGCCTATCAACCCTATGATTGCTACAGTCATCAACCCAGTGATTGTAAGTTCAAGTTTGTTCAGGCTACTTAACAACTAGCCATTTATTTATCTGGCAGGATGTCAAAATATGCCATGTGCATAAAAAAAACAGTGAACCTCTTTCAAACAATTAAATGCACCATCAAAGTTTTCCTCAGTTCTGAGTTCTGGAATAACCTGGCATAACATGCCTTGAAAAGTTTTGAATCTGCAGAATATCTTTCTATCAAATAGTGACTGTAGTGTGTGTGCATGGTTGATTGTTAGATGAAAATGAATAACCGAATGATTACATGCCTGTGTACAACTTTATATAAACATGAAGAGTTGTTTAATGAAGGTCTTTTCTTTTATGTGCATTGTGGTTTACTGCTCATGAAATCACAATGTATTTTGTGCATGCAGATTTGTGCAGACTTTTCATACTATTATATTCTTTAGAAGTTTTATATTCTACTTACACTTATTGTTAGTTAATTAAAATTAATTTAAACATATTCCAATACATGTGTTTTACTCTTTAATATGATTAATTCATGTAAAAACAGATTATGAACAAAGTTGATTGAATTAAAGTTTGAGACATTTATGATGCCTACTTGGTAGGAATATAGTGAAAATGACATATTAGTAATTTATCAATATTGTTTTTGCCCACTTGTCCAGGGCAATATATTTCAGAAAATTCACTTGTCACAGCTTTCTTGGCACTTATTTTAAAAAATCAACTTTCAATTTCTTGGTTCCACTGAGAAATACGCTTGCTGAATATCCAACCATTGCCAGTTCGGGATATTGTTCACAATAACTGCAAAACTTCTTTGTTTCCATGTCAACAAAATTCAAAGGAGGGATAACATTCAACTCAATATGAAAATGTCTGCATTTCAGTTATGTCGTGTTTGATATTCTTGACTGCCAACGATTCCAACTTGTGTCCCTAGGGAAAAATAGTTATGTCATATTAAGTTACAGTCTTATGTTACCCCTACAGCTTG
Organism: Unio delphinus; assembly: GCA_029339505.1. Lineage (NCBI taxonomy): Eukaryota > Metazoa > Mollusca > Bivalvia > Unionida > Unionidae > Unio > Unio delphinus. The sequence goes on along the minus strand of JAQISU010000210.1, from coordinate 17,313,355 downwards.
GAATGAATTTACTCCCTCAAAATATTCCTTATTACCGTCCTTATGAAAATAATTTGGGAAGCCTATTTGTCTCATTAGTCAATAACGGAATGCTTGTCAAGTACTCCTAACCTGATCATAACATACATTTTTTCATTTACATAGGAACACAGACAGTTTATTAGCTAAGTGTAATTGTTTACTCCAAACACAATATTGCATGTGAAAATTAATTATTTGTATTATTTATTCAAGTTAAAGAATCTTTACTGTCATTTAAATAGTTCATAAAGAAATAAGCACCATTTGTTTATGCAAAGTTTTTTTCTTTGATTTAATTACACTGACTTGAGTAATGTTATCCACAGTGAGTCAATTGTGAGGATCTGATTTCTGTAAATGCAATACTTTAAGACTGTTAATAAAGCATATCATCATTGAAATGATTGGCGTGTTTTGACTTTTTAAGAATTTAGGTGCTGTTATTGTAAGGTTTATTGCCATTGTTCAGCACATGACAGGCATATACCCCAGAATGAACTAACGATACACGAGAATCTACTGGCAAGATTTCTCGCATACTGGCCGAATTTGAGACTCAAACCATGCATTAAGAGGTGAGATGTCAGTGATCTGTAATGGTGAGCACAAAAGATCACTCGACCACTGGAGGACCCTAATAATTTAGTAGCTTATCCCCAAATGCAGTCAAGCAGTAATGAAATGTAGGTATATGGAGCAATTATCAATGACCACTGGTGGGTTTAATGCATGATATAAATTTTACATAGAAAGGGGTAAAGTGTTATCTAGATATATAGATACAGTAAGAAGCGCATGAAAATACAAACTTGACCCTCTTTTTTACAACAGATAAAATAACATGTTGCAGACATGTATCTTGCCAGACTTGGATAATAAATAGTATGGGATGTTGGGTTATAATAAATAGTATGGGAAGTTGGACTATGCAATTGATTATCCCTGAATCAAGAGAGATAGTTAATCAATATATGTGCTCACAAATAAAGACATTATAGTTTTAAGAAATATTTATTTTATGTAGTATTGCCTACCTAATTTATGACTAACCTAAATGTGTCACCTTTCAGGTAATCCTAATTATCAACTGTATTGGCATTTACTCCAAATTCCATAAATGAAGCATAGGCAAATGCCATTTTTTAATTATGATAGTGCATGTATTAAAGCTCAAATAAGTGTGTATTTTTCCAAAGCTATTTTTTATTGAAATTATTTGACATAATTTCAAGATATTAATGATAAAAATGTTTTCAAATTGACCTTGATTGTCTAGTTTATTATTTTATGACATTCCACAACACATGTCCAAAGTCACATTATGGACTAGTCATCTAGGTAAGTCTTGTTGATGTTGTGCAAAATGCTAGTTATGTGGCAAATCTTTTGGTCAACCTGGGATATCCAAGAACAAAATGTGCAAATAGTCCTTCTTAAGTTCCTGGTTTATAATGTCTAAATGTATGATGGTGAGCCTGTGTCATGAATATAAACAACTCAGCATTTGAAATTAATTAATGAAATAATAATATCATGAGATACCCTGATCTGTCCCAAAGGACAAAAACATACCAGGATTACTATAAGGTGTTAGTTTGAAACAATTATAATTTATCCTTAGCAACAGAGAATGTACAATATTGCAGACAGTGCATATGTAGGCTACACAACTCCCTAATATTCAAGTTGTGGTTTGCATTGAGACATATCACTGGGTACTGGCTAAAGCCTGAATGGTTTACAGGGACACATTTCACAAGAAAGACATATTCTCAGTAAGCAATTATTAACTAATTCGCTGAAACTGTTAAACCCCAGGGAAAAGTAATCTACAAAATATTGATCTGCTTCAAGAGTCATAGAAAAATGAAATGTATTTTATCCTCTTAATATCTTAATCTGTTTTCCACAAATAAAAGACCCTTAATAATGATTTCGTATTTCAACTTTGAAAGTAGTACTTTACACTTCCTTTCAAGAGGAGAGACACTTGCTAGAGACTTTGAAAGGATTACTGAAAATCAGTTTAAAGCGCTAATTTACAAACCTCTTTATACAGGTTCATAATAATAACAATAGAAGTTTAGGGTAAACAATAATCACCATATCTAACAGTATCTGTTTCAATTGGCGACACACCCAAAGCAATGCATACAAAATTAATTGAAGTACCTGCTTAGCAACAGATAAGCTTTACACAAAAATGGCAATAAGGTTGGAATGTCTCCTTTCACTCTGACATATGTACTAATTAGTGATTCAAGGTGTTGATAGGGTAAAACAATCAGTAGCGCAGAATCAGCAAAGAAACAGACTCCAATCTGCACAAGTTATTATCAAATGGTTTTAATTTGTAAAACGGCAGTTCGTATTGTCAATCATTTCATTTTTCAGTCATAGACACTACTTCCTGTAGCTGCAACAATTATTTCGCTTCTGAAGTACAGTGTCATGGGATTTGGTTTTTAATCCTCTAATCTTCCACACTCAGAATTGTTCTAGATAAGATTTTACCTGAAGAAGGCAACATAACCATTTATCAAATTTAGAAGATAATCCCATTGCACCTTCTAAAATAAGGACGATGACATGAACAAAGGTACTTTTAAAGCATTCATGCTTTACAAAACAAAGGCCATTGTGACCAAGACTAGCCCTGGATCTAATAAAATAATGGAACAGTCTAAAATGGCCTACAAAGTTGAATACAATGACAACAAATAGGTAGCCTGTATGGAAGTATATTTGTTATCCTTTAAAGGATTAGAATGGCGTCTATAGGGTGACAAATTTATGTTGGTTAATAATCTGCACACATATAATACAGCCAAGATGTCTACATATATAACATGGTGGCACCCTACCACCGATAAACCATTTAAAGATCAAGTTGATATGTGTAAAGATAATGTATTGTACTGTACCCTGTGTGTAGGAATCATATTGATATACAACAAAGATGCATCATTTCACCGATACCATGCTAAGGTTAAATAATAAATTCTAATATATGTCTTATGTTTAACATTTGTGACTGTTTTCATTCAAAGTATATTATTTAAGTAAAAGCAAGCTCTAATGTTTATTTGAATGTTCAATGAAGACAGTATATGAATACATAACATTAATACAGTACATGAATTAAAATATCTAAAAATATTTTTTGAATGTGCAGTTTATGGTAATAACCCTACCAAATGTAAATGTCATTAGTAGTCCTGTCAAATTACTGTTGTATTTATTATAAATAACCACGTTACTACATATTAATTTCCATAAGATGGTTATTGAAGTGTCTTCTAATAGATCACATGACATTTTCCAGTTAAGAGATTAATTTTCAGGAATTAATTTTAGTTCAATACCCATTAAATTAATCATATGATAAAGATCTCATTGCATCCACACAATAATTTAAGTCAAAACGTTTAAATGAAATAGATAACATGATAAATTTTAATAAGTAGATTGAGGAATATAATTTAAATTGGGGTAGATGAATTAAATTACATGACACATTTTCAAGTTCAGATTGCTGACTAGAGGAATTTATTTTATATCAGTATAGATGAATTAGATTGCATGATCAATTTAAATTTAAAAAATGGATATCCTACAGTGTTAGCTGATGAGGTAAGGAGACCTATTCTTTGTCCCTGGGCACTTGTATATACAACCAGACAAAACCACAGTACAACGGTACATCAGGAGTACGCAGTTAAAGTATCTCCCTTTCATAAAGTAATAATAGCATTTCCTTTTATTATATTTAAGTTGGACAACAACTCACCTCATCTGCAAGCCACATATCAAATGGTGGTGACAAAGAAACCATGCTGTCTTCTGAGTCCCCAAGGGATGGTGGACACTGTGTACATAAATCATATTGTAAATTTTGGCCAAGGCAAGAGGTAATCTTTGAAAGATTCAATGTAATGAACTTTCTAACTCTGGTACACAACCTTGCTTCTGGAGTCTTGACTTCATCAATCGCCAGCCTCGTTATTCTTGCAAACACAATATAGTTCCTACAGTACAAGGTTAACCTATGGAAAAGGTCAAGGTCAAACATACAACAGCCACAGAAAATGAGATGTTCTGATGTCTCCTTCTTCTTGGAAACTGGCCAGCGAGTAATGCATGCAGCAATTAGTCTGTGGAAAATGGGAGGTGGCAGATACCTCCCTCTAAAGACACAACACAAAACAGGCGTGCTCACCAGCTGGATATCTTGTTTAAGTGAGACAAATTCTCTGGGAGATTCTTGACGAAGCATGCAAGGGGTAAGGAAATACTTCTCAACCTGAAAACAATATATATATATATATATATATATATATATATATATGTGTGTGTGTGTGTGTGTGTGTGCTCTCGTGTAATGGGTGCATCAGGACCATGTCCCTAAATAAATAGAAAGGTCAATATTATTACAAGATACATGTCATCGGTGACTAAACATACTGATAATATATATATATATATATATATATATATATATATATATATATATATATATATATATGTGTGTGTGTGTGTGTGTGTGTGTGTGTGTGTGTGTTTGTGTGTGTGTGATTTGGACTTTTAACTTAGCTTTAACAATTTATCTGTCATTCACTATGGTCTCTGAGTGTGACAGTTTATCATGATGTCTAGCAATGTGGGATTGTGCCGCAGATGTGTAGCATAATGTTCCACCCAGTCACATTATCCTGACACCAGGCCAACTTGTCATAACACTAACCACTTAATGCTAAGAGCCAAGTGAGGCAGCTATTAGTACTATTTTTTAAGTCTTTGGTATGACTCGAATGCGTCATAAGTATTTCATGTTGATAAGTTGGCACTGTTTTAATCAATGTCATCACTCACCTGGCTGACAACAGCCAAATGAAAGAAAAGTTGGCAAAACATCATTGTCAGGAGAATGCTTTTAGAAATGTCATCCAATGCATTTGATTGGTTGTACCAAAACAATTATTTCAAGGTTTGTACTGTTTTTTTATATTCATAAAGCCATCATGAGTCCAGTACTGAACGTTCTCTGTGGCATGTTTTTTTTTCCATTAGTGTTGGTCAAATTATATTAAGAGAGTGTTTTACAATATAATGTTTAAAATACAGTAACATCTAAGGTTGGTAATGACAGCAATATCGGATGCTGATCAATATTATTTATATACATCTGAACACTTTCAAGCATGGAGGCTTTTTACCAAATTAGAACGAATTTAGTTGGTTTTTTTTGCGCTGTTATACAGCAAATCATTTGGATTTGTTAAAATCTGAAAGCTCTCTAGTACCAAATTCATTGTCAGTTTTGGTAAAATTATTTTCATAAATTTTTCTTATTTTTTTTTTTTGTTTTTTTTACAAAGATTTTTAATTTTTTTAATGTTTTATTATTTATACTGGATGTCAGCTTCGTACCATTATTATTTAAGAAAATACATACATCATTTAAAGTCTTCTTGTGCTAGCCCATGATATGTTAATAATCCATTCAAGGAAGTTTTAAGACAGACGTCATGGCAGCCATATGTGTTGTACAAATGGATCTATTTGCATTTATAACATTTATTCAACTAGGTTTTAAAATAGGACTATTGGAGAAAACCATATTTTCATATAGCCATCCACTGGAATAAGAGTGGAGATAACTATGTTTAAAAAACATGAATTTCAAAAGCATATTTACTATAAAAATATACTGCTTGCATCTAGCCTAATGTTCACCTGCAAAAAGAACGGATTTGACATGGATCACTATGAGTATTTAAGTCTACCAAACAGACAAAGAGATTTGACTGACAATGGAAAGAAATGCTGGAATGCCGGTCAAAGGTGTGCTTGCCCAATCATGCAGTATAGTTATTGCAATTTGTTATACAATGTTAGATGTTTCAAATGTACTGTAGATAAAATGTTAATAGTGCAACAACCGAGCTTTTTGTCTCTTAAAAAGTCATATTTAAACAAACTCTGTATGGTAAGGCATAAAATAATACAAACACTTTTTGATCACACACTGTTAAGAATCAGCAAATTCAAGTAAGTAACATAATAGTTCCATGGCTCAACAGTCATGTTAAATCTAAGGCTCTATACGAATGAATGACTCGTATATATAAATAAATGCAACGTAAACTTTACAACTTATTCAATTATCGATGATTATATTGGTATCCGTAAGTGTGTATTCCAACAGATTGCAAACAGTGTGATCTTATTTTATGGTGATTGGCTAGGAAAAAATATAATGATCTACTGAGATTGCAACTGCATGTTAAATGTCAAAGTTTTTTAAAATGTACTGTGACCAGTTATCATGACTGACATGAATAGATAGAAATTGCATTTTAATTTAAGCCATTTGTATGAACACATAACTGATTGATGGTCACATCAAACTGAAAATCCTTTATGCTCGTGCCCATTTTTTTGTTTTATTCAAGACTTTTTTTGTTTAATACAAATGTATCAATTGGTCAGTTTGCATGGTTGACAAATCTGAAAGTAATTTCTTCCTAGATGATTTTAGAAACATTATGTAAGCAGTTGTTGAGAAGTGGTTTTCAATTTTATGTAGAACAAACCTTATCTGATTAGTTGTACTACTTTTTGGTTTTAATTTTTAGTACATTAAGTCCGATTTGATCGAATTATTTAACATTGGAAAGAACCACAGACTCACGAGAAGCTACTGACAATCGTCTCATTTATGTATGTATGTATGTATGTATGTATGTATGTATGTATGTATGTATGTATGTATGTATGTATGTATGTATGTATGTATGTAAAGACCGGGTTTAATGTCACATCAGTAAAATCCACACTAAATAATACCATTTAAAAGATAAAGTCTTCAACTGCAAATTCAGTCAATGATTTCTGACAACTTAAGGAACCTAAAATATGCAAATAAAAGTAAATATGTAGTAATTCAAAGTAAAGATAAAATTTAAAATATGCAACTCGTGCAAAAGGAGAGGAAAACATGGAGCCTTCATATTAACTGACCTTCTCTCCCATCTCATTAAATGATCGCGGTTTGGCAAGAATGTTTAGCTGTTCCATTATCATCAAGATGTGTTCTTTGTGTTCATGTAGTTGTGGATGATTCTCCTTTGTCCAGATAGCATCTATGAATTTAACAAAGACAAACAACTGACTTTAGATTAAATGGGGAATTTTTTATAAGTGAATAGTTTTTAAAATACTTATCTTAAAACATCAGAGCCAGAGTTATTCCCATAGATTTGGAAGTGTAAATGTTATATCTAATTATTTAATTTCATTGAGAATATATTTTATTCAACAAACAATTAAAACCAACAATGCATCAAATATCAATATATATATGTGTGTGTTTGTGTGTGTGTGTGTGTGTGTGTGTGTGTGTGTGTGTGTGAAATATAATCATAACATTAATATCTGCAAATAAACACAGAAAATGAGACTTGTACAGATGAAACTCTCCAATAAATTTTCATTTTCAATTTAACTTCGGTAAGTAGGTTATTAATGCATTTTTATTTTCTTTAGCTGCTGCGAACGACCGGTTCTGGAGAATAAATTTTGTCAACCATCAATGAAGTAACTAATATTAATTTCACTAAAGATGCTTACCTGCATTCAGTAAGTGATGATGTTTTGATATAAAAGACAGGTGAGATCGGTGTAATTCATTATTGAGATTAGATTTTAAACCTGTCCAATAGATAAGTATCAATAAACATGTCACAAGTTATACCTTGTATGATGATTTGTATGCTGCACATGCTGCTCTAGTATGACAGTAGCAGCGTTAAGGATCGTCCAGAGTAATTACCATACTATTCTACTTACTAATACCCACCATGTTTATAATTTTTAAATTGATTACATCCGCAACAAATAGAAATCAAACTCTAAATAATAAAAATATTTCTTTGATAATATTTGTATAATCATAAATTTGATACAATATAGGAAAATGTCCACTACTTACAATCCTGTTATGTTAAGCTAGAAAGACATTCTATGGAGTTGTTGTCGAAATAGAAATAAAAAAGTATTGTTGTAAATCTTTGGCGACATTGCATATAGTGCAATTATATGTTTTCATTAAGGGAAGAATGAAATAGGACCTATACCAGTAGTGCGTGTACACACTATTTAATTCAATGGAATCACAAAAGTTAATGAGATCTGAAGTAGAAAGAAAAGTTGTTATGGCACATAGTGAGGGAGTATCTGGCAGCTAACTGCTAGTAACTGTCAATGACAGTGATGGAAAAAAAACATCTGATGAGTCAATAACTGTGTTGCTGTAATTATCATCCAATTCTATTGCAGAAGACCTAGCAAAGAACAAACTGCCATTGGATAGAAAAAACTTTTGATTCAAACGGTTTAATCAGATTTGTTCACTATCCATGCTAGCTAATGAGCATAACAATAAAATTTACAAGAATGCCCGTCTCATATCAATATCCAGAAATTGGATATCATGCCCACATTTGCCACAGAAAGACCAGCCACACTTCCTTTAAAGGGTCCCAGTCAGATCAATTAAAACAGAGGTTGAAAATTGCTATAAAAAGATTAAAGACTTTTAGCTAAGTACTTGACTTAATAAAAAAATGTACAAAGCCCAAATGAAGAAATATTACAGCACTTAACATTTTATAGTAATTTTTGCAGAATCTTGCCTTATAAATCCGCTGGGCAAATTTATTACATTCAACACTTTTTATCAGTTTAATTAATTAGCAATGGAATCAAATCATTTGCCCATATGTTTAAATTTTACAGATATATTGGCATTGCTAAAGAAGAAGTTGGCATTATTTACAGGTCCAAAGAGGTGATCAGCAGTTGTAAATTTTGGATGTTAAAGTACCTTTCTACCGAGTAATCTCTGCTATAGCAATACTTAGCAATACTTAGCATGCCTTGTGAAATGTAAATGATTGCTGAGATTTATGTCAATGTTTAAAAGCAAGTTTTTCATAATTGATTGCCCCAATTGACATGTATATATACATAGTTGTCTGCAGATTGTCATCAGGAGGACAAATGGTTGTGCACCAACTGGAGCATGGGTATTTCTTGGGCTTGTAACTGGTCAAAAATAAAGCAGTTTTAGCAGTAGGAATGAATGGTGCCATTTATCACACAATCATTGCACACTATTGTCAGAAAACACCTCTCAAGTGTTCCAGGAGTGAAAGTACCTCTCATAATAAAACTATAATGTAATGCTTATGCCATATTCTGGATTTCAGGAGTATATACATTTATATTACTGGTCCCATTTTAAGGATAAATATAAGGAAGTCAGCCTCATATTGTTACAAGAGGACACGTTTGCCGGTCCCTTTCCGTTTCTTTACCCCATACATCATACATTCCAGCTATGATGTTTGTATGTATTTCTCTTCCTTTATGTTATGACTACATTGTCAAGAAAAACAGCATTATTACCTAACTTATTGCACATTTTTTTTATTGGGTATTGTCCTTCATTATGCATTAACATATACTGATCATAGCTTACCTAATAAGCTCACCAGCTAATTTGTCTGTTGCAAATTACCTATCTGTGACGTTTCATTCATATCTAGAGTTGGGTCCCCTGGTCCAATAGCGATATTGAATGGGGTTAAAAGATTACTAGCTGATAATGTCAGACCCAAATATTATTCTGGACAGTTTCATCATGGTGTCTAAGGACTGCCAATAAATCCTAATGTGGACAGTTTTCATCATGAAGTGGCTTCCTTTGCCTTACAGTGTGGCTTGCTGCATTAGCTGATCCAAATTCCAAAACATGGCTGATGTTTTTTACAAAGGATAATAGAGTTCAGATTATACTTTTGATTTTCATAGAGATACCAATGTCATTCGGAAATGTCTCATTTTTGGTCCATTTATATACAAAATAGCTAGACGCTCATACAATTGTATAACTATGATGCTAAGATTGTGGATTTTAATGGGAGACTAATTTCTGAAGAAGGACCAATGATTGCTGGTCTTTTTATTTATGGTTAGTGTCAGCTACAACATCCAAACAATATGGATTACAAGGATTTAATGTTGACATGCAGTCACATTAACATTTGCAAGAGCTTAGGTGAAACCAGATCAAATATACAAACAGCTAAAAATACAAAATTGGTGCATGCATGAAACATGGGTAACAGTGTTCTAGTTTTGGTATGACTGAGATACGTGTCATGAAAATCACCCACATAAAATGTGTAGGTACAATTTTGTCCGGGATACAGAAGAAACTAATGACAATAAAATGAAGAAAAAACCCATTAGAAAACAAAATATGGGTCACAGTGATGTAATAATTTTATATTTAAGCTGCTTTCATTGGGAGGTATTGATGAAATGCATACCTATACCCAGTTGATTTACTGATATCAAAAAGTGGATGTGGGTGTAGTTAAAATCGAGTTAAATTACAAGTATCATCCAGCTTTGCTTTTAGGACACAATAACCCAAGTTCTGTGGTGAATGAGTTGCTTTCATTGAGATGTATCCATATATTAAATAGTTTTAATGTCGGTGACGATGGGTTCAATATCACAAGCCATGGGTAAATACTTTAATCACTTTTGTCATGTTGTTCCAATGTTGTTGAAATCTATCTGCATTGTGTTGATGAAATATGGATCAATATATCATAAAATACAGGTCACTCAAGAATGTGAAGGTACCAATACTCAAATTTTAATATGGTTGAGTTACTTTTGTTAAGATGTTTCCAATTTTCCTTAGTGCATGTCTGACATATTCAGGGTGTAATAAAGAAAACAATGAAAACAATTAACAAGCTTGCAAAATGCTTAAGGTATCTCTCAGTTACTTCAAATCGCTATGTATTTTATGAATTGGTAACAGAAAAAAAGAAATGTACAAACCAACAAGTTCTATGGTGAGGATTCCTTTCTCTTTGAAGTCAGACCATTTCTGTCTGATATCACTGTGAGCAGAACTGGCAGTGTCATTGTCAGCTTGGTTATTGGGCAGATTAAGGTGAGCATTGATGAGGGACTTCATGGCGTCAATCATCCACTTTGGGTCTAACAGAATATTATTTCTCAATACTTCAATGCTGAAAAAGAACAATATTTCTAAACGCCTTGTATGTAATTAATTACTCTTATGTTATATAAACTAAGATTCTTAGTTTAAGTCGAAACAAGGTCAACAGACCTAAGTTTGTTTATAATTTAGTGTCTATTTTATGCACTTAACAAATTAAACAATAAGGAAAACTTACAGACACACACACAGTTATTTGATAAGAATCATCATTACTACCAACCTTTTTACTTTGCATTAATTAATAAGCAATTAAATGAATATGTGGAACAAAGTGTTCCATTTGATACAAAGATCAAAAAAGTAAAACATCATGTACATTTATAACATTATGATTCATTGTTGACTGATAGCTTCTAAATACTACATTACACCAAGTACTACTGCAGATCTACCTTACAATCACACCTGAAGAAGATAATAGTATACAAGTGTCTAACCTGCCCTATAATCTCACCTGAAGTAGATGATTGTTCCTGTTTCATGTAGATATCTAAGAAACAGATCCAGTTCTTCACTTTCTTTTATTTGAACAGTTCCTTCCTTGTTTAACTTTTCCACTGTAGAGTGGGAAACCACCTGCAATTACAAGTTAACAAAGACATTAATCTCTTTTCTTTATACATTAAATATGCTTTAAACTTTCATTGTATAATCACCATTTAGCAAGATATCTGTGTTAAAATTTCACATGGATAATTTTTAAGTGTGTGTGTGATATAGATTGTTAACATAGCTTTAAAAAGTTTCCAGTCATGTTGTTACAATGTCTGCAGTGTAAAGTAATGTCTAGTACTGGACATCATGCAGCAGACATGTAGCCTGATGTCCCACATAGTTACATTATCCTGACGAAAGACCAGCCAGTCTGAACACTAACCTCTTAGTTCTGAGTGCAAAGTAAGGCAGCTGTTAGTACAGCTTTTGTAAGTCTTTTGTATGACTCGGCTAGCGTTCGAACCCACAACATCCAGCATCCTGGGGGGACCCTCTAACCAATAAGCCACCAGAGCTGGTGATATTTTTCAGTAGGTATAGATATTTGAATTTGAAGAAAATATTCAAGAAAGTACGTACCTTAATTTGTACTTGCTAATATTAAAGTGACCTTATGGCTTGGTTTGGACATCTCGATCATATGCTGTCGATCTAGGAACTGAATGAGTATACTACATATTACATTGATAACTGATTGCCAAGATCAATATGAACTTAATGACATGGCCTGATAATCTTGGTCATGTATCAAGAATCCTGCAGTCATCATCAACTGAATGTGTATCATACAGTGAATCCTAATGACTCTCTCAATCTCCATGCGAGTTTATGGCTTGGCTTGGGCACTTCTGTCATGTGACATAAATCCAGTATTCATTAGATTTGCATGCATCTGATGTAATTTACACTAATGTCCCAACCAATATCCAAGTAATTTGTCTATGTCACCTTAGCCATGTATCATACATCCTGCATCCATGTGGCTTGTCTAGATCACACTAATCTCTTCAATGGCGTGGGTTCGAATCCCATCGCTGCCACCAAAATTGTAACGTAATCGAGCTAACACTCTTTGAGACTGGGCAGGGTTTCAGGAAATAACAATCATGTATGTAAGTGACAATGAAAATGTATTACACTCACACACTAATGAGTAGGAAACACGAGAATAACATAAATACAAAGGTACATAATATGAATATAAAACAAATAAGTAATTGGATTTGACTACTAAATCAAACTCGTTTAGTCAAATACTACTATATGGAATTCTTGTAGTGAAACACTGTTGTTACAAACTTTGTGTAGTCAGACACTACTGTTACTCAATTCATATAGTCAAACACTACTGTCATTACATTCATGTAGTCAAAACTATTGTCATTACAAATGTCATGTAGTTAAACGCTGCTGTTATTACAAAAGTCATGTAGTCAAACACTAGTTATTACTCAATTCATGTAGGCAAACACTATTATTATTAAAAAAGTCATGTAGTCAAACTCTACTGTTATTACACAATTCATGGAGTCAAAACACTACCATTATTATAAAAGTCGTCATCAAACACTACTGTTATTATACAATTCAAGTAGTCAAACACTACCATTATTACACAATTCATGTAGTCAAATACTACTGTTAACCACTACGTCGATATCACCACATGTGTATCTAGTGTTAGAGTTGTCCCGCTACCCGGCATGTTCACTCCCACCCGCCAGATTTGTACCTACACGTGGGCACTAAACTGGTTATTTAACATCGTAATGGTGCACCAGACATCCTCATATTCACATGCTCATCCGGTTATTTATAACCAGTGAGCCAACTCTTTGGCTCAAACAAAATGAAATGGCAATCACGCACTGACAGATAAATACATTTAGAGCTTCTCTCTAGTGACTGTCCCCTTCAAGATTTATAAATTATATATATATAGTCGTGAGCATTGTTCCATCATGCACATGTGCCACGCAAGCAATGAAGGTGTCACGCAATACAAAGAAAAATATATTTTTAACAAAAATATTTTGGCGCACGAAATACGACACCTAGGTATTAATAAAACATATGATGGTCTAACTGGCATTTCGTAACATCATGTGTCATATATCCTGCATCCAAGTGGCGTGTCTAGATCACCTGATTCATATGTCATACATCCTGCATCCAAGTGGCTTGTCTAGATCACCTGATTCATGTGTCATATATCCTGCATCCAAGTGGCTTGTCTAGATCACCTGAGTCATGTGTCATACATCCTGCATCCAAGTGGCTTGTCTAGATCACCTGATTCATCTGTCATACATCCTGCATCCAAGTGGCTTGTCTAGATCACCTGAGTCATGTGTCATACATCCTGCATCCAAGTGGCTTGTCTAGATCACATGATTCATATGTCATATATTCTGCATCCAAGTGGCTGGTCTAGATCACCTGAGTCATGTGTCATACATCCTGCATCCAAGTGGCTTGTGTAGATCACCTGATTCATGTGTCATACATCCTGCATCCAAGTGGCTGGTCTAGATCACCTGAGTCATGTGTCATACATCCTGCATCCAAGTGGCTTGTCTAGATCACCTGATTCATGTGTCATACATCCTGAATCTAAGTGGCTTGTCTAGATCACCTGATTCATGTGTCATACATCCTGCATCCAAGTGGCTTGTCTAGATCACGTGATTCATGTGTCATACATCCTGCATCCAAGTGGCTTGTCTAGATCACCTGATTCATGTGTCATACATCCTGCATCCAAGTGGCTTGTCTAGATCACCTGATTCATGTGTCATACATCCTGCATCCAAGTGGCTTGTCTAGATCAACTGAGTCATGTGTCATACATCCTGCATCCAGGTGGCTTGTCTAGATCACCTGATTCATATGTCATACATCCTGCATCCAAGTGGCTGGTCTAGATCACCTGATTCATGTGTCATACGTCCTGCATCCAAGTGGCTTATCTAGATCACCTGATTCATGTATCATACATCCTGCATCCAAGTGGCTTGTCTAGATCACCTGAGTCATGTGTCATTTTTGTCTAGATCACCTGATTCATGTGTCATACATTCTGCATCCAAGTGGCTTGTCTAGATCACCTGATTCATGTGTCATACATCCTGCATCCAAGTGGTTTGTCTAGATCACCTGATTCATGTGTCATATATACTGCATCCAAGTGGCTTGTCTAGATCACCTGATTCATGTGTCATACATCCTGCATCCAAGTGGCTTGTCTAGATCACCTGATTCATGTGTTATACATCCTGCATCCAAGTGGCTTGTCTAGATCAACTGAGTCATGTGTCATACATCCTGCATCCAAGTTGCTTGTCTAGATCACCTGATTCATGTGTTACACATCCTGCATCCAAGTGGCTTGTCTAGATCACCTGATTCATGTGCCATACATCCTGCATCCAAGTGGCTTGTCTAGATCACCTGATTCATGTGTCCTACATCATGCATCCAAGTGGCTTGTCTAGATCACCTGATTCATGTGTCATACATCCTGCATCCAAGTGGCTTGTCTATATCAACTGAGTCATGTGTCATACATCCTGCATCCAAGTGGCTTGTCTAGATCACCTGAGTCATGTGTCATACATCCTGCATCCAAGTGGCTTGTATAGATCACCTGAGTCATATGTCATGCATCCTGCATCCAAGTGGCTGGTCTAGATCACCCGAGTCATGTGTCATACACCCTGCATCCAAGTGGCTTACCTAGATCACCTGATTCATGTGTCATACATCCTGCATCCAAGTGGCTTGTCTAGATCACCTGAATCATGTGTCATACATCCTGCATCCAAGTGGCTTCTGTAGATCACCTGATTCATGTGTCATACATACTGAATCCAAGTGGCTTGTCTAGATCACCTGATTCATGTGTCAAACATCCTGCATCCAAGTGGCTTATCTTGATCACCTGATTCATGTGTCATACATCCTGCATCCAAGTGGCTTGTCTAGATCACCTGATTCATGTGTCATATATCCTGCATCCAAGTGGCTTGTCTAGATCACCTGAGTCATGTGTCATACATCCTGCATCCAAGTGGCTTGTATAGATCACCTGAGTCATATGTCATGCATCCTGCATCCAAGTGGCTGGTCTAGATCACCCGAGTCATGTGTCATACATCCTGCATCCAAGTGGCTTACCTAGATCACCTGATTCATGTGTCATACATCCTGCATCCAAGTGGCTGGACTAGATCACCTGAGTCATGTGTCATACGTCCTGCATCCAAGTGGCTTATCTAGATCACCTGATTCATGTGTCATATATCCTGCATCCAAGTGGCTTGTCTAGATCACCTTAGTCATGTGTCATTTTTGTCTAGATCACCTGATTCATGTGTCATACATCCTGCATCCAAGTGGCTTGTCTAGATCACCTGATTCATGTGTCATACATCCTGCATCCAAGTGGCTTGTCTAGATCACCTGATTCATGTGTCATATATCCTGCATCCAAGTGGCTTGTCTAGATCACCTGATTCATGTGTCATACATCCTGCATCCAGATGGCTTGTCTAGATCACCTGATTCATGTGTTATACATCCTGCATCCAAGTGGCTTGTCTAGATCAACTGAGTCATGTGTCATACATCCTGCATCCAAGTTGCTTGTTTAGATCACCTGATTCATGTGTTATACATCCTGCATCCAAGTGGCTTGTCTAGATCACCTGATTCAAGTGCCATACATCCTGCATCCAAGTGGCTTGTCTAGATCACCTGATTCATGTGTCATACATCCTCCATCCAAGTGGCTTGTCTAGATCACCTGATTCATGTGCCAAACATCTTGCATCCAAGTGGCTTGTCTAGATCACCTGATTCATGTGTCCTACATCATGCATCCAAGTGGCTTGTCTAGATCACCTGATTCATGTGTCATACATCCTGCATCCAAGTGGCTTGTCTAGATCAACTGAGTCATGTGTCATACATCCTGCATCCAAGTGGCTTGAAAAGATCACCTGAGTCATGTGTCATACATCCTGCATCCAAGTGGCTTGTCTAGATCACCTGAGTCATATGTCATGCATCCTGCATCCAAGTGGCTGGTCTAGATCACCCGAGTCATGTGTCATACATCCTGCATCCAAGTGGCTTACCTAGATCACTTGATTCATGTGTCATACATCCTGCATCCAAGTGGCTTGTCTAGATCACCTGAGTCATGTGTCATACATCCTGCATCCAAGTGGCTTGTTTAGATCACCTGATTCATGTGTCATACATACTGAATCCAAGTGGCTTGTCTAGATCATCTGATTCATGTGTCAAACATCCTGCATCCAAGTGGCTTATCTTGATCACCTGATTCATGTGTCATACATCCTGCATCCAAGTGGCTTGTCTAGATCACCTGATTCATGTGTCATACATCCTGCATCCAAGTGGCTTGTCTAGATCACCTGATTCATGTGTCATACATCCTGCATCCAAGTGGCTTGTCTAGATCACCTGATTCATGTGTCATATATCCTGCATCCAAGTGGCTTGTCTAGATCACCTGATTCATGTGTCATACATCCTGCATCCAGATGGCTTGTCTAGATCACCTGATTCATGTGTTATACATCCTGCATCCAAGTGGCTTGTCTAGATCAACTGAGTCATGTGTCATACATCCTGCATCCAAGTTGCTTGTTTAGATCACCTGATTCATGTGTTATACATCCTGCATCCAAGTGGCTTGTCTAGGTCACCTGATTCATGTGCCATACATCCTGCATCCAAGTGGCTTGTCTAGATCACCTGATTCATGTGTCATACATCCTCCATCCAAGTGGCTTGTCTAGATCACCTGATTCATGTGCCAAACATCTTGCATCCAAGTGGCTTGTCTAGATCACCTGATTCATGTGTCCTACATCATGCATCCAAGTGGCTTGTCTAGATCACCTGATTCATGTGTCATACATCCTGCATCCAAGTGGCTTGTCTAGATCAACTGAGTCATGTGTCATACATCCTGCATCCAAGTGGCTTGAAAAGATCACCTGAGTCATGTGTCATACATCCTGCATCCAAGTGGCTTGTCTAGATCACCTGAGTCATATGTCATGCATCCTGCATCCAAGTGGCTGGTCTAGATCACCCGAGTCATGTGTCATACATCCTGCATCCAAGTGGCTTACCTAGATCACTTGATTCATGTGTCATACATCCTGCATCCAAGTGGTTTGTCTAGATCACCTGAGTCATGTGTCATACATCCTGCATCCAAGTGGCTTGTGTAGATCACCTGATTCATGTGTCATACATACTGAATCCAAGTGGCTTGTCTTGATCACCTGATTCATGTGTCAAACATCCTGCATCCAAGTGGCTTATCTTGATCACCTGATTCATGTGTCATACATCCTGCATCCAAGTGGCTTGTCTAGATCACCTGATTCATGTGTCATACATCCTGCATCCAAGTGGCTTGTCTAGATCACCTGAGTCATGTGTCATATATCCTGCATCCAGGTGGCTTGTCTAGATCAACTGATTCATGTGTCATACATCCTGCATCCAAGTGGCTTGTCTAGATCAACTGAGTCATGTGTCATACATCCTGCATCCAAGTGGCTTGTCTAGATCACCTGAGTCATGTGTCATACATCCTTCATCCAAGTGGCTTGTCTAGATCACCCGAGTCATGTGTCATACATCCTGCATCCAAGTGGCTTGTCTAGATCACCTGAGTCATGTGTCATACATCCTGCATCCAAGTGGCTTGTCTAGACAGAGTTGTCATGTATAATACATCTTGCATCCAAGTGAATTTATGCAAATGTGCTTATGGCTTTGTTTCATCTCCTCATTAACATGTAATGTATACATTAATACCTGCTTCTGCACACTACAGGCTACATTGATGAAAAGGTAAAACTAGATATACTGGTCTATATTACAAGGGCCAAAAGTGAATCTGATATTAAAGAACTGTATAAGAATGAATGATACTAATTGAGCTATGACTGAATGTCTTTAAAGAGTTCACATCTAATAATTCTTATTTATGAACAGTTACAAATTATAGTATGCCTCAAATGTATCATGTATATACTAGTACTAATGAGATATTTTGTCTTATTGTAAATGGCACAAGACAGAAAACTGACAGGTTAATAACAGAAGACAGGAAAGAATCACGTGAATAACAGTATACAAATATGTGATATTGACATAATACAGAAAAGTGACAATGTCATGACAGAATGGGGTACTATAATACATGACATGTAAATGGGGTACTATAATACATGACATCCAAATGGGTACTATAGTACATGACATGCAAATGGGTACTATAATACATGACATGCAAATGTTTACTATAATAGATGACATGCAAATGGGTACTATAATAGATGACATGTAAATGGGGTACTATAATACATGACCTGCAAATGGGTACTATAATACATGACATGCAAATGGGGTACTATAATACATGACCTGCAAATGGGTACTATAATACATGACATGCAAATGGGTACTATAATACATGACATGCAAATGGGGTCCTATAATACATGACATGCAAATGGGGTACTATAATACATGACATGCAATTGGGGTAGTATAATACATGATATGCAAACTGGGTAACACAATACAACGTTTGCACAATTATTAAGTTACATGTTTGTCCCCAGTCCAATTTCCCCCATACACAACATGTGCAAGATCTTCTCTTACTTTGCTAAGGGAGATAATCGATCCCAATGATGTTGTTGTTGCAGGGTTTAAGCCATTATTCAGCACAAGATAGGCTACGCATGGCAGCCATTATAAATGGTGAAATAATAACCTGGGAAAAACTGGGAAAAAGATACCGACCCGTGAGAAGCTACTGCCAACCTTTAAAACATACCCACATTGGCTGAACCTGAAACTTGAAATCACGCAGAGGTCCTGAGACTCAAACCTATGAAACAGAGGTGAGATGGTCACAATGATATGAATCTGTATCAAATACTGCTCATGGTACATTAAGGGGTCATCTCTGATATACACAAAACTCTGTGCCCAATTTATTAAACATTTTAACGGCATCTGCATTTCTAGCTTAAAAATTACTGTTCCCTAGAGACCAAGTAGGAAAAAAAGATGGAAACAATGCTGAATGATGTGCAACAAATTCCAGATCAGTATTAGTTACTGTTTACAGCCACTCACATGGCAGATAACAGTGGATTTATACTAATTGGAACTGTTTTAGTATTTAAACCACTGTTGGATCATTAAGTTCAGATATGTGTCTGTGTGCTTTATCAAAATATGATCGTTTATATCACATTTGAATATTCTTTTTTAATTTGCTTTAGAAACTTTGTAATTTTCTTCTAGACGAAATTCATACAGATAAAACATGTAACTAGTGGCCCACTCTTTAAGTAGGCATTGATCATTGGATTCCAGAGTCTATCCGTATTGTTCTGGAGACATTACTTTGATCATGGGTAGCCAATGTGCATCCAGCAAATGATGCATAACAGCTTTAAAACGTTCAACATTTGGACCATACAGACACTTTGTATCAAAACAACATGTGTAGTTTAAAGCATCTGAGGTAAAGCTGTAAGTTAGTCTGGTTCGCCAAGTAATTCCGCTAATTTGAATATGAATAACATTATGATACACTGTTATTGTAGATACTTAGGAAACCTGCATTTTAAATTTTCAAAAGTGTGATCTGATGCGGCAGAGGCAAACATCATGCTAAACTATCACATCGGTAAATACACTTTGACCTAAATTACAATCTCTGAAACTGCAGTATTAAATGCCACTGGGTTCAATGGCTTGCTAGAACTCCTATTTGGCAAAAACATAGGATTTTTTCCTGCAGTATAACTGAAAATAGATGAGAAATAAAACTAGTAGACCTCACATAAAGCATTCCCTGAAAAACTTTCTAGGCTTCATGCAGAGCTAAACTAATGATTACAATGCATCAGCAATATACAGTGATTTATCTCTTCTGTTGAATACCAAATTGAAACAAATATTATTCAAGAACATGAGAAAACAAACTAGCTGTCAAATGTTACCCAAAATGAAATTCTTCAACAATAGTCTCTCAAAGGAAGTGATGCTTTATTGCCTGCAGAGATGACTTTCTTTCTGTTTTGTGCTGAAACCATCTCTGATATCTTGAACATTAAGGATTTTAAATTAGCAAATGTGGTGGTCATATTGAATAGTTTTGTAAGACAAAGTAAACATCGTTATAAAACTTTACTATCCCAACAACACCATCCCTTTAGGATGAGAAATGATCACATGATTTTCAAGATGGTCATAATGACATCCATATTTGATAGAATATTGAGTGTTCTGGTGAAATCATATGCTGATATTGATGAGTGGCTATAACAAGATTTTCAACTTGGCCACAATAGTGACTATAGTTGAATCATTTTTGTTCGTGACTAACTAGATACCTTAAAAAAGTATTTTAATGACAGTTCCTTGATGATATCGGTTTCCATCTTTGGCAGGATAACACAAAAAAGATTTCAAGCTATATTGTCACTTTGGTGGCTATATTAGATATCCAAGCAGCAACAATTCATGCAGGTCTGACTTGGCATCACAAGAAGTGTTTTGGATAATATTTCATGCTAATATAAACACAAGGACATCCCATAACTTTTTCTGGTCATTGACCTTTAGAGTTAAAACTTATACTGGACTATGTATGTTATGGGTTAATGCCATATTTCAGTGAAGGATAGGATACACATGGTGGCCAGCATAGCTGGTGGAGGTAGACCATGTGAGAAAACATGGTATGATCCACTGACCCATGGGAAACGTCTGGCAGACATTTCTCACATACATGTACCAACACTGGTCTAGACTCAAACTTATATGGACAGGGGTGAGATGAGAGTGATCAGTAAAGGTGAACATGTTAGACTACACAGCCACAATGCCCCAATGTATTTCAGTTAAATGAATGAATAATCGGATTGGAACATTAATAGATGAGAGCTGTTATCTAAACATCTGTTAGTATTAACAAACCCATGACAAGTAATTTCTGGCAAATCTTATAAGGATACTTGGAAAATACTTTTAATTCTCTAAATTTTAAAACAATTCCAACTTTTCATGACGATAATGTCCATAAAAAACCATTGCTGGACATTTTAATGTATCCGTGTACAAAGGTGGACATTAACATTTCAAAACACTTTCCCCTTTAGGTAAAGTGGTAAGTATAGTAGTCCCTTGTCCAATGAAACTTGCAATTTGTTTTGTTCTTGTTATTTACAACAAAGTTGAACAATTCTGGTAAAGTTGATGCTACACACAAGTTATATCAAACAAACTTCACTTTTCAACAGTCAAACTTAGTGTTTACTAAATTGTATAAATTGACAGAGAGCTAAACCTTTAAAGCAGCTTGCCACATAAAATTCTTGGGATAAAAATTATCCTCATCGAAATACCCCTGTCATGAGCAATAATGTAAAAACAAAATAAGATCAAATCTAACGGGTTGTGTAATGCAAAAAGTTTAATAGAAATGGCACATATTTATGTTAATCATGCATTTAATTGAATACCTTCACACCAGCATCCCTGAGTATCATCAGCTGCTGTTCCAAGACAAACCACCGAGTGGGTATCTGCTCTCCCCAGTATGGCTGCTGTGAAGCCACCTCTACAATTTTCTTCTTTAACTCTTCCAATTTGCTGTCAGGACTTGTATTGTCAATGGCAAAGTCCTCATCAACCAAGTGAACTGTCGCAGGATTATCTCTCAAGTAAGAGCGGATTTCCTTTAAGTATATCTGCCCACATTCACGGCGATAATCCTAGAAATGTAAAGACAATTTACATTAAATAAGAGACAATCAGTCTCCTTAAGAAAAATTAAGAATAGCATTATTTCTATACTGTACTTTACAATGATAAACTCTTGGTTGGTGTAATGCCATTTTGTCAATTTTTTCAAGTTTTGTCTGATGATAAATATATTCTTTACCTTTGGACCATGCAATATCAGTTGACCCAAACTACTTGCAGTTCTGACATTTAGGTCAGTATCGCTCATGGTGTTCCCTGCTTTCATTGCCATGAATAGGCTTCCACTTTTGGGAAATAGGATTGATCTAGTGAAATCCCTGTCTACTCTGGATACTGCATCTCTGCATTGTCTACAAGGCCATTATGCGAACTCTAACGGCTCAAATCGGTCTGGTGGGACATATAGCTATGATGCAACAGGCCTCATTCCATAATCATGTAACAGCTTCATAATGATGCTCAACACTTCATACAAAGCATTAAACAATGTGAATTCATTTAATATGTCAAATCAATATAAAATAAATGTTAACTTCAGCATTAGTTTAACAACTCTTGTTAATATTGAAAAACGGTAAAGGTACTACAACTAAGATGAGTGCTTGTTTGCCAGTTTTCAATATCTTTCAAAACAAAATATTAAATAAAATTCCAGCACGTATTTGAAATTAAAAGCTTTCTTCTTAATATAAAAAAGAAAATCTTTAATAATAATTTACAGTTTGTAATCTAGCAAGAATAAATAAATGTCCAGAAATCGCTTGGAATATAATTAAAGTAGATCAGCATGTATATCTTCAAGGTAACTATGTCATTTATTCAATGAAATGGTGATTGAACTATCTAAAGGATATTACATTTAAGAATCCAAAGAATATGCAATTGCTTAATTATTTTAACCTCTGTGTGGGAAAGTCAGCAATGGAGGGCATAACATCACAAACCTCCGCTGTGCAGACGACATTGATAGGCTAGCAGGTAGTGAAGATAAGCTTGCCACCTTTGTGAAGAACTTGGATGAAACAGCTTCTAGTTTTGACATGGAGATTAGCGCTGAGAAAACAAAGCTGATGACAAAGAGTGGCAAACAAATCTCAACCAAGATTGAAGTCAGAAGACAGGAACTGGAAACTGGGCCAATTCAAACACCTTGGTTTCATAAACACATAAGAGGGATCAAGAGCAGAAATTTTGTCACGAGCAGCAAAATCAATGGCAACTATGTCAACGCTAAGAACCATCTGGAGAGACAAGAATATTTGTTTGAAAACTAAAATCAGATTATTGAGAGCACTAGTCATCTCAATCATTCTGTATTCATGTGAGACTTGGACCCTGACAGCAGAATTACAATGAAGAATCCAGGCACTTGAACTGAGATGCTACAGAACCATCCTTGCCATCTGTTACATGGACCCACATCACGAATGAAAAAGTGCGTATCACCATCACCATCAAAGTAGGCCATTGTGAAGACCTCCTCACCACTGTCAAAAAGAGAAAGCTAAAATGGTATGGCCATGTAACTAAAGCCAACAGTGTTACGTGCTTAGGCTCGAATAAACAGTACCATAGAAAAAGTGAAAATAACAAGTTTGTAAAAACTTAATAAACAATTTATTGAACACAAATATTTTCCAGAAAACAAAAGTAAACTTACGGTTTTAAGAATCAATTCCCAAAATTAATCCAAAAATAAGTCAAAATATAATCCACTAGTGAAATTGCAAAAGTCCTGGTAATAAAATGTCCTAATAATTCCCAGATCGAATCTTGGTAAAGATTCCAAGATGGAACACGATGTCACATGATGAGGTCAGTTCTGGTCTGATGAATTCAATGAGCACAATTATTTTCCAGATAAATATAACAAAATAAATCCTCATGATCCAAACGAACTGAAATAATTTCCAATAATTTAAAATAACTCAAAAAAATACAACTTAATATTCTAACAGCCCAACTTCTAGTAAATAGTTCGCTCTAAAACAGCATTTAGATACCTGCTTTTACGCAAACAAGGAAGGGGTCACATGATCTTCTAGAATCTTTAGAACAAATTTACGTTCAAAATATCTCGTACACACCATATGACTCTGATGAGAATCAGTTATTTTTACTCTCAAGAACTAAAAGTAGAAAGATGTTTATAACAAAGCTCCGTAAATTCCTTGGAATCAACCAATCATTTTAAAAGCTTGTTTACAACTCTGAAGCAAGGTCAGAAATGAGGTCAACATCTGGTGTTTATTCATAGAGTACAGGTCATCCCACTTTTTAAAAAATAGCTCCCAATGAATGAATCTTAAACTTAAAATGTCAAATTTGAATCTGACAAACAAACAATTAAAATTAAAAAAATGACTTAAATAAAATATACGTAACAACAGACTATCCATTACTCTAGGCAGTGACCAAGGTGGCAGAAGGAGTGGTAGACAGATAAAAAGTGGAGTGACAACATCACAGAATGGACCAGGAATGGTTTTGCAGTGACACAGGCATTGGCACTTGATCGAGACAGGTGAATGGATCTGGTCAGATGTTCAGCTGCACAGTGCATTAATGACCACACTAGGTCAAGAGATCGACGATGATGATGATGATGATGATGATGATGATGATGATGATGATGATGAGAGGCAAGATCTAGTGGCATCCATGATTGTCATTTCCTTTGTTGTAATTTGCAAGGGTATACTCGACATATCCCAAGTGAGGGCATCCACATGCTGAAAAGGAACATTGTACTTGTTCCGATTGTGAAACGTTGGTCCATCAGTTTCCATTGGGAGAAAATGATCATTTGTATTGGATGCATAAATCGGAGATCTAGAGCTAAGAGGTCTGCTGCCACATTCAGCAAACACAGCAGCAGAAGAAATTCTTAGGTGGAGAGACTGTCTTATATAATCAAGAAAACCACCATTATACTGACTCTCAACAATCATTCCTGAGGGACTCTGTTTAACCAAATGTCAAACTCATTCAGTAGGTGATCTAAAGGTGCTGATGGTATTAGGTCAGCTTTTTTCATGTTAAGAAGACAGCAACGATTGAGAAAGAGCTTAACATGGTATATAATAACAATATATAATTGTGTGCGCGCGTGTGTGTGTGTGTGTGTGTGATTTGGAATTTTTAGGTCGTTTCAGTCATATCACTATGATGTCTGTAGTGTGGCAGTTTGTAGTGATGTCTAGCACTGAGCCATCATGTCACAGAATGTATCAGGGTGTCCCAATAAGTTATATTATCCTGACACCAGGTTAACCAGTCCTAACACTGACCTATTAATGCTGAGTGAAAAGTGATGCAGCTGTAAGTACCATTTGTATAAGTCTTTGGTATCACTCAACCAGGGATCGAACCCAGATATAAGTAAATGTTTATGTAGAATGTCATTTAGGTACTGATTTTGCAACTTGGAGATGGCCCAAATAGTCACTTTTACCTGATCCATCAATGCAAATCAAGGAACTGATGTCAAGTTCAAGGAATGCTTTGAACTGATAAACAGCATTACTGTAGCAGAATCACTGAAACTTTCTGGAACACACGTGAATCAAAATAATCTTGTAATTAACACTGATTGTATAGTCATTCTCCTCGATGGCATTTATAACCTGTTTTGGTGTTTCCATCCTAAATCAAGGTGTGCAGAAAAATGTTTACTTAGGTTGATGATGGGGGTGTCGGATGCCATTTGCATACAGAACCAGAAACCGTTTTAAATAAAAGCATTGTGAATTTAACTTCTGGATGACTTATACTACCCTTTTCTGGAGAAAGTCTTTGATTTTGCTGAACAGTGGTGACTCTGATTCTTGGGACTTTTACTTTTGCAAAATCCAGACAAAAGAGGGAGTGTGCTCAGTTGATACAGCATCCCTTCATGAGTATCCAATTGTCACAAATCCTGTCCCACTTGACATAGAAGAAATAGAACCTTGAGCATACCTGGACCAGTAATAAAGATGGCATGAAGACAAGGTCATTTTTCACGAACAGATTCTATATCGCTGACACAAATTGTCACCAGTTTTATGCTTTCTGTTCACTTTTGTTTGGAATAATAAAACAAAATTTCATCAATTGTATATTCAGCAGGACTGCTTCCTTGAGGTTGGTGTCTAGGAGGTTTATTCTCATTTTGTTTTTAATTTCCATAAAATTATATCCGCTATTTATGAGATGGAGTGGGGATAATGGTCTGGGTCTCCTTTGTGGCTTGTTTGTATATTTCCTCAACCTGACCAGTAAAGAGATTAGACAATAAATATTGGCATGAAAATGTCAATGTTTGAACCGCATAGCTATTTTGTAAACCTGATATGCGAGATAGTAATTGAGACTCTTTATTTGTAACTTTATCTCACTCCCATGAGATGAATGGAGTGAATTGGTATGGCCGATAAAGGGTTATACAGCTGTGGGTGTGAAAGAGGAGCTGGGTCTGTCTCTGAGCAGGATATCGCATGACACTTCATTGCTGATCAACTATGTAGAGAGTTGTATCCTCCTAAAAATAAACCCTGCACTGAAATCAAATCTACATAGGTCTCATCATCCCACCTCGTCTAAAAGGACATTTCGGCATTTTTCAATAAGTAAAAAGCTCTGAACTGACAATTAGATTATTACATCCATCAATGAACATTTTGTCATTTTTCAATTAGTAAAAAAGCTATGAACTGACAATAAGATTAGTACAGACAATCTACTTGTATGTATGCAACAATAGTAGAAAATTATTCAGCAACATTGAATGAGTTTTTCAAATCACACAACAGAGCTCAATATATTTAAATACATCTATTGCAATGTAAGGGTATGACAAATGACTTGTTCAAGGATGCCTAAGGGTAGAAATAGGCAAAGCCATGATATTAAAAAGACAGATCTTGTCACCGAAGAAAGAAAGAAAAGTTAGAAATTAAAGATAAATTATAATTCAATTTGAACCAAGAAAGAATACTGATATCCGTTTTTTTCACGTGACGTCACAAAACGTGTGTACTTCCATATCCGCCATTTTGAGACCCTATGGTATCACGGTACCTATTGGAATGAGAGACATCTCTGTCTTAAGAGAGCATGTAGCTTCACAAAAGGTTATATTGTGACTGAAGCATCCACAGGATTTGGCACCAAGCCTGAAGGAAGAGGAAGTCACTCTAACTTCTCCTAGGTGGGCAGATAATTTATATGCTTTTAGCAAACATGTTTCAGCCTGGAAGAACTGTATTTGTGAGGTAATTATAGTTCTTCTAAGATATCAGGTAACATGTTTAAAGAAAGAAATATTCTATTTAGCACATGATTCAGAAAAATCTTGATTCAGTCATACTGTTTATGGCATCATGGGTAGGTGGGGGTGTACCATACAATATGTGATGAGAGTGTTTTTATGAACAATCAGCAATAAAATTTGTTGAAGTCAATGCAGCTATCTCTGTAATAAATACCTATATATGTTATATAATTTTCCTATCTTATATTGTTTTGATCCTGTGATCAGCAATTGTATTCATCACTAGTACTATTTCATATAATCTAGTATTTGACCTCATTGCAGTAACCTCAATAGGACTCACTTTGGTCAACCATAGTTTTGATTTCCTCAATCAATTTCAGATGTTTTGTAGAATCTGTAGTTTTGTAAATTTCTCAACCCTAAAATTGTGTTCTGTACGAGGTAATCATTATTTCATAAACATTTGTTAAATTACTGTAAATAGATTGTTTTTTATTTAACATTGTTCTTTATATGAATGATTTTCAACAGGATTCTGTAGGAATTTTAAAGATGTCAATACACCTAATGGGATTTCGTACGGTATATATACCAGAAGCTTGACAGAATTGGCAAAGATGGAATTAAAATTCATCAGTATTTCAACTTGTAGCAAATAAAGACATTTAACTTTAGTATATTTCTAATAAAAGAGGTAGAAAATTTTGCATAGATTTAATCGCATAATATTGCAAGCTATGTAATTTAATATATAAAACCATTGGATAGAAATTATTTAATTACAGTTATCAACATGCTGCTTATAATTTCAAATAGCTTGGGTTGAAATGAAGTAGAATTGCCCATATTGTAGCTGAACGTCTCTGAATGTCTCTGAATTGTAGCTGAATGTTGATTGTGCCGTGATTGTGCTGTTTAATTGTGCGATCGAATTGAGGTATCTGACTGTCTGTCTGTTGGATTGTCTGTCCGTCTACATCTGTCTTGATGTATAAATATCCGGAAATCTAGAAGTCTGAGTGTCGGAGCTGTCTAGAGGTGTAAACATCCGGGGTGGCATCTAGGTATTTGGGAACGTTGGTTCTAGTAGATGCTGTATGCTGTCTGTACGTATAACTGTGGTGGATCCGTGAAGGGCAAGTGACCGATAAAAGTATTGAGTCAACCTTAGGTATTCGGAGAAACTGGGCGGCGATTCAACAGTTGGTGAATCGTACGATAATACAGGGTCGAGACACATGTGTGTGTTGCAATTGTAGTACAATTGAATACATTGTTATATTTACATAGTTACTTCAAATCACAGTAGTATTTCACGGGATCACATGAATCTCAATAAAAGTTAGCAGCTTGATTAAATACATGCATATGTTCGTGCTAGTTGTCGCAATCCATACGATAGTATAGTTTGATGTTTGTTTTTATTATCGCAATTTATACTTGTTAAATTTATACTTGTTAAATATTTATACTTGCGTTAATATAACTTTTGTAAAGGTTCCTTGGATTTGTGTATAGTCCAAGAGATTCCTTTGTATCTGTGTTTTATTTTGTATTAATATTTAATTTATTGTTGAATTGTGAATAGTTGTGTAGCGTTTGAATGCATGAGTTATTGTGTTGATACATCATTATTTTTCATTAATAATTTATTTCATAAATTTACATTATCATTCACACATTGTGTTTGTGTTGTTCATTTAATCCGCTATCCACTCGGTAACAATTCTGTTACAAATATTATTCCTAGAAGTTGAAAAGATGATATATATATATATATATATATATATATATATATATATATATAATCAACCAATCAATGTTGAAATGAACATAGGTGGCACTGACAATGACATAAGTCGAGATCAGTTATCATAGTCTGGAAGCCCCAAGTGTCAAAGTGGTTTAAAGCTCTCACCTTTACCACTTACAGCTCTCACCTCTGCCTGTGTTGATCCAAGTCTGGGGTTTGGCCGCATCAGATATATGAAAAAATTGAATCTTCCCATGAGTCTGTGGGTCCTACCAGGATTTTCCTCCTAGGTTCATCTTCTACCAGTTTTTCTTTCTGCCATATATAGGTGATCTTGCACCGAAAAATTGCATTAAACCCCAAAACAACAACAATCATGGTTTGTCCTTAGGGAAAGACATGTATAACCAATATGTGTTTATATCCTGCATAACAACAAATAAAAACCAGCCAGAAGGACACTGCAAATGTCAAATCCTTGACAGAAGTTTCCCAGTATAAATTGTCATTGTTATTTTTCTGTCATACAAGTAAAGGTACTGTTTTACTTTGCGAGGGAGTTGATATAAAGAAGGAGGCTGGGATTAGTGCTGAGAAAACAAGGCTGATGACAAAGAGTGGCAAATATAAGTATATAAGTTGATATAAAGAAGATACCGGTAGTAAAATAAATGCTGGGTCATATAGTGTAAAACTACTTACGCCTGCGTAAGTACATTTATGGGTGGTTTGATGAGGTTGGGTCTAGATTTTACCTTATTATGTGGGAACAAAGAGCTGGGCTTGGAAGGGCCAATCGAACTGCCCCCTGTTGGTCACATGGGTTCATTGGCCAATCAGGGGTCAGGGCCTGTAACCGCGCACAGTTACTTGAATTGTAATTAGCGTCCTTTTCAACTTAACTGCAAGGCTGTAGAGACGCTATCCTGGTTCCAGGGAAATATTTGAAGCGGAATTTTAAGTCCCACCTCCGCCTCACAACTGCAAACCTGTAGAGACTATCCTGGTTCCAGGGTAATATTTGCGGCTTTTTGTGCTATTCTATATGTGAGTACCAATTTATTGCTTCCTTTGTCGTTTAATTTACTCTTATTTGTAATATTCCTCTTGCTCTAATAACGGGCCATTCGATTTGTAAATGGCTATTTCCTTATCTTGCCTCGGGCACGGACGATCGTCTTGCATTGGATTTTAATTTGGAAAAAGTCGTTTCTGTGAGGTTAAGCGGATTGGTGGTAGAACGGTGGAAAAATGGATGTATTTCGACATGTTCTCACTTTCTTTTCTTTATCCCGATATTGTTGTTTTCCTTATGGGAGATAATGTACGGGTTGATACTGACCCACACGCACTAGCACTAGCCTTCAAACTTATTGCACTCGCCTCTCAATTACATCGTGAGTACCACGTCCACCAAATTATTTTATGTCCGATGCTTCCACGTTTCATAATTAGCAGTTATACACCTTATAACTATTGCGATGTTGCACGATCAGTGAATGAAATCTTGCGGACAGAAGTCAATTTTTATCCGTACATTACATTCTGGGAACACAATGGTAAATTTCCTTTTCCCGTCGGCGGCGGGAATTGCAGGGACAAATTCCGAGCAGACGGCGTGCATTTGTCGAACAAAGGGCAATGGTATTTGTACAAATCAATTAGGGGTGCCATAATTGCTGCTTGCAAAAAACACAAATCAAAAACCAAATGCGCAAGTAGATTACACGATTGAAATCATGAGTTCTCACAACATTATATATTTATACATTTGATGTTGGTATATGGTTCTCTTTACATATCATTGCATTGTCATTCCATTTCCAACATTAATTTACTCGATATGGGAGCAAAAATTGAGTCTTTATGATACGTTGTCCAGCTTGTCATGGATTATCGCCTGATTCAGGTATCAATGCCCTCACGTCATTACTTTATTTGAATAATGAGCCCTACTTTTGTTGCAATCTGCATGCTGAAATTACATGTTCACAAGATTGTTTAGCTATATTATAGATTCATCATATCACTTTACTATTACGCAACTTGTCATGTTTTCACTTACATTTTACTACAAATTGTTACACGTTATCAAGTGGATTCTTACAATTGACCATATATTATTACAAATTATCTAGGGTATACTTGCACTTGGCTCTACTTATTGTCACAAGTTATCAAGTGTTTACATACAATTTTCTCTACATATTATTACAAGTTGTCGAGTGTATACTTGCACTTGACTCCACTTATCTCAAGTTATGAAGGTTTAATTACAATCTAATATACCTATTGTTACAAATTCTCAGGCGTATACTTACACATTACTCTAGCTCATACTTGCCTCTATTAGTCTTAGTTAGCACATGAGTAATTCCACTCGCCAATAACTATTCTTACAGGCTTGTAAATGGATCATAGTTTACTCTGACCTAGTGGGTGCTGCTGTCACCAGGTAACAATTTCGCTCATATTCTCACAGAAAAGCAATACTGCTCTGATTTCAATTTTTTTTTTTAGAATGGCTCCACAGAGAAAAGCATCAAAAGGGGGTGCAGAGGGTAGTAGAATTGAGGACTGCACGAAAAAGAGCGCCTCCGCAACGGAAAGCGTCAAAAAGGGGTGCAGCAGGTGGGGAACACCAGTAAGATCAGGCAGAGAACGTCTACGACCACATCTCCAGGCGCTTTCAACTTCGACACGGAGACGATAAAAAATATAACGAGAGAAGTCACCGAAACCATCAAAGCACACGTGGACGACAGACTGGCCAACATTTTTAAACTGCATGCAACCGATACACCAAACGGCTGCTACTGCTGATCCAGCACCGGTGGCATCTACATCCCAGCAGAGGACCAGGGAAGTCGCCAATCTATCGACGTCACAACTTGGGCATCTATCACCGGCGGCATCTGCGTCACGGCTGGGGAATCACGAGGTGGTCAGCCAGGCCGTCGATATCGCAACATCTGCGTTGGTGGGGAATACAGGATTAGGTAATGCTGCTTTGTGCACCCCTATCCATAATCACATTCAGTCAGCACAGCTGTGTATTAACCAGTCTAAATTTGTTAGTGCCTCCACCCAAATAACATCTGCTAGCCCTGTTAAGGTCAAGGAGCTCATTTTAGAAGGTCAATACATTGATTTGTCCCTGCTTTTCCCTGATAGGAGTTAGGAGACATTCAAAATGCAGATTGACATCAATCACGATGCCCCCAAAATTAGATTGGTCCCTAGTCAGAAGAAAACCCCTCTTTCTCTACACCAATGGCTATTCGCTTGGGATAGCTTTGTCTTTGTCTCAATTCTCGCCGGGACTAACTCTGCATCTATTGCGGGTTTGTCTCAACATATGGAGACAGTCATGACTCTTCACAACAAAAAGGCTAACTGGCGTTACTATGACGAACAGTTCCGACAACTGGTCAGTCGCCATGAAGCCGAATGAGGCACAACACACTTAGAGTTGTACCTGCAGTCGCTTGTAGATGTACAAGGAATTGCACAATCTCAACAGCAATCTCAACATCACAATTCCTCGGGAGTTAGATATCCCAGGGGGGGGGGGTGTCTGTTTCCCAGGGGGGTCTATTTCCCTTAGGACTGATTGAGAAAAAGACTAGTGGCACTTACCGTCTCATTCATCACTTGTCACATCCGCTAGGACACTCGGTCAACGATAATATTCCTTCAGAACAGTTGTCACTCCAGTATGCTACGGTTGAAGATGCTATATCTTTTATTAAACAGTTAAGAAAAGGGTGTCATATGGCCAAAACTGATATAGCCAAGGGTTTTCAAATCATACCGGTCATGCCTTCCCAATATCACATGCTTGCCTTTCAATGGAAAAACAAGTTCTATTTTGATAAATGTTTACCAATGGGGTGCATTTCGACCTGTAGTATTTTTGAAACTTTTAGCAGGGCTTTGCACTGGATAGCCAACAATAAATTGGGGATACATCATATGGTTCATATTTTGGATGATTTTCTCATATTAGATAGTACTTACGATGGATGTTTACAGAAACTCAACGACTTCTTACGACTCTGTAAAGACATTGGCATTCCTATGGCAGAGGCAAAAACCTTCCTCCCTGCCCCTGCGTTGACTTTCTTGAGTTATGAATTGGATTCAGATATAATGGAAGTGCGTCTACCGCTTGACGAACTTGCAATAGAATCTTACAGGCGCAGTTGGAAACATTACATACAATTTTAACAGCTTGCAATATCCACAGAGTCAGTGTGTTTCCCGTTTCCAGTACCAATCTAGCACTTTTTATATCGTACCTTTTTGACAAACACGACGCACCGTCAACTATATCTACATATGTATCGGCTATTGGTTATGTGCACAAACTAAGAAATATTCCTGACCCATCCAATTCCTTTCTTATTCACAAACTACTGCAAACGATTCATGAACATTTACCACAAACAGATGCCAGACTACCAATTGATAAATGAATGCTAAACAAACTTGTGCTAGTCCTGCCGACCTTTAACCACAATGCCTTTTGCGCGGCTTTATTTAAATCTATGTTTCTTCTGGCTTTTCATGCTTTTCTGCGGGTGGGGGAAATTACTGTTAGACAGACGGGTTGCAGCAATCCCAACTTGCTTCAATTCTCTCAGGTTTTTATCATTGACAGCAGTTCAGTGGTTCACTTTGCAAATTACAAACACTCCGATGGTAAAATTTTTCGCTTAAGGGTCGTGCCCCAAAAAAATTACACGACCAATGTCCTGTTCAAGCGCTGCGCCATTATTTTCAACTGCGTGGTTGTCAGTCGGGACCGCTTTTCATTGCCTCTGTGGGGTTGCCCATAACTAGGCAAGAATTCAGTACATCTCTGCGCACAGCGCTAGTGCAATGCGATTTTAACCCTCAATTGTTTAAAACACATAGTTTCAGGATAGGGCGGCCACAGAGGGTGCTATGCAGGGTCTCTCGGACAGTCTTATTCGCGTCTTGGGTCGGTGGAGGTCCGATGCCTTCAAGAAATATATACGCCTGAGCGATAGAATTTCCAATCTCTGATTTAGTACATACTTTCGGTTCTCCTTCCAGGTCTCGTGGGCTCACAGAACATAACGCAAGGTCAATGCTCTTTACATGGGTTCCTTGAAGAGCAGGTCTTATTCCGATATGTAATATCTTCTTTTCACAAAGTGGGGTGCACAATTCGGCTTTATCTACTTATTTGTCTATAGGATGGTTAGGTTGTTTTATGATGTTTACTTTGTGTTCGCTTTATATTCTAATTTAGGAGTATAGACTTTAATCACTTCACGTGGGTTCTGTTTTCCGATTGCTGTTCTTCCAATCGGGTCTCGTGGGTGCACAGACCAATACAGCTGTCCACATCTTGCGGTTACTGCTCTTTATATGGGTTCATTGGAGAGCATTTAACTTTACGTGGTCCTTATGTGACGAGTTGCTGCTCTTCATATGGGTTCATTGAAGCGCACTGCATTTCACATGGGGGCTACACAGATTGGACTTTAAGGTATACTTGTACATATGACATATGCGGTTGTTATGCTTAAATGTTTTCCTTAAACTCTATACTGATACATGTTATTGTTTTTCTTTTGTTTTTTGTAATTTGTTTTATTTTTATTTTTTATAAGTTCTTGTCTTATAACATTATACATTAATTTCCTTACATATTTGTTGTTGGCTTGCTGCAGGCCCCTCCCCCCCCCCCCCCCGTTTTCTCTCTCCTCCTTTTGGGCTACACAGAGAACGCTTGATGTGGCGGGTCTTCTCTGTGTGGTGGCGGTCGGAGCCCAAAAGTTCAAGCACTTGAGCTTCATTATGTATGTAAAGTATGCATTTGTATATCTTTTGACTATAATTATGTTTTATTTCTATATATAATACATAATGAAGTCACTGAAAGTGGCCTGGAGCAACAATTATGTAGTTTGTTATTATTTCTTCCCTGATGCTGAACTCTAACATTTAGGTGTCTCCTCTGGCTATAAACGAACGCCTAACCATAAAACTAGTTACGCCTGCGTAAGTACATTTATGGGTGGTGTGATGAGGTTGGGTCTAGATTTTACCTTATTATGTGGGAACAAAGAGCTCGGCTTGGAAGGGCCAATCGAACTGCCCCCTGTTGGTCACATGGGTTCATTGGCCAATCAGGGGTCAGGGCCTGTAACCGCGCACAGTTACTTGAATTGTAATTAGCGTCCTTTTCAACTTAACTGCAAGGCTGTAGAGACGCTATCCTGGTTCCAGGGAAATATTTGAAGCGGAATTTTAAGTCCCACCTCCGCCCCTATACAACCAACCAGTTTATAATTTTTTTTTTTTTCTTTTTTTTTTTTTTTTTTTTTTTTTATCACTGTTGGTTTATGTCCATTGGTAGTCGTTTCTCAATTTATCTTGTATTTGTTTACAATTTTAAGCACTTGATCGTTATTATATATGTTGTAGTTTCACATTTTATCATTTCGCATAATAGCGTGTTTATACGTATACAATTTCAAGTACTTGATCTTTAATATGTCTGTAAGGTCGGTAGGAGCCCAAAAGTTCAAGCACTTGAATTTCAGTATGTATGTTAAGTATGCATTTGTATATCTTTTGACTATAGCCTTATCATTTCGCATAATATCGCGTTTATACGTATACAATTTCAAGTATTTTAAGTCTCACCTCCGCCCCTATACAACAAACCAGTTTATATATTGGTTTATGTCCAATGGTAGTCGTTTCGCAATTTATCTTGTATTTGTTTACAATTTTAAGCACTTGATCGTTATTATATATGTTGTAGTTTCACATTTTATCATTTCGCATGATATCGTGTTTATACGTATACAATTTCGAGCACTTGATCTTTAATATGTCTGTAAGGGCGGTCGGAGCCCAAAAGTTCAAGCACTTGAGCTTCATTATGTATGTAAAGCATGCATTTGTATATCTTTTGACTATAATTATGTTTTATTTCTATATATAATATATAATGAAGTCACTGAAAGTGGCCTGCAGCAACAATTATGTAGTTTGTTATTATTTCTTCCCTGATGCTGAACTCTAACATTTAGGTGTCTCCTCTGGCTATAAACGAACGCCTAACCATAAAAGGTTTCTAAGAAATGAACATTAAAAGTTGCACTTCGTTGAATTGAATCAGTTCACATCTTACGCCAGACCGAGATATTTGCAGGCATAATGGGGTTATCAACTTGACGGAACAAAATAAGCTGGGAAGAAATATCATGACTAACTTTTTTTGGACCAAATGAAAACACTCAACATACACAGGTCCTCAAGATAACTGAGGTCAATAAGAGTGGGTCTCACTGTACTAAAATGATGCACATTTCCTCTTCGATATTCAGCTTTATATTCCAGCAACAAATTACATGAATTTCATTAAATTACTAATTAACAAATATCAAAATCTGTCAGAAACCTTTTGCTAAACATAGCACAGGGAACAAAAGGCAAGATACAGCAGTGAACATGTTGTCATGTATTGATGGTTACATATATGGACAAGGGGACCTTCCCAAGGCCAATTCACAGAATATAGCAAATATACAAAATTAAAGTAATCATCAACTTACTTGTTGAACCTGCACATCATACTTGATGGGTTGTCTTGGACCAGGGTTGTTACCACCACGAGAAACAATCCTGCCAATTTTATGTACAAAATTGCCAAAAATACTCTGCCGTTTCTGAAAATAGAAAACAGCTAGTGATATGGTAAGCAACTGTGTATATAAAAATATACCGATCTCTGGTATCCCATTAAAGACCCTAAAGTGGAGAATAGTACAAATGATGATAGTATACCTATCTTCAAAGCAATCCATACAAAACATTGTATGAAATGTTGGATAAACAGTGAAAATGTAAGGAAAATGAAAGTTAGATGTACACACATGTTCCTTCCATTATTTTATTTTCAAGTTAGTTTAAAACCAGGACTGATGATTATTCACAGTAGTTCCAAATGACATTAATATCAGTTTTATTACATTAATTCTATATCCAACAACTTAAAAAAAATCCTCATCTGGCCAAGGTTTGGATTTAATCAAGGCAGTCTAAATATTTATCAGTAAAAAACAGGGACAAGTGTCCTGGCCTTATTGCATTTAAATGCATAATAATTATCCGTCAAGATGGAAGCTTTAACACGGTAATCAAACGGGTCATTTCTTTCAGGAATTGTTGTCACTGTTAATCCTCTTATCGCTGTGATTATTATTAGTATTATTAATGGTATAAACTTTTCTAATAGGTTTTATAAACTTGCACAACTTCTATGTTTATTGTGTTATCCACCCACAAAAGTTGACATTAGCAGATGTATCTCTCTATAGATGATCTGAGCAGCTGTGTTTTAAAATGGTTGAAGCTTCCTGAGTCGATATTGAGACAAACCAGACAGAATTGAGTCACGATAGTCCAGTCTTGATTCTACTAATGAACACACAAGTGTTTTAGTACCTCCAACTGAGAGATGTTTGCAAATGGAGCTGATGTGTCTCAGCTCATGATATCCAGCCTTGCATAAGTTCATGATATGTTGGTTCAATGTGAGAGTACTGTCCAGAGTGATTGTCACAAGATAGACCGAGTCGGGACTGGATTAGTGAAGACACGGAAAGCAACTGCGTTAATAAGATGTTTATTTTATAAACGCAATTTTAAAAATCAACTCTGACACCAATATTTTACAAAATATAAGAAAAAATCTATTTAAACAAATGTTCCTAACATGGAACTATGAATTTTAGTAACGTAATGACAAAAAAGTATATGAATGAATTTACAAATATGAATATATATAAAAGGCTCGTATAACGAGATAGATGCAAATATGCAAAGAATGCGTCGTCAATATGACGAGACTAGAATGAAGATATTAAATAATTAATACGTCGTCCATATGACGAGACATATGCAATCGTGAACCCTAAATTCTGAAGTTCTCGTTCATGGGACGAGATTTGAGTAGAATGGAATTATGCAGGTGTCGTTCATATAACGAGACTGCAAAGAAGATATTAAATAAATAATACGTCGTCCATATGACGAGATATATGCAATCGTGAACCCTAAATTCTGAAGTTCTTGTTCATGGGACGAGATTTGAGTAGAATGAAATTATGCAGGTGTCGTTCATATAACGAGACTGCAAAGAAGATATTTAAATAAATAATACGTCGTCCATATGACGAGATATATGCAGCATACGTAAGCACCATACACAGGCACCACACACGGGCATTACACGGTCAGCATAGACAAGCCCACACACGTAGTCACCACAACATGGCACCACACACGCAGTTACCACAACACTGCACCACTTCAGCACAACACGTCTCCACACACGCAGTTACCACAACACTGCACCACTTCAGCACAACACGTCACAACACTCCGTCACAACACTTCAGCACAATATGGCACCACACCACGTCAGCTAAAATTAAAACAACCGAACCGTGTAATACATATGACACGGTCAAGTATTCTCACACATATATGTAGCGCATGCGCGCACATGAAATAATTATCCATGTACATTTAACGTTAAGCATGCAGCGTATAATTGAACTCAATTATGTTCAGATACAAAAGAACTAATGAAACAAAATATAGTACTTCTGATAAAATGGCGCTGCCTAACCTATGTATTTATTCTATAGATTTTATAATAAATTCTAAACATCTAATATGTAAAACAATGAATTATATTATAATACAAATGGCAATGAGAACAAAGTTAAATCTATTGTTACCTCTTTTAGCTGATAGATTGCTCCGTTTAGGATGGAAGCGTTTCCGACAAGACTGGATCGTAATGTGATTTGTGTCTTATAATTTCGTCCTTATATACCCCTAGCTGTGACAGATATGCGCAGCTAGGTACTTTAAACTGCATGCAATTTCGTAATGCAGCATGAGCTGAGTGTTCGCTCATTATGCCGAAATAACTAAAAAGCCGAAAAAATAATAAACTACCCTCGGTAAGGCTGTACGCAGTAACGAAATCAAGACTAGATTTTTGACCACATATACATATTGAACATAGTCGTATACAATTCCGTGACAGTGTTACGTAGGTATCGTACAAATGTGTGTGAATGTAATGTTGGTGTTGCAATATTTATTATTTGCGGTAAAGGAAGTGAAGAAGAAGGTATTTGTGTTGTGATCAGATTGGCCTGAAATCAGATATATCCTTGTATTTTATCTAATCAACGGAGTTGAAATGGTCCATATAGAGCACACACATCTGAAAGCAGTCAGTTTCACGAAAACAAAAGTTCTCATTTCATGAACCAAAGCATGATGTTATTCTATATTGCTGCTTACAACCATCAGGAATGTAAATCAGTTGTGGAAATAAATGTAATGAAAAACGTACCTTGTATACCTGAACAACAAACTGGATA
The DNA here is from genome assembly GCA_029339505.1 of Unio delphinus. Classification (NCBI taxonomy): domain Eukaryota; kingdom Metazoa; phylum Mollusca; class Bivalvia; order Unionida; family Unionidae; genus Unio; species Unio delphinus. Next base: position 17,273,426 of record JAQISU010000210.1, on the reverse strand, counting down.
TAATTGCATGCACCAGAGCTACAAATATTATGTATTATGCTTGTAAGTAACATTTCAATTAAATATAATGGTATTTCATATTCATACCAATATATAAAAGTCCCCCATTTATGTATTAAAACATTTAGAACTCAGATATATTTCTGCTTACAACCATCAAAAGTGCAATTAAATTCTGCATTCTTACATACACTGCTAGCTCTGGAGACAAAATAAAAGCTAGTGGAATGGTATGCAACTTGTACATATAAAACATAACTCATGTCTGATATAATTCCATCACATACCCAAAGAAACATCCATAGTCAAATCACGTATCACCCTTTCTGATTATAATGATAGCACAACAGTTTTGGTCAACTTGAATGTATTCTGAAGATGACCATAAGATGTGTGTTGTGTTATTGCAATAAAACATAAGATGAGATACCGTGTTCTGACTATCAATATCTTTAATACATGTATATACAAACGACTGATGTGAAGTGCTATCAAAGAGGCATATGTCTGTAGATAGTAACAGTGGAACTGTGACTCATACCCAGAAGGTTCTGATTGGTCCGTTACACATGTATAATGTTACAATGTGCCAGTTTTCAAATCAATCCCGACAAACACGAGAGTCACTGAGTAGTCATCATGCATTCAGAAAATTATGCTATATATCAGGTAAAGCAATAATTACCAAAATCATCAAAGAAATAGATAATACATTTTTTGTCTATCTTTATATCATGACCATAATATATACCTATCATGCACTGAGAAATACCATTAAACTCCCAAACAACAAAAATAAAATGACTGGTTATTATAAACACTCATAATTATCAACATGACGAAAAGCCAACTGATAATATGCACATATTTGTTAAGCTGAAAAGTCATGTATGCCATAAAATGAAATGACATTTTATCTTTATTTCCTTATTTCTAATAAATTACAGGACCGCTCTGGTGTCCTAGCGGTTCGAGCATCTGCCTTTGGTGCGGGAGGTCATGGTTTCAATCCCTGGCCAAGTCATACGAAAGACTTTTTAAAAAATGATAGTAATAGTTACCTCACTTGGTGCTCAGCATTAAGAGGTTATTGTTATGATTGGTTGGTCTGGTGTCAGATAATGTGACTGGGAAGAACATCATGCTACATGGCCCCAACATGATACCGCAGTGCTAGACATCAGAATTAATTGTCACATTGCATATGATTTCATGCACCAGAGCTACAAATATTATGTATTATGCTAGTAAAAAGGTTTCAATAAAATATATTGGTATTTCATATTCATACCAATATATGAAAGTCCCCCTTTTATGCATTAAAACATTTACAACTCAGATATATTTCTGCTTATAACCATCAAAAATGCAATTAAATTCTGCATTCTTACATACTCTGCTAGCTCTGGAGACAAAATAAAAGCTGGTGGAATGGTATGCAATTTGTACATATAAAATATAACTCACGTCTGATATAATTCCATCAAATACTCAAATAAACATAAGATTCCATAGTCAAATCACATATCACTCTTTCTGATTATGATGATAGCACAAAAGTTTTGATCAGCATTAAGAGGTTATTGTTAAGACTGGTTGGCCTGGTGTCAGATAATGTGACTGGGAAGAACATCATGCTACATGGCTGCAGCATGATATCCCAGTGCTAGACATCACAATTAATCGCCAAATTGCAGACAACATAGCGATATGACTGAAAAGTTGTAACAGTTACTATAAAAATCCAAATCACATACACAGATAAATACTACAAGTATATTGTGTAATAACAAAACTTTTCCCATGCAAGATTAAGCTGTTGCAAGAAGGTATGAAATGCCAGATGTTCTCCGTTATTAAGGAACAATGAACAGAAATCGAATAAAGTAAAAGAAGGTGACAAGGCCATACTCTAGACCATACTCTAAGAAAATTTAAGATGTAAATAAGCACTTGTACACTTTAAGGCAATTTGAAAATTGAATAAATATTACAGTGAGCTAAAACCTAATGCTTGCATTTTGAATTAATTTGCATGTTGGTTGTGATTATAGATCATACATAAATATTTGAAATAAATATTGATATCTGTTAAAACATACTCATTATATTTCATGCAATATTAAAAGAAAATGTCAACCCCTATGAGTCAATCTTTATATGCAGAAGATCACCAAATTTGCATTAGATCCGATTGGTCTTATACACTTTTCATGAGAAAAGACCATTCGTCTGCTCCCATACATGAAAAAAAGACATGGTAATTTTTGTTAAAAAATAACAGGACTATGCAACATGTATCCATTGACCAAAAGGGAGTTATTGTATTCCTAATTGATGTCACTGTTCTTATTCTTGCCACAATTATTATTATTATTATTATTATTATTATTATTATTATTATTATTATTATTATTATTATTATTATTATCTTAATGTTAATATTATTACCTTGTTATTATTATAATTATTCCATTCTTACTGTTGTGAAATGTTGAAATCTACAAGAATATAAGAAGACTTATAAAGTTAGGAAAAAACCTGTATTTCATTTTTAATGAAGTCATTAATTAAGGCATATGAGCTATGCTGGCTAACTGTAAATGATCTCAAGGTTACCAAGCATGATTTATTCATCTGGGCAAATGCCCTTTACTTCATTTGGCTAATAGCCATAAAATAACAGATTTATATTGTTGTACTGTAAAGCAGTTAACCAAACCAGAAAAAAAACTTGCAAAATAAAAGACTGTGAAAGTAGTCTCAACCCGAAGAAATAATATTCAAGGTAGAATTGTTTCTACTACTACAACTACTAGTAATAATAATCAATTACTGTTATTGCAGAATTGATTTTGTAGTTATTAGGACTTGTATTTCATTAGGAATTGTACTTTGTCTTCTTTTATGAATCCTTCGCATTCCCTGGGAAACTTCATTACTTGGAAGGTAGAATGCAGAATATGTGTGCTTAATTATACATTTTGCTGTTTTGCAAATGTAATGTTTTAAAAAAGAAAATTTCAGATTTCATCTTTAAAATAAAAATTTAATATTCAGAAATAAACAACTTAAATTATCAAATTCCTACCATCACCAACCACTTACAATATCAATTTACAGCCACCATCAACAACTTATATTATCAATGTACTATCACCAACAACCACTTAAATTATCAATTTACTACCAAAAACAACTATTTAAAGTATCAATTTACTACCACCCTAATCAAATTTGCAATTTACTACCACCAACAACCACTTAAAGTATCAATATATCAATTTACTACCACCAAGAACTATCACTAACCATAAAACTGCAAAAGCATCATAATTTTAATAGGCTCTGATTGAATGCAGTTCTAGTTTCATGGTTGCATGATGTTTATAATAAAGAAAACTAACAATATCAAGGTGTTAGCACTGGAATGAATTACAATATTTCCTACACCTTTTGGATTAAAGCAAAGTGACAATATCAAGATGTTAGAACTAGAATGAGTTACATTATTCAGTCTACCTTTTGAATTAAAGAAAATCGGCAATATCAAGGTGTTAGAACGGAGGCAATAACTATCAATGGAACAATGATCCCTTTAATCTGTTCGAGACAAATGGAAATAAAATTGTGAAAAAGATAAAAGGGATGTTGCAAGAGACAATGGCAGCATGTAAAGTAAGTTTGACCTGGCATGAGACAAAAATGTACAAAAAAAATGAATACGCATATTTAGGTATGGACATGGACAGCATCACGTGACCCAGCCATACAATATTTGCTAAGATACAAATATAGAAGTGAAGACCAGCTTACCCTTTGAGAAGGCTCCTCAACTTGGACAAGGCTCCTTGGACCAGGGCTGCTACCACCTGGAAAACCAGTCTCGAAACTCTGACCTCCATAATTACCAACCATTGTCGGCAAGTTCTATACATAAAAAGGAGCTAGTAGAATGGTATTTTAAAAAATCCAACCCTCAGGCATCCCACATCACACCCTAAGGTACATAAGATTCCATACTCAAATAAAATGTCGAAACATTTATGTCCAGCCATTAAAACATTTGAGAGTGTCAGTTGATACGAATTTGAAAAGTAGGTAAAGGCATAACGTCAGCCACCATCTCGATGATATTTAAACAATTAACTGATAGAAATCTCATTACTGTTGATCGGTGTCCAAATACATGAACGTAAACCTCATGACTGTTGGTTGATGTCTAAATACGTGGTCATAAATCAAATGAATGTTGGTTGATGTCTAAATACATTGACCTGTATTACATCATGAATATAAATTATCTTATAATAAATCCATATAAAAGAGGTAATATATTAATTGGTCCTAAAGATTAAGGCTTAATTAATAATTATTCAAAGTCATCCAATATTAAATTATATGAACTAATTACCTGATAGAAACATGAATGTGGTTACGTTATAAATATGGTACATTAACATTTGTACCAACATGCCAATAAATTTTATAATGTTAGTCCATACAAAGAGGTACTGTAATTGCAATTCTTAAAAAAATATTAAGGTTTAACTAATATTCATTCAAAGTTGTCCAACGTCTTGATTATATAAATTAATTAATAAATCTCATGAATTAAATTACTGGTTATTATTACCATTGATAATTATCCATGCAAATTAAAATGGTATATTAGTTTGTGTAGCTTCTTTCTCATAAGTTACAAAATGAAACTGAACATGAATGAAATTAAAACTAGCCAATCACATGACAGGATGTCTTTGTAAATACTGTTCATTTCATGTAGTAACTAGACGATGATGATGCATGATAAATTGTGAAAACAATTCCAATGAACAAAAATAGGGAGAATCGTTTCATCATTGACAATAATTGGCATCAGAAAGATTTAGGCAAACATTGCAGTTTATACATTCTAAAGCCGTGTGAAAACGGAATTAATGGAAACTGAGTGAATTTACCCAATAGTTTTGCACCATCACCGATTATTATTCATAAATATAAGTATCATAGCCTTGATTCCAAATCCTGGAAAGTAAAAAGTAAAGTGATAACAGTCTTAATACAGAACCATTCCAAATTGGAGTATTGCAAGGCAGTCATATTGTTCATCATGATTTATGCATTATCAGAATTATAAAAGGTTGTTTATATGAAGGTCTTATTAGCATAATAAATAAGGCATTATCAAAATTATAAAAGGTTGTTTATATGAAGGTCTTATTAGTATAATAAATTAGGCATTATCAGAATTATAAAAGGTTGTTTATATAAAGGTCTTTATTAATACCATCCATTAATTCTAATAAAGTCAGACTGGGATTTATTAGACTCAACACATGTACTGCTTTCAATACATGACCATTACCGTGACCTCTTAGAAATAAGAGCATTTGGAATAGGGCTGTTTTGATTCTGATGCCTATTTTTAATGTGTAGCACTAATAAATATTGTGTTTTATCGTCTTATAATAAATACACATAGAAAGAGATAAGGATCTCGAATCAAGTTTAACAGAAGAAACGTTTTGCCAGCTATAAGAAATAATGTGTTCTATTTTATTATAATTGGTACATATATAAAGTGATAAGGATCTCGAATCAAGTTTATCTAAAGATTGATTTTTAAAAGTTGTGCTAGATTGAGATTTAAAAGGGCTTATATTAGGCTGAAATAAATTGCTACCAGTAAACTGCTGAGTTGAAGTCTTACCTACAAAAGAAGTTTATGAGCTAAAGCATTCTCGTCAGTGGCACAAGCACCAAAAGTTTCCAAAATTTTAATCTTATGCTTAAGAGAAATCCTAATGTCAGTATGGACTCAGTTCTTAAACTTTTCCACCAATACGAGTTGCCTGAGACTTTTGTAAAAAAAATACCAAACCAGCAACAAGAGAGATATTGGGAAGAGGAAATCATTGTAGGAAAGAGTAAAACACCATTGGCTGAATACATCCATTCTTAGAAAAGGAAGTGACGTAGTCTTAAGACCTCCTTTCATGTCTTATACAAACATCCTGTCTAAGGGAAAATGAAAAGATGGAATGTTTATAAATCAGGTCCCTTCAGAGTCTGTTAAGGTTGAGTCTGCTCACAGAACTTGTGAGGATATTGCATCAATTCAACTGGGTGGCTGCATTTATTGTCCAGTTTTATTGGTTATGGAGCTGTGGATGCATAAAATCCATCTGGGACAAGATCAACGAGTCAAATTGACAAAGAGTCGTGGTATTCATTGGCTTGCATTTGCTTTCAAATGTATTCCAGTTGCATAGGAGTTGTCAAAGAGGTCGATGAATGGAGCTTATTAACACATTAACTCCTATGCAAAAAATAGGATAAGGTGGGCATTTTTAATAAAGAGTGGTCTCCATACAATAATGATGGGTCCGTAAAGCAAGCAAAGTAAATTAAAAAATACAACTTGATCTATTCTGCTCATGCGCGAGGAAAATAATCAGTGGAAAACAATGATTTAAAACCTAGGCATTAGGTTAATGAAAAATTACTTGGAAGTCAATGTATTAGGATATATTCAGAAATAGTCCCCAACATGTATTTCCTACTCACACTTCATGTAGAAACAACAAAAATCTGGGGTTAATGTGTTAAGGTATGTATTTCAAGTATTATATAATATATCTTTCAAGAAGACAACTTTGTAGTGCTTACCCGACCACATTTGTGATACTGATGCTATTAGAAATGAATTAATATTTATTCCACTACTAGTTAACTTCACAAACTTCCATGGTTCGAATCAGTGAAGGCTTGTGTAAATCAGGAGTCAAAGCAAATATAAAACTATCCTGTTCCTGACACTCATAATACTGCAGCTTCATGCAATCAAGAAGAGTCTTATTATTGACAGAAGAAGGTAATAATTTGTAAAATGTTTAAACATTCCAGGTGGTACTGAAAAACTTAAATACCTGTGGAATTTGATCAATGTGTGTCCCCACTAAAATAACTGGTGGTGGGAGGACATTATAAGACAACGTTTCTGAATTTGCAGAATTCAAGTTTTCACTCTCAGGTGGTGCGCATGAATGGATGGAATTCATCCATATCTCAACGAGTTCTGAAAAAAAGTCAAAATACAAATATCACTGATTCTGTAAACAATGTCAGAATGATGTACATGTACTTATTGGCAAGCCATTTCTATAACCAATACCCACTTTCAGTCCCTGACACAATGTTGTTTCATTTACCTAAATTTCTAATACAATATATGATGCTTCAATTCCAATTAATCCAAATAGTACTTGCAACAATATCATACTTTTATTCTTATCCTTTAAAGTATTAATTGTAGAATTGACCAAAAATAACTTCATCCACCAGCTTCAATGGAAATTCATTTTCATTAGGTGTTACATATTTCTTTATTAGTAAATCGACTTGCTGTTAATTAAATTTTTAAAAACAGTGGAGTATAATAAAATAATTGTTGTTTGGTGCAATTTTACCTTATAAAATTCTGATAAAATTATTTTTAAATCATTAGTCTGAGAGAAAACCTGTTACTCATAGAAGAATGATACTAATGTTAAAGCATCAGCAAATCCGGAACAACCATGACACACCTTTTGGTGTAATTAGGTAAAAACAGCAAAGAACTCACCACGAACTTTACAATTCACTATGCCCTTAAGGTCAATGTAACACATGTCTTCTACAAGATGACTGACGTCTCTACTGGCATCTGACACTAGGAGGTATATGGCTCGTCTTGTCAGAAACATTTGATGTGTAGTGTAAAAGGCATACTGCCCTGCAAAGTCCAGTACTGTTAAATGTGCATGTTTGCTTATATCTTCTCTTGCTTTATTGGGATTTTGTTGCAACAATTTTAACATTTCCCTTAATGGATCCATCTTGTAATTTTCATTGGCAACATTTTCTCCAAGCTCTGATCCAGGCACTGTGTTTATTTGAGACTGAGTGAGACTGCTCTGAACTACAGTGGACGAAGTTTCTTTTTGTAGACTAGATGTAGATGAAAGATGCTGGTCCATGTTCTGCTGTTGAGAACGGCGATATAGTACTTCTGTATTCTTGTCATCATCAGAATCGTGGCTCATAGGATTGCCATCAGTTGTCTCCGTTTGATTAGAGCTTTCTTCTAGTTCCGAATCAACTTCCCTTCCCCCTGATTCGTAATTCTCATTTAAGACCTTGACAAGGCGCTGCAGTTTATAATCCTGTTCTGAATCTGAAATCATAAGGAACACGGAATACAGCTAATTTCTGCTTTACATGAAGTTGTAATGAATTTCGAAAGCATAATACAGTGCATATAATTGTTTGTTTTTCCCATATTTTATGGTGCAACTATGGTCCTCCAGAGTCACTACAAGATCAAGTCCTGCAGTTGCGAAGTTAATACCAAGCTACTCACCACCTGTCCGTTGTCACATGTACCTCAGTGGCAGAGGCATCAATAAAATGCATTAATATTTACTTAATATAATTAGTATGTAACATTTGTCATATTTGGCAATTAATTTGTACATGTACTATCAATTCATATAATATGTATAAGTAATTAGTTACTGTTAACTTCCAGTCTTCTGCCCATTGCACAAATACAAATGCCTAATGTATTTATGTGGGTCTCATTGACAAAGACTTTAAACACTTATTGGCACCCTGTTGCAGATTCATTTAACGAACTAACACATCATGTTTACCACTTAAAATTTGCACAAAGGTAGTATAAGTTTCCGATCTGGAGTAAATTGGAGCAAAGACACAATGAAATATTGGGTCTGATATGCAAATAAAAAATGAAGTCCGATTATTACTTTTCTGAACATGTGAGGCTGGTATAGCCAATAAAACGTGTCTTTTAGACACTTAATCATGAAGGCAAATTAAACTAACAAACAATTGTATCTGGGTCCATTTAAAAGTAACCTCAAAAATTTACTCTCTGTCCCACCTTCAGGTGAAAATGAAAGAAGAATTTTCATGGACCAATGAGTTGATCATGAATTAATCTTTGGTCAACAATCGAATTGAATTTTCCGAGACGGAGTCACCAAAGGTGAAACCCATACAGGGCATTACTTCATCCAGTGAAAACTTACAGTGGCTCTGGTCATAAATATCTGCAATAAATGTAGAACGGCGTATAGCGCCTAATCTTTCGAATCTCTAAACACTTTACAACATATATAATGATATGACTACAAAAAACAAAACACCATGAACTAAGTAAACAAGAACTGTTGAAGATATTTAAGATGGGAAACATCATTAGGTTTTTAAGTTTGTTCTTGCATCCAAAAAAGGTGAATTTTAAGAGTACTCTTGAAAGGGATCACTGTGTTTATGTCTAATTTCAATTGGCAATTCTTTCGATGTTGTTGAGCCCTGGTATGCAAAGGAACGTTGTCCTGCGGTATTTTAAAAAAAGACCATATATGTCCTTTGATGAAATCTTCTTAGACATTTCATGTTCATGTCTGTCAGTAACCAACAAATTGTTCCCCACTGTATAATGGACTGCTGCCAGTCAAAAAGAAAGAATATAAAGTGGAGAACAATTGATTGTTATAGTCTTTCAGCAAAATACTGGTTGTTATGTAGATAAAATAAAATGTGCATTTTTAAAATCCCTCACGTTTTGACATAATAGGCAGGGAGCTGGGCTTGTGTGGGACTTTGATTCTTATAAATACTGTTCTGTGGAGGGAACTACAGGAGAACTATTCATCAGGGTTGTTCTGATGCTTGAAGCAAATGTTTCCGCCATAGATCCAAAATTAAATCATACAATAATAATAGTTGTGTGTTCTTTATGGGGAAATTATGCTGATATTATGAGCCTCTTAGATAGTGGTGGGTGTAAAGTTAAGTTGTTTATATTTGAAACATGTTGCATAGAGAGACTGTTGCTCTACTTCTGTTACTTTCATATACAATGGCTGCAATTTCTTTTGATACTGTACTTGTGGAAATTGTACATGATATAAGCCCGCAGCTTAATACATGACAGCTCCCTTTTCCAAAAAAAATCGGCCTGAATTAATTTAAAGTACACTATTAGCAGTTATCTGCTCTATTCTTACAATCAAACTCTGAAGTCCATGAAGTGAAAATGACCAGGTGGAACTAAGTCTTTTCGAAACATGCACATCTGAAGTAAGACCAAGCTATATACAAGCCAGTGCAACCCATTAGGGAAACTAGGGATATGTTTTTCATTAAAATTCCAACCTATATAAAATACAAAAACAGAAGAGCGCCATCTTAGAACCATTTTTAAGATATGCAATATGGCTGCCATATTGTACAACAGATCCAATGGATATCTCTATATAGAGAAGAACACACCACCAAAGCCCCATCAGCCACTGTCGCTTGAAAGTAAAGTCACTGTTTCTTGTAATTGCCTGGCTATCTAAAATAAGGTGAAGAAGTTTGTGTTTCAAAGTGATTTGGTTTTAAAATTAGGGTAGGTAGGTAGGTGCTTAATTTATCCATAGCACAAGTCAAGCGCATGTGACCATGGTATGTTTTTATTTCTTAAACAAGAAATATATAAAGGCATTTGCAACCCCTGTTCATTTCTAAATCACCTCTCCCTCTGACCTAATAGAGGTTATACATAAAATATTGTGATGGGTATAACATGAAATATCATGATGGATATATGAAATTTATGAACATATAACGAAATATAATGGACATAATATTAAACATAACGATGAAAATAGCATGAAACGTAAGTCATTGTGACTTAAGTAACCAAATATGTTATCACATGTTTTAACAATAACTTTCTAGAAAATAAAAGTCAACACTTTACTTTAAACAATACTAAACATTGATTACGAAATGCAAAGGTCATTTAAACTTGAATCATAGGCAGCGACTTACTTATTAAAGTAAATCTTGATTCAAGTCAATTTTGACCCTAGCAAGCCTCTGAGCAGGAAATATAACACAATAAAACTGGTTAAACTGCCAAATTAAATCCTCTCAACTCAAGTTTAGAATAAGGAGTCCTGGACCCTACACTTTTTAAACTCAGAAATTTCCAGAATATTTCAAAGACTCGCTGTCATAAACTTACATTCAAAAGTTTCTCAAATTCAAAATAATAAAGATACATAAAATACTACATTCTCATTATTTTGATCAGATCAGGATCAAATTCTTAGTCCCTTAAAATATCTCACAAAAAGGAACAAATTTTTCAATATGCATATAAATATCTTAACCCTACAACTTCTAAAAAAAACACAATAATAAAATCATAAACGTCTAATAAAGTTGTTTTACATTAGATAATGGTTTTGTTACAAAATGCTAATTATAAATGCGTACAATGATGGCGGATGCAAGATCATGTAATAGACAACCATTTTGCTTAATGTTCAGTTGACATCAGTAACAATCCTACTTCCCAAGTTACAGCTACAATGGATCACTATGATGTCTGCTACAGCCGATGTATTGGGTTAACAGAGTGGTTCATCCAATCTGAAGGAAACATTATCTGTCTGTCTTCGTGATACTGGTGTTATACTTGGCCTAGAGATAAGGTATCACGGTTTTTCCATAGACCTCAATGCTAATATTTGGAGAGATAAATATATTTTCTATCCTAATTTAGCGTGCATCTCACACACTGTTATAGAGAACAATGTTAGATTGTCAATTTGACGATGACAAAACCAGGTACTCCATTACATTTAAGAGAGACAACTCTGCTGGAACTAGACAGGGATATGAGTTATCTAGTCACAACTAGAGATAAAGAAATGCTCACGGGGACTCTGCGCATCAGTAATTATATATATTATGTAATATTAAAGTGACGGAAGCAGCAAAACCCAAGTTACCAACCTTTATTGTAACAGACAGCTGGAAGATGTGGTTCAATTGATTTAAAGAAGTTACCAATTCGCAGAGGTGGACATCGGATGAGAAATTAGATGAGTTTCTTCCAAGGTTACAAGGTGCTGCTAGTGAATTTGTGTATGAACAATTGTGTCTGAGGAGCCACTTGCATTCACCACATGCTAGCCATGGACCTCCATGGTGGACACTAGTAATTTTGTTAAGATAGGTTATTCTATAACTTAAGACAAATCCAATATTTTGATTTTACTATTATTCCGGTCCAAACAGAAATACATGGATAGCATGCAATATAATACAGCATACACCTGGCAATGTTAACTATCATATAATTACTCAGCTGGGTTGTAGAGCTAATGTTACGCTAGAGAAAGAAGGTGTTCTAAACCTGTTTCAAAATCCTATCAAATTTAATGCAAATTCTTTTTGAATTTTTACAAAATACAAACAACATACTATGAGGAATACAGAAACACATACAATTCTTTAATCATTTGGCACTAGAGGATCTTTGCTGTGAGGGACCAAACCAATAAAAACAAGATAAGAAAATGCAAAATACATTTAGAATTTATATTTTAATGAATGTTCAAATAAAACTTGATGTAAGTCTATGCATGTGCAGGACTAAAAAGTTTGAAAGCAGTAAAGCAGTCTGTGCAAATATGCAGCGACAGAATAAAAAGATAATACATATTTAATATTGAAATAATGCTATGGACAGTTTTACAATATTGTTAGAAAAAGGGATATGGGAGAGTTATCTGTCTGTCTCCAATGCCAATAGAAATATGACCTACAATGTCATTGGCAATGGTTGCATTAGATGTAAGAAACAGAACCTTCACCAAATTAGTAGAAGGGTTAAATAGGAAAGGAGACCGAGAATATACATGTATATTGAGGCCTGTAGGAAATAAAACTATAATACAAAATGGGAAATTATTAATAGAAGGAAAAATAGCTATAGTCAATTTATCAAAATGAGGATACATAGCTATAGTTAAAGAACCAGTAACCTTCTTTAGAAAAATCAAGAAAACAGAAGAACTATATATATCAGATTTACCCTTGGATATCCCACTAGAAATCACAGTTGGGCACTTAGAAAATAAATTTCATATCAAAGTTACAAGGCTAGAATATATGCCTATTCGTGATACCACATACAAATGGAATCAGGAAACTTCAAATAAAAAGCAAAAGATCAAAACAATGAACAAAATATTTTTTTTACCTAGTTTCCTGGTAAAGATGTGGTATAGAGGATGCATACATCAATACATGATGCCCCCCCCCCCAAAGACTTTTGGATTTAGATATTTCCTGTGTTGTCAAACTCTTGTATTCCAGCTGAAGACTTAATGGCTTTGCTAGTTAGAGAAAGAGTTTACCCATAACTAAACATATTTATGTACTTGATGTATTTTGGTATTCAAACGAATGCCTTCATTCATTGTTTTACTAAAATGAGGGGTCATTTTTAACGGTGTACAATACTACTGGTTGAGGAAAGATAGTCTTGATTTGATAGTAGATATAACCTCTGAGCTCTCTAATAATAATAATAATAATAATAATAATAATAATAATAATAATAATAATAATAATGGTAATAATAATAACAATACAACATTAAAATAATATTGTTTGGTCTTTCTTTGTGGCAAGAATTCAGAAACTGACTTGTCCTGCACAGTCTTAGTGAATACTTCCAACAAACCAATGTAACACATAACAAAATTAAACAGCCATTAGACTAAGTGAAATTACGAAAACTAATAGACATAAAATTTACCAGACTTGGGCTAGTCGACTACCAACTAGTTCTAGCCATGATTAAGAATGATAACCCAAAAACATACACACATATATGGGCACGAAAATGAGTACATGTACAAAAAACCTTCTAACCTGAATCCCCAGGCACTGCTACCAAAGCTTCCTGGTTAATGGCTTATATGGTGTTACTACAAATACCACTCACCATGGAGCTATGCTACAAAGCAGGTTAGCATACAACAGAGGGTGACTAAAAGCCAAAAGGTGCATACAGGATGCAAGCATTATATATATTTCAGCATGTAAATGAAGGCGTAAAAGCAAATATTGAAAGTACAATATTTTAAATTATACACAACAAAATATGCAATGTGATAGCACGCATATAAAATACTCGTAGTAATAGTTAAATATCAAGACTTAAAAACTCCACCTTGTCGTGTATATAAGAATTAGTGAATGAGGAGGAACAGTTACTTCTTAAAGTATCTTTTGAAAATCTGTCAACCCTGTGTAAAGTTTCATTTTGTTAGTCCGTGACCTTGATCCAGATTCTAAACCTTCTAAACTAGAACTTGATACATGTAGGTCTGTTCCTTGTCCAAAATGCAAACTACTTACAAAACTTGGTAACATTAGATAGTGGAAAACGTTCTAATTGTGAAGAAGTGAAACAGAGATGGACAGTTTAATGTGATACATTTCACCTTGTGGCATTTGCATAAATATAGAGATCAAGATCATTAATGAGCATGTATTCCCACATACCTTTTGTTCGCCTTGACCATTGATGGGTTGACAAAGAAATATCACAGCAATTGACATAGACATCAATGCCCTCTGTACTATGTCTCTCGGAAATGTTTACTTCCTCTCCAAGAAGACGCTTGACTAGGGTCGTCTTACCTACACCCACGTGTCCGACAACCATAACACGTATGCTGTGTACAGTTTCCTTTCCGTCTTTTAGAGCCTCTTCAAAAAGCTGGATGGATCTGTCATCCATTTTCAAAATTTCTATTGGAACACCTGTTCATGTAATGGATTAGTTGTGTATATATACATGCATATTATCAATAACGAGGCATATTTTGTTATTAAAAAATATGAACCTAAAACTATACATAGCTAAACCGGAGCTTTCAAGCTATATCATTGTTATCCATGTCTGCAGCATGAACAAATCCTTTGCCAAGAAAACTCATCATACACAATGTATTGGTGCCAAACTGCGCAAATTAAAATTAAACCACAACTTTTAAAGATCAAAAAAGATTAAAACAGAGATCTACTGATATAGGATACTCAACAAGTTCTAGTAATATTCTCTATAATATGGACAGTTACTGTGTGTCAGTGTTTCCGAAAGATGGGCAGGTTTTACGGTGATATTATTTTCATTTGAAATATGCACAATGCTGAGAAATGTTGGAATACCTAAATGCTACTTTCCGGTACCACAACTAATTTGCATTAGGTAATTATGAAAATCAGGTACTATCTAAGACTATAGCTGATCAAAAATATACAATTAGTTCAAAGTGTACATATCATGACTATATTTAAAATAGGAGCAGTGAGTTTTGTCAACAGTAGGCTATATAGTACATATTTTTTCCAACAAATTTATGCTATTTTGTAATTTCCGATTGATGTTTGATGTCTAGGAAATGAAAATGACAAAACGAGCAAGCAAGCCAATCTGTATCTTGTCCATCACAAATTACATCCATGACTTGGGCCAAAATAAGGAGAATTAAAATTTATTTTAAAAATAATTTGAAGTTTAATTTCTTTAACGTTTAGCTTTAATTATTTAATTCCTATAATATACATTGTTTTCTTTTAAGAATAGCTAGGATTATGTTATCTTTAAAAAGCAAACTTACAAAACTGAAGAGCCAAACCTAAAGATTCCAGTGTCTGCCAAAGTTTGGATTTCCCGGTTCCAAGTGCTTTTGGTGATCTATAGACTGGACAGGCACCAATAAAATGTTCCCCGCCTGCCAAATTTGAGCCTATACAGGCCTCTTGCATTCAGAATAAGCAATGCATTTTATGGCCCAGTTCAATAAGTGCATCTTAAACTGGCTTCCCTTAACGTGCTTGCTCTTCATTGCCAACAATAAGAAAAGTATAAACTGCCACTTCCGGGGAACAATTTCCAACAATGGTTAGGATACTTATAAATTAGATTGACATTTCTTGTATGTGCTCTCTGGATAGACAGACACACTGAAACACATAGTATACATCCCTATCTAAATGTGGGGGGAGTGAGAGCAGTACAAGTTGAATACTTTCCTGGCAAACAAATTTGCATCATCACACCATGTCGCATTTGGAACATTGAAATCAATGAATGTCCTCTGCAGATCAATTTTAAAATATTTGATACAACCTTTTCTTAAATGAATGTTCAATACATTTCCTAGCAAAAGTTAAAAAACAAATAAAAGCTGATTATCATACTTGGAGTGTTTGGGTCGGTGGAGGGGGGTGCTGGGCGGGGCTATATTTCAGGCATTTCCCATCAAATTAAATTATCCAGTAGTCTGTCTCAGGGTTAAACCTTGACTGAAAACAACCGGGTATCTATCCTTCAAATGTAAAAAGATTCATTTAAATTCTTCAAGTATTGTGAATGATTAATTATGAATAGATTTGTCATATAATGATGGACAGACATGCAGATCACTGACTGCAACGGCAATAACCCATATAAAGTATGGAGATATCAAGACTGTTAAGCTAGATTCGGGTATATCATGTGCTAGGAAAAAAATGGGGAAGTTAATTGTTACATAAAGCTTAAAAGTATGGCTAATCTCAAATCATTCTGAACTTTGTGTTCCAAACTGATATACAGTTTGATTTGTTAAAAATTATTGAAATCAGTTCCATACAGATACAAACAAGGACTTGTATTGTTGTTTGCAGTTTACATATGAATCCCACAATATATATTACTATACAGTGCATGTAAAAGTTATGGGCAACTTGAAAGCAATATGAATCATTGTGGCTTTGTATCAAGGTACTAAAATGTTCCTACATGGATTAATCATGTAGAAAACTGTCTACACCATATACATATTTTTAAGTTATAATTGAATGATCTCGAAATGACAACAATCGAACAAAGAATATGTAATGTACTAGACATTGTTAATGCATTTCAAATTGATGTTGCAAATTTAAATAATTCCCATGTGTATATGTAAATGTTTGACAAAATATTAAGAAATGACGTTATATACTATTATACAGCACGATAGTGAGGGCCATATGATATAACGGTTCATGTGGGTAATCTAAGACATTTAGTCACTCTGTATGATTTTGTTTCCTTCAGATCATTGCACTTTTAGACATCAAGCTTGCGTGTGATAAATATAAATAATTACTTCAACATCTAAGTTTTTAATTTTCAAAGAAATGTCGGCCGTTATTTAAAAATATTATTTCTATAATCTTAAACCATATTCATTCATCTAGCCATATCTCCATTTTCAGCCTCGTCTTTTTCGGTTTGCAATATAAGAACATTGCATCCTTCAACGAAAACGTATGAACCGATAGTAGTAAATATAGCGCGAATTGTATTGCATACCATAGAGTATCCAAAATACTATTTAAAAACCAACCCAAAATTAACTGTCAAGCTATCTTGTTATCCGATTTAATTTTGTTCGTTGATAAATCCACCCCAACCCACCCCCATGCAAAATCATCAAAGAACCGCTTCATAAACAGTTATCAACACAAAATACGTAGGAATTTTAGACGCTACTAACCGCTGAACAAGATCCGGTCGCGTGCATGTCGCGTGCATTGATATGTCGTCTGCAAAGATTTTTCAATGAAAGCGCCACCTTCTGGGAAAATGTGCATTGCCCTGAACTGGTGATGATATGAGTTTTGCAGCCAAGCAGCCATTGTGATAGTCGATACAGATTTAATATTTTTATTTGAAAATTATGATGTTACAACAAACTAGCAGGCGACTTAACAATCAGTAATTATTATAAATGAATATAATACAATTTGTAATCAATATTAAAATAACAAAAAATGTTTTATTTATAATTGAATATAATACAATTTGTAATACATTTTACAATAACAAAAATATCTTATTTATTTTAAAAATCGATAAATATTACCATGCATGATACACTTGATATTTTATGACTCCCAGAAAAATAAAATAATATTTATTCCACTTTTATTTTATTTTACATCTATTGTACATGTTTGTCTTACAGTAAAGTTATAACTATAATATTCATAAATCATATTTTGGGCAAAATATGAATTATTAAATGTAAGTAAATGATGCATGTAGTTTACGTTGTAGTGTGATGTAAAATAAAATAGAATTACCTGGCTGATGTAAAGACTCCATTTTGTAAACAGTTATCACATTACTTTCCTTGCTTGTGGTGTAAAGTAATCCTTGATGGTCATCATAGAATATTTTATCCAGTCTTGATGACACTCTGTGTATGGTCACTAGTTGACCGCTGTCTGTCAGCTGATGAATTCTGTTAGAGTTACCGTCACACACGTACACATAATCCCAGTCAGCCATTATTGACCCCGGATTTTTTAATTCCTGGTGTTGATACAGAAACTTTTGTTTTTCTGGATTCAAAAGATCATAAACATGAACACCTTTATTAATGGAGTCATAAGTCCGACACGAGATATACACGGTGTTATCTTTGATGGCAATGCGAGTCCTTATCCCTTCACAGATGTCGTGAGTTGAGTAAAGACGTCCATTTCTAATCGATAAAATTCCCCAACACAATATTCCGTCTTTCTTTCTACCGCTGACAACGAGTTTGTCTGAATTCCATTTTGCCAATGAATAACATTGATGAAATTCTGTCGTTAAAGTTTTGACGAGTTTTACGTTATCGATCGATTTCAATGACAAGATTACAACCGTACCATATAACAGACTCACAGCGACTTCGTTATTGCTAATAAGACAGACATCATTGGGATCGGACTCCAGTTCGTGTGATGTAATCAGTTTACCGTCATGACAATTGTAAACCTGAAGATTACTCCGGTCTATGACTAGCAACATGCCTTCCATCATCACCACGCCATAGTAGAAGGGTTTACGGCCGGCTGTGGATAAAAATAACTTACATTAGGATACGGAATACACAAAATACAGACATATATACTTTTAGTAAACAATGACAAACGTAATAACATCTATAAATATATTTCTGACCTAAAGCAATGACACAATGTAATAAAATATAGACATATATATATTTAGTAAACGATGCAAGACAAACGTAAATATATCTATATATATATTTCTGACCTAAAACAATATTCTATAGTCTTAATGTTACACACCACCACCATTATCGTAATAGTCGTTTTTTTCATTATTATTACTATCATAGTTCGTTCCAAAAAAAATACCTATATCATGTCACACATAGTTTGTACAAGGAATTACGTATTTTGTAATAGCTACATTGAATGACGATAACGTGAATATTTACCGAGTCAAATATCTAAAAAAAATTGCTATGATATGCAGAACGAACTATAAACAATACGTTCGAGTCAAAAATGATAAACATTAGTCAGAATAAAGTAGTGCTAAGGGGTAGCTGTTATTTTACGTAAGTTTCATGTAACTCCCATTAATTACCTTATGTGATTGTAAAAATAATAATACAAAATAGTTTTAAAATCATATTATTTTCTTGTAAAGTATACGTTGTACTGTTTTGCAACTATTACTGTTACTGCAAGCTAATAGTAATACATTTAAAAAACAATTGTTCAAAACAAAAGTTGGGCTAACGGAGTAGCGGTGATTGTATATCAATTTCAATAACTCACGCCATATATGATCTGTTTACCAGATATTTATGCAAACTACGTGAGGTTATAACCCGATGTCTAACCCCACCCTCCAAAAAATGTATCCTACCGGTCACATCAAGAGAAATCATTGAGATAGCCAACTAACAACCATAGCACAGACCTTCCCGACATGCAAAGAGAAATTGACACATATAACTGGCACTTACAATGCATGCCATCCCTACCCCTGTATAACAAATTTGAAACCTTTGAGATTTTCATTCTATACCCGTATAAATAAATGTTGGCAAGGAAAGACAAATTATTTAATGTATCCAACTTATTATCAACCAATATAGGCCCTGGGGTGTGTTTTATGCCCTTGGATCAAGCTCGTTAGTCATTCATTAAAAGCGATCGATTTTCGCTCCCTTTAACTAAGTACCTACTTCTGACATACTTGTTAGGTCAAAATAAAAAAGATAAATAAACATATAACTGACTATTGTCTCTAAAGCAGTCCTTATCGACAGGACCGGGACCTACCCAAAGTAGGCTAAAATTTTAGGTGTTCCGTTAAAACTAGAAGACAGGGAGACAAATGTGTTAGATAACGTTACACATAATGTAAGTTTAAAAAATCAGACACATAATTCAAGTAAACAAATAATCAGACACATAATCAGGTTAAAGCAATTAGACATATAATTCAAGAAAAAATAATCAAATCAGAACACACACATTTTAAGATTTTAAATGTAAATTAGTTTTTTTAATTATATGAATAAAAACTTCCTTTTGAAAATATCAATGATTTAAAAAGTTACATTGCAGGGTCAGCACAAACGGGGATGGACGCGGGAGACAGAGATTGCCAATAAAGTCTACTGTACACAATCAGTATTCAGTACGAGCACTCATTTCTCTCAGTGAAAAGACAGTTACTGAAAACCTCCATCTCCTTGTAAAATTTAAACACAATTTCTACTGTGTATAAATTAGAAGGGGAGTGAATGTTGCAGTGTGTTTCATTTTACTAACGGAAACAAGCATGCTTACTGTACCTTATACATTAAAAAAAGAACATTTACGTACAGTATAAAAATATACAGATATATCCAATATTTGGCATCTGCTCTTCAAAATAGCATCTTTGCACTACCCTGATTATTTCAATGAAAATCCTTGATCCATTCCATGTAAACTTCTGCACTCTCCAGTTCATGTCGTCTGCTACTGAATTGAACGCCGATGTTTACAAGTTTCTAACACTCATTCGGAATCCAATACAGAGTCTTGGCTTATCAATACAAGCTCGCGTTCAGTTGTAGCCACGAGACCTTTTGATCTACAAACTCAATAATCAAGAACCAAACTAATGACTTCCGGTTTGTTCGAAGGTGCTCAGTTGGGGTAATCAAAGTTAAGTTGACATCCAGTGTCTTCGGTTTGAACGTGATGATTGGCAAGATATTGATACGGGTATAGTATGATACCATGTTGCTGTAGACTAGTGAAAATCGAATGGGTGTTTCGCCTGTATTCCTTTACACATCAGCTGATACAAGGAGATCGTGTGGGTGTACAAAATATTACATGCGAATATAAATGTTAGCATTGTCAAGCAGAGATAGTACAATATTAGCCAGCTGTGTACGACTTTCGCATGGATAGTTAGTAAATATGGTCAAAATAATAAATATCCTTCCATGGCAAGTGGGTCAAACGATAGCGAGACTTCGGAGGTTACCAATGGGAAATAAGAAATTAATTTGAACATAGTCATGAGAGAGAGAGAGAGAGAGAGAGAGAGAGAGAGAGAGAGAGAGAGAGAGAGAGAGAGAGAGAGAGAGAGAGAGACTTGTACCGATTACCTACCCCTCCTCCAAAAGAAATCAAAAGTTGAAACTATCATAGGATAGATCGAGAATTCCCGAATCTGTCTGCTGATCTAAAAGTTGAACTAGAGTTTGCAAAAGTAACTTCCAATATTGATGACTTGATAAAATTGAATTAACGAGACATAACATGTAGTTTTAGTGTGAAACCATAAGAGAGCTAGAGAGAAAGTAGATATCTGTTTTAGAGGCAGATGGTGACCAAATCATTGATCGCGTGGAATAAATGCAAGTCTCCGGCAAACTAGAAAAACTTTAAGAAAGGCTATTGAAATTAAAAGAAGCATATTTTGTTGCAAGAAGGACCTCCTCAGCGTTTTAGAGAAAATATTTAATTACAAAGTTATTTGATTGTTTCCTTGTGGAAACAATCTTTTCATAGTATGAAGACGTTGCAAATATTTGCTTTGTACTTAGCTGATAGACTACTCTGCTAGATACAAGGACCAAAACCAATCATAGTGAAATTTGCATGTTTTAAGGACAGGGAATAGTGTTAAGCTTGGCCATCATTTTGGTGAAAGGCCTTGAGTGCCTACAAATTTACTTTTGGTCAGAAAAACCTAGTAACTGTTTGACAGTTAGTTGTATCTTGAGAAACCAAATAATGGGTTCCTTGACCAAAAATATGACTCTTGAATCTTGAAACTGCCATCTAGAGAAAAGATTAATTTTGGTTCATTGATGTATTCATATGGAAATAGTCAAAAATACTATGCATAGAAGTAAGCCATACTTTCATTTTATAGTAGAAATAGATTTAGTAGGAGTAAACCATACTTTCTGTTTATGGTAGATACAGATTTAATAGAAATAAGCCGTAATTTCTATTTATGGTAGATAAAGATTTAGTAGAAGTAAGTCATATTTTCTATGTACGGTAGATAAAGATTTAGTAGAAGTAAACTATACTTTCTATTTACAGTAGAAATAGATTTAGGAGTAATTCATAATCTCCGTTTATAGATAAAGATTTAGTAGAAGTAAGCTATAAGCTCTATTTATGGTAGATAAAGATTTAGTAGAAATAAGCCATACTTTCTATCTATGGTAGATAAAGATTTAGTAGAAGTAAACCATACTTTATATTTACAGTAGAAATAGATTTAATAGGAGTAATCCATGTTCTCTGTTTATGGTAGATAAAGATTTAGTAGAAGTAAGCTATGATCTCTATTTATGGTATATACAAATTTAGTAGAAGTAAACCATATACTCTATTGTTTGGTAGATATAGTTTTATTAAAGGTTGACCATATTTTTTATATAAATTTAGTATTGAATGCTTTTATCAGATGAACATGGTAAAGTGGGCAGCATCTTATGTACTAACATTGTTTCATTTGTCAGTAATTTTGGATTTGTTTACTGCAAACATGGGCTTAGATTTATATAACTATTGAACATTTTTGCATGTATTGAATGCCTTTAACAATTTAGTGACTAGGCTGAGCACAACTTTTGAATTATCTTTATGCCATGTACGATTCTCTGATGACTGTATGAGCCCCTGTGTTAAATGGTGCCTTTTTACAACCCTTGCCGATGTTGTACTGTGAATTTATTAGATTGTATTCCAGAGGAGCTTTCAAGTCTTGCTAGAATGAAAGCACCTAAAGATGTTTCATTTTTCTGACATTAAATTCACCACAACAACACATTTAAGGAAATGTAAAGATATGTGTCAACTGTATTGGACTAAATTTCCAGATATTTTAAGTAGACATAGTAGACATGTATATAATACATAGAGACACAGATTGGAATTCATCAAAGCTACTTGTATTACAAGATTGGGTTGAAAATGAGTTTGGTCAAGGCTAGATGTGTTACAATATTGGATGGAATAAGAGTTTGTTCAAGGCTATCGATGTTACAAGATTGGATGGGTTAGGAATGGATTGATTGAGAAATACATGTAAGACTTCCATCTCGAATTTGAGGGAGCTGCCCTGACAGCAAGAAACATCATCATCCCCGATATAAAGATTGCTAATTACTGAAATATGCAGCGTCAACTCTGATAACAAGATTGTTTAGTTTGAAACAAACAAGCGCAGTCCTGATAGTATGATTGCATACCTAGAAGCAAAAGCGACAATGCATGGAAATAAGCAGCTTCAACCCTGATAACAAAATTGCTAACATTGAAATAATCAGTGTCAACCCTGATTACGAGACTGCATTGAAATAGGCAAACCTGAAATTGAAATAGGTAATGTTAACCCTGATACAAATATTGTATTGAAATAGACAATGCCAACCATGATTACAAAAATGCATTGAAACGAGTTTCATTGACATAAGCAGTGTCAACTCTGATGTCGAGATATTATTAAAAAAAGCAGCATCTACCCTGATATCGAGATTCAATTGAGACAAGCAACGTCAACCCTGATATCGAGATTCGATTGAGACTAGCAACGTCATCTCTGATAGCGAGATTCAATTGAGATAAGCAGTTAAAACCTGACTGCAAGATAGTTACTATACAAATAAGCAGCCTAAACGCTCACATCAAGCTGGTTAACATTAAAATAATGGAGGCTAACCCTCATAGCGGCATAGCATTGAAATAACCAACTTTAACAACGATAACAAGATTGCTATTAGTGAACTAAGCATCGTTAACGCTGATAGTAAGATTGACAGCAGTGTCAACCTTGATAGCAAGACTGTTAACATTGAAATAAAAAGCGTCAACCCTGACAACAAGACTGTTAACATTGAAATAAAAAGCGTCAACCCTGATAGCAAGAATGTTTACATTGAAATAAATAGCGTCAACCCTTTTTGTTTTCGGAGTAGGGGATTTCTAATCACAATAAATTAGTTATAATTATGCATCAAATATTTAATAACCGTTACTTAACATGAATATAACCAAATATTAACTAGTTGTTATTATGGAATGAGAAAATACCAATGATACAAATATACTGATACATATTCATTAATATTTTACAAAGCATCAATAGGAGTACTTATTTCTGCATACAATGCTATGGGAGGTAAAAATGTTACGGGTTTGGGTAGCGTGACAAATTTTGGTATGTGGCATACAAGTGCCTAAAGTATGTTACGGACTCTGTATGCACAGTTATAAAGCCCATGCCACGGACACTATGCCCAATTCTAAACCCCATGTCTCGGACAATATGCACAGTTTTAAAGACCATGTCACATACACTATGCGCAATTATAAACCCCGTGTCACGGACACTGTTATTACAGTTCTGAAGCCCATGTCACGGACACTGTATGCACAGTTTTAAAGCCCACGTCACGGAAACTGTATGCACAGTTTAAAACTCCATGTCACGGACACTATGCACAGTTGTAAACTACACGTCACGGACTAGTTCTAAACTACATGTCACGGACACTGCACAGTTGTAAACTACATGTCACGGACACTACGTACAGTTTAAAACTCCATGTCACGGACACTATGCACAGTTGTAAACTACATGTCACGGACTAGTTCTAAACTACATGTCACGGACACTGCACAGTTGTAAACTACATGTCACGGACACTACGTACAGTTTTAAACCCCATGTAAGGGACACAACGCACAGTTTTAAACTAAATGTCACGGACACTGCACAATTGTAAGCTACATGTCAGAACAGCGTATGCGTATGAAGGCATTTTTACAATGTGCTTGCAGAAAGTCAATATTTTAGTCATTGAGCAAATATGTTGGAAGAATTGACCATTTTGCATTTTTTGTAATGTGTCAAGTTGTTTTGAATGTCTTTTTTTTTTAATAATTCAGATACACAATAATGTTCAAAATATGTGTTACACAACAAACTCTTTTACGTCAATCAAATTCACTTTGAGCATATGCCAACAGGGAATGTAATTTGGAAACACGGTCTTGAAAACCGGGCACACAGTAATTTTCAACAGTTTTAAAAAACATCGGACAGGAAGGTTTTGTTGGTAGGACATTATTTTTACTCATATTTTGAAACATCAGATAACAGAACATGTTAAAAAGGACACCAGTTCTTGCTTAATTTTAAAAAATCAGACTACAGTCTTGACACAGCACAGTGCAATTTTCACTCATGTTTAAACATCAGATTACAGTCTTGACACGTCACAGTGCAATTGTCACTAATTTGTAAGCATCAGACTACAGTCTTGACACGGTACAGTGTAATTGTCACTCATTTTTAAACATCATACTACAGTCTTGACATGACACAGTGTAATTGTCGCTCATTTTTAAACATCAGACTACAGTCTTGGCAAGGCACAGTGCAATTGTCACTAATTTGTAAACATCAGACTATAGTCTTGACACGGTACAGTGTAATTGTCACTCATTTTAAACATCAGGCTACAGTCTTGACACAGCATAGTGTAATTGTCACTCATTTTTAAACATCAGACTACAGTCTTGACACGGCACAGTGTAATTGTCACTCATTTTTAAACATCAGACTACAGTCTTGACAAGGCACAGTGCAATTGTCACTAATTTGTAAACAGCAGACTACAGTCTTGACACGGTACAGTGTAATTGTCACTCATTTTAAACATCAGGCTACAGTCTTGACACGGTACAGTGTAATTGTCACTCAATTTTAAACATCAGACTACAGTCTTGACACGGCACAGTGTAATTGTCACTCATTTTTAAACATCAGGCTACAGTCTTGACACAGTACAGTGTAATTGGCACTCATTTTTAAACATCAGACTACAGTCTTGACAAGGCACAGTGTAATTGTCACTCATTTGTAAACATCAGACTACAGTCTTGACAAGGCACAGTGTAATTGTCACTCATTTCTAAACATCAGACTACAGTCTTGACACGGCACAGTGTAATTTTCACTCATTTGTAAACATCAGACTGCAGTCTTGACACAGAACAAAGTACTTTTCACTCATTGTTAGAATCGTCAGAAAGCACAGTCTTTTGAGTACGGATTCCGAATGGATATGAAAAATATGGACAAAAAGTAGGCTCATTATTATAACCCGATTTTGGCGGAATGTAGACATGAGTTTGATAATCGATCTTTTTGTACTTGATATTAGAGCCTTCAGTATTTGGGATATTTTAGACAAGATGAAAAAGGAATACTTTCCTAAAGAAGCATTGAATCAGATTGTTACATGCTGTAAGTATTGTTAATTGGGAATTGAATGTTAAGTCATCATATTATAAATATAAAACATAATTTGATTCACTGAATCAGATTGTTACATGCAGTAAGAATAGCTAAATATTAATTGAATGTTTCGTCGTCATATTTTCAAATAGAAAACATAATTTGATTCACGGAATATCGCGTTTCCAAACAATCATAAACTTTGCAAATATGATAATCAAGGTGAGAGACAGGTATCGTAATATGTACTTAAATGAACAAATTAAACATTTGCTGTTGTTGTCTATAATTACTTTATACACAATTTGTTTAGCTTGTTTAAAAATTCATAGTTTGATAATATAAGTATCAATACGTACATGTCTTGATATTATCTTCCTAGCTAGTTTAAGAAATTAACAATTTTCAAATTTACCTTTTCCTTGTATCTTCTCTACTGGATCGTGACGAATGTCATTTCAATTTTGTAACATTACGGACTTGATAAGTTTCGTAATAGGCTACAGCAATTTTTCAGCACATGCAAATTTGCCCCTGCCCCCACCCTCACAAAATGACTTGATTGTGACGACACATGTGAGTATATTTGTAGTTAGTATGGTGCAAACAATTTCGTTTGCTTTGCTCGTTTGTACACACTGTTTAATTTCAGTTTTTTTTTCAAGGACCTGACGGTGAAATGAAACGTTTTATTTCTTCTTCTAAATGCTATTGCAGGGAGACTAACCTTCAACATGGATCATGCTATCAGTCTAACTATTAGGAAGGATGCCATTATCTGTGTGTCTGAATCTAACTATTAGGATGGATGTTATTATATGTGTGTCTGAATCTAACCATTAGAATGAATGCTATTATATGTGTGTCTGACTCTACCCATTATCATAAATGCTTTTATATGTGTCTAAATCTAACATATATAATATATGCTGTGTTCTGTGTATCTGACTGTAACCATTAGAATGAATGATATTATATGTGTGTCTGACTGTAACCATTAAGATGGAATGTATTATCTGTGTGTCTGAACCTAACCCTTATGATGGCTGCTATTATTTTTGTCTGAATCTAACCATTATGACAGATGCTATTATCTGTGTCTGAATTTAACCATTATGACAGATGCTATTGTGTTTATCTAACCATTTTGACGGATGCTATTATAGGTATATACTAATTAAGGCCGATCATATTATATCTGTATAAGCAATAGGGTTGATTATGTTATCTATGCCTAACCATTGGAATGGATGTTTTTACCTGTGTTTAACCATTAGAGTGGATCATGTTATAACATAACAGCTATGCTTTATAAGTGAAGTTTTACAAGGGTACACAAGTTCCCCATGAAAACACGTAACAGCGACTAATATATAGCAATAAACCCCATTAACACGTTGCATGATTGAACAGAAAAGGACGCGATGGGACTACAACATCTGTGTTCGTTTTTGAGAGCTGATATAAAGCGAATATCGTCCCGGTTTTAACCTTGTATTTTTGGTGATGCCAAACAACTGATAGCAAATTTCCGACACAAATATAATCGTGTTCATGCCGTCTTTTCTTGTGCAAATGGAAATCTGCCGTTTACTTGAGTTACTTTTCTATGTTACTGTTTATTAGAGCATAAACACGTCACACTTGATCGACAATGTATAATCTCTCGCACGTTTTCCCTTACGAAGTGTAACATTACTGAAATGAGTCTTAATTTTTATAACTAATGCAGTCGATTAAAAGGACTTACTAACATCGTAACTTTATCATATGAGGGAAAATCTGAAAATAAAAACTGATGATACAAATTCCACATAGTCAAGGGCAGTGTTTTTATTTAAGTTTTTTCCCATATTGTATTAAACTACCATTAGTACCTTTCAAACATGATATTTAATATAAGACAGCTAAAACGAAAATTATATATATATATATATATATATATATATATATATACTGTCATTTAAACTACGCAAAATACTTTGAAAATGATATTTAATATAAGACAGCTAAACAATAATAGCTGTATTATACGGAATATAATTATCACTAAAAAAATTACACCATTTCACCCAGTCGAACAACTATTGTGAATGGCCGTTGCTTCCTACGCACTCTTT
The DNA here is from genome assembly GCA_029339505.1 of Unio delphinus. NCBI lineage: Eukaryota > Metazoa > Mollusca > Bivalvia > Unionida > Unionidae > Unio > Unio delphinus. The sequence goes on along the minus strand of JAQISU010000210.1, from coordinate 17,244,767 downwards.
GCATTTTTATTGGTAATGCCATGCTGTGGGCTTAGTGTAAATTTGATGAAAGATTTCATTACTTTTATTAGACCTTAAGTAACAAAGCAAATATAGATATGTAATCTAGATTTAGGCTTTCTGAAATGTTGACTACCTTATATAATTTCAACCAGCTGTGTTTATTACATTATGAAATATCATGTTTTCGTATCAAAGTGTGAGAAAGAAAAATAATTTTTGTTTTATATGACTTATTACATACCTTTCTGTTTTAGTTCCAAAGTCCCATATTTGACTATACTGCAAGTAGCCTGTTTTGAACTTGAAGTAGCCATCTTGTCTTTCAAGGAAGTGTGGATACAAACACGCTGACTCTAAGACAAAGTGAGTTCTCAACCTAAGACAGTAGCGACGTTAAGGCCTGGGCTGCAAAAAGTAGAGCGAACTTAAAGCCGAAATCCATATATATAACTATTTTTTAAAAAAGCATTTTTACAAGGAATATCAGCTTGTATGCAAAAGATCAGATAAATATGTACTTGTATAAAATACCACAATTGTTCAAGGTCCAAATTGCCTAGTAGTCTTTACAGATCACCACCATCTCACCACTGTCCGTGAGGCTTTCAGGCTGTATCTGTCCAATGCGGTTATATGAGAAAGCTGCCAATAACTTCCAATGCGTGCGTAGTTCTTATCCCGGTTTTCTCAGAGTTATTTTGCCACTAGTCTAAAAATACTGACTTTTTCGCCACCATATATACTGGCCAACAGATGTATCCTAACTATAATTAAGCAATGGCGTTAAACACCAAACCAACAACATCCAAAATAAGTCTACAATATATGCATGCTTCATCTATTACTAGAAACACACATTATTATTGCTTTGCATGCAAAGTGGTAAAAGTTACTTGCGTAGTTTTTCCAGTTTACCAGATCGAAGCCAGGTAAGTTAATAGTATGCCGTCCATCGTCCGTCCTCAGTTGTCCAATTTTGGAAGCCCATATATATATATATATATATATATATATATATATATATATATATATATATATATCCTACTCAATATACATTTTCAAGGGTAAATCTTTGATGAACACCATTGAAACGGTATTGAAAAAGGACATAATGTATTGCCTTACACACAGACACAGACAAACACACACACACACACACATATATATATATATATATATACACTATGATATATATATATATATATATATATATATATATATATATATATATATATATATATATATATATCATAGTGTACATTTTCAAAGGTTAATTTGTAATGAACACTTTTGTAACGGCATTAAAATGGATTACAACCGCTCTAATATTCATAAACATTATTAGCTGTATTAAAAAGGCAAATAAAGCTCTCGAGAAATCATTATAAATTGATATGACAGTCGTGAATACTGTAGTAACTGAATTAATAAGGATGACAAATTGTTCTAACAATCATAAATGTATGCAATCCAATGATTTCCAGGAGCTGTCATCGTTTAACTAAATAATACACCTCACAGATTTTCTTATTTTTTATGTACGAACAACCATCGTTATTACTACAGAGAGAGAGAGAGAGAGAGAGAGAGAGAGAGAGAGAAAAAAAAAATCAACGTTTTCTAAAGTAAATTTGGGCATTGACATTCAACATTTAACGTATTCCCTTGAAGCGATTAAAATGCAAGATCTTCTCGGGACTTCGTCTGCAGAGCTCCAATCCGTTGCTCCTAATATGTTAATATAAGACCACCCTCCTTGGTCGATTAAAAATCAAATTTGTGTATGCATGTTGGCATGTATTTACACTGCTGAATGGGTTCAAACGCTATCCTGATGATGATGATGATGATGATGATGATGTCTTAGATCATCACTCCACACAACTCCAAAGTACAGTATTTCTGTTTCGGCATTTTATGCTTAAAAATATATAAATGATGAAAGCGTGATTGTATGAATATAGAAAGGTTATTGTCAAAATAGATCTTACCTTACAAACAGACGATAATGACTACATTTTCAGATCGCAATATATGAAGTGTACTTAGCTGCAAACACGGGCGTGCAGAATGATGAGAGAGTCAAATGTATTGACTTACATGTACTTTAAATAAATGGGTTATAGCTATTTAGATAACAGTGTCATATGACTGGGTCCAAGTGTGCAGAGCTTTGCTTGAATATTAACTGCTGTCTGTTTTCAAGGTCGTTTTGTTTTCATACTATACCTTTAGAGGAAAGTAGTTCAAACCTGTTCTTGCTCTTTATACGCGAAGATATTGTATATGATAAAAGTACAACACATAACATATGGTGGCAGAGTGGTTAGAGCGTCTGACTCAGATGAGGGAGTTCGTGCCTCGGATGAGTTAGGTCATTGGTTCCATGCCTATGCATAGTCATACCAAAGACTTAAAAAATGGCACTAACAGCTGCCTCGCATGGCGCTTAGCATTAAGAGGTTAGTATTAGAACTGGTCGGTATGGTGTCAGGTTTAATGTGACTGGGTGGGACATCATGTTATATGTCTGCGGTATGATGCTCCAGTGCTAGACATCACTATAAACTGTCACAATGCAGACATCTTAGTGCTATGAATGGAAATGTGTTAAAGTTACGTTAACAATCCATATCACACACAACCCCATACAATATGTATATGCAACATGTACTTGCCAAAGTTAAGATGAAGCTATGGACATGAAATCGCTTCTTTATAACCAAATAGATTTCGTTTCAAGTCGCAATCGTGGAGCCCGTGTTTTCAGTGGCAGCATGATGCAGTTTTATTTTGGAAGAGGCATTTAGTATGGCGTCAGGCATTTTGGATATTTTTTCTCTACTTTTATCTTGCTGGTGATATTTCTTTAGCATTATACCTTTTCCCTAGTGTGTGCGGAGGGAATTCTTTATCTGATGTAAAAGGAGGAAGTTGTAACAGAAATAAGAAACAAAATAAGATATCTGCACCAAAGTTGAGGGGCTCTAAAGAACACTACCCCCTGCCGCAGTGTTCTAGTATCTCAGTGTGATCGAACTGTGGTATACTGTATTATCATCCCAATTATAACGTTTCGTTTCGCCGTATACTTTAGGGAAGAAAAATATTATTGAGATGATTATCTTTTATTACAACATGACCCAGACGGAAAACCTGTTTATAGACCCGAAACACTGTTTAACGGTTTCACCTTCAATGTCATGTGAAGGGAAGTGTCCTGAATTTAAGTACAGAAACTTGAGTGTAGGACTATGAAAAACGGATGCAGGCTGTTGTAATAATGAAACAGGATGTCGCCTTGCACTTAATTTCCAACATCTCAACGATCGCATGACTATTACACAATAAGTATATATTCTGAATACATGAATAACAATTTATTTCATATATATATATATATATATATATATATATATATATATATATATATATATATACGCCCACATTGATACTTGTCTTTCTTTGTGTGTGTCCAGGCCCACTTGCAAAACAAGGGATCGCGAACTCGAAACTCGTGGCATTCTAGTTGTATTTCTTATTCTTTACTTCAGTTTTATGTTTTATCTTCAAACATACTTCTAAACTCGTTCAACAAAGTTTTTAATTTTTTTTTATGTAATGTTCAGAAAAATGCATTATACATTAACACACACACACACAGATATATATATATATATATATATATATATATATATATATATATATATATATATATATATATATATATATATATATACATTGTATATAGTATACGCTAAACCAATAAACCGATGTAACGTACATAGTATTTATAAGATGGCCAATTAGATTCCGCATGTTCGCAAGACAGCTGAAAGACGCCGATTTAACATTTGAATGTAGAATAGGTAAGATGGCTAGATAAATAAAACAGACCAAGGTAATATTTAGACTTAGACTGGGGATGTTCGTTAGACATCTAAAACAGAGACCGATGTAACATTTAGACTTAGAATGGGCATGTTCGTTAGACATCTAAAACAGACAGATGTAACATTTGCATGTAGAATGGATAAGATGGCTAGATAAATAAAACAGACTAATGTAATATTTAGACTTAGACTGGGATGTTCGTTAGACATCTAAAACAGAGACCGATGTAACATTTAGACTTAGAATGGGCATGTTTGTTAGACATCTAAAAGAGACCGATGTAACAGGTGAATGCAAAATGGGTAAGATGGCTAGACATCTAAAACATGCTGATGTAACATTTGGAAGTTGCTTGGGTAAGATGTCTAAGCGAATAAACCAGACAAATGTAACATTTGGAATTATTGTCGGCATGTTCGCTAGACAGCTGAAACAGATAGATTTAACATTTGAATGTAGCATGGGTAAAATGGTTAGACATCTTAAAAATACCGATGTAATATTTAGAGTTAGAATGGGTAAGCTCGTTAGACATCTAAAACAGATATATAATATTTAGACTTAGAGTGAGCCTGTTCGTTAGGCATCTAAAACAGACAGATGCAACATTCGAATGTAGCATGGGTAAGATGGCTAGACAAAGGGCTCCGAGTGGCTGAGTGGTCTAAAGCGCTCTCCGTTACGGATCAATGCCATCTCATCTATGTCTGCGTGGGTTTGAGTCTCAGATTCGGCCAACGCGTGAATGTGAGACAGCTTGCCAGCCAATTATCGTGGATTGGTGGTTATTTTTGGGGATTTCCCGCGTTTATCCTTCACCATTAATACCGGACACCATGTATAGCCTATCATGTGCTAAAAAACGGCTTTAAGCCCTACAACAATAGCATGGCTAGACAAATAAACCAGACCGATGTATCATTTGGAATTAGAATTGGAGTGTTCGTTAGGCATCAAAAACAGACATATCCAACATTTCGAATGAGAATGATCATGTTCTCTCGACATTCAAAACAGACAGATGTAACATTTGATTGTAGCATGATTAAGACGGTTGGACCAATGAAACAGACCGACGTAACATTTGAATTAGAGTGGGCATGATAACTAAACATCTGAAACAATCAGATGTAACATTTCTAATTAGATTGTGTATGTTCACTAGACATTTCAAACAGACTGAACCTTTAGAATTAAAGTGGGCATGTTCTCTGGACATCTAAAACAGATTTAACATTTGGAATGAGAGTGGACATGTTCGCTAGACATCTAAAACAGACCGATGCAAAATTTGAAAGTAGCATGTGTAAGATGGCTAGACAAACAAAAGAGACAGAAAAATATTTGACTTGAAAATAGCTATCTCTCTCTCTTACTGCATTAAATAATAATAATAATAATAATAAGAAGAAGAAGAAGAAGAAGAAGAAGAAGAAGAAGAAGAAGAAGAAGAAGAAATTATAAATACATTTTGAAGATAAATTAGACCAACAAACTAACAGTCATTGTACTCCTATATTTCCTTACAGAAGATTTAAGAACCAAATCCTAAATTTAGGATTGCACTTTTCTTAAGCGTCTGATATGATATTAAGTTGAAAAGCTGTGATATGAATGAAAAAATATTAAGTTCTGTTGAATGCCATGTTCCACCCGGTATGCCAATACATTATATAGCTCAAAACTGCATTACCTGTTCAATACATAGTTCAAAGACTGCATTACCCGTACAATACATAGGTCAAAGACTGCATTACACGTACAATACATATCCCAGAGACTGCGTTACCTCGTACAGCACATATACCACAGACTGCTTTACGTCGAACACTACATGGCCCAAAGACTGCGTTACCTCGAACAATACATAACAATACATAACCCAAAGACTGCATTACACTTACAATACATATCCCAGAGACTGCGTTATCTCGTACAGTACATATACTAAAACTGCTTCACCTCGTACAATACATAACCCAAAGACTGCTTTACCTCATACAATACTCTACTAAAGACTCTGCATAGCTAATAATGTGCATAGCAAAACCTACCGGTACAATCCATAGTGGAAAGACTCTATATAGCGAATTATAGCCTATATAATACAGATGGTACGCAAACCACACTTTGTAAAACACCGACTTAAAATATTCATTAACTTCAAAACAATACGATGCACTTTCGAAACCGATGAATATTTGTTTTCTTTTGCACAAGGAAAACAAATATATCCTCATCACTCAACCCGGTGTTGACTTTAAGTGTTTCAACTAAATGGTCACAAACTAAGTAACAGAAAGAAACGAAACCATCACATATTATAAAACTTAACAAACATTTTAATTAGCAACGTCATGAATGAAATCTTGCGAGGATCATGCACTATTATGATAAAGGTCTACGAAAGTCTTAAATGAATGAAAAAGTTTTTATACAGTTAAAAACTGAAATGTACTGGTCCTCAAAGTACCGTGACGTCGTCAAATTGTATTGTCCAGACTTCTATCGAATAGTATATCTCGGTTTCAGAGTAATATTATAGTCCAAAATAAGCACTGTCTTTGCATTGAACAGTTCAACAAAATGTTTTTTCTTCTAGAATAAGGGTTATTTACAACATGAAACACGTCTGCAGGCTTAGAACACGAACACAACAATTTAGAATCACTCCAAATTTGAAATGAATCTAATAACCTAAGTGTCTCTTTATACTTGGTCTATAGATCCCACGTGACATAATACACGTCCAGTTTTTCTTTGCTTTTATTGCCTATTCATGTGAACCAGCCCAACCAATAGAATGTTTCTGAATTTTCTTTAAACAGAAACTAGGAAATGTCATCAGTCAATAAGAAATTAAGTCGATGACGTCATTAAATGTTATAGATGCTATATAATTTGCGTTATTACTACAGCCATGTAATGTACACAAATATATTATGTACAACGTACAACCATGAAATAAAATTGCAATAAATAAATAAAATCACGTACCAGCAGTTACACAAAATATAGATATACATAAGAAAATGCTTCAGTTGTGGGTTTTAAGGAAAACTATTGCAAACTAACTTTAGTTTCCAGTACAAAGAGTCATGACCACCAACATTGTTGGCGAATAAGAGACGCCAGAAGCTTCAATGCTTCGTAATAAATCGTATCAGCCATCAATACTAAAAAGTTTCCAGAGAACTCAGTTTTGATGTTATCAACGACAAATGCAATAAACGCAATTTCATGTTGACATTTAAATTAGACTCAGACATCTTGAGTTACACATATTTATTTTCAGTCATTTCTTAATAGGTGAAAATCCTATTTTATAGCTTAAAAAATCGAAATAAATTTTAAATTTAGTGAGTAGTTTATTGAGAGACTAATAATGACAAATACATGGGAAAGAAGAAAAACTGTATGACATAAATTAAATCAAACCACCTCATACTTATAATTATGCACATTAATTTGGAAGGCTGGTAGAAAATTAATCTTATTCCCTATGAAACGTCATTTCCGTTGCTAAAGTTGATTAACAACCATTTATAAATTTACTTAACAAACATTTATAAAAAGACGCTGAGCTCAGATGTGCAATCAATCGTATACCTAAAAGGAAACAGATGTTAAAGAATCATAAAAGAAAACAGATGTGCAAAGAATCGTATACCTAAAAGGAAACAGATGTCCCGGCATGCGCTACCATACTTCCATAAAACATACGTCGTGGAGAAAAAAAATGTAAAACTACCATTTAAATAACAGATGTATATATAATGCACAGATTACTGATTTATATGTGCGACTATAAACTAATGTGCAGGAGTGTTCGTTCGTAAGATCTCCCCAGGTTCGTGAATTCGTATAAACATTTTAGGGTGATTTCCGTATTCGTGTGTCCTTCCAACATCTCAGGTTAGTACATATATTATGTAAAGAACTAATAGCCCATTATGTGCTCCTGTCGACAATGAATATCATTGTGATGTTGTTTAGTGACAAGTGTCTGCTGAGAATGGAATATAGATGAAATATACCGTTCTGCTATCACTGGTTAAAATTCAAGTGTTAGAATTGGGTATATTGGGTCAAAGAGAGTATAGGCTCAAAAAGACTACCAATGCCTAATGTTTAAACAATTATTTCTCATCTTTTCATCTTTCAGTCAGAAATGGTTTGTTAAGAATCTATTCCAATATCCTGAAAATCAATAATGAGCTCAATTTCAAGATATTCTAAAATGCTGTTTTCTTTGTTTAGTGGGCTATATCTGGATAAAGTTTGAAAAGGGACATTATGTTGAGGGCCTAATTTCGAGTTAATTTGAGTGGAAATATGTATATGTCTTTGTCTAAACCTATCATAAATACACTGTTTTTGAATTTGCATGTATTCCATTAGTAGTATTAATCGGCACACTAGTATCAATAGAAACCTCAGTCACGGTCGTAGGAAACTATATTGCAAGTCGATTTTAACACGGGGAAACGTAACATGGAGTGAATGGGAAATTGGACATAGCAACAAAGATTGGGTCACTTTAGAGTCAATGGGACCTTAACATTAAAAATGGGCATAATCAAAATTGGCGTCAATGGGAATTTAACATGGGAAAGTCACCTGGAGTTATAAGGGAATTCACTATTGGTGATATCATTTATCATAAAGAATTCCATAATAAGGAACAACACAACTTTCAATTTATGCCACACAACGTTAAAACTAGTCCAAACAACATTCAAACTGGAACAAAGGTCAGTCCATTTTTCTGTCTCTACTGCCCTCATCATAGTAGAAAAACAAGCTGACTGAATCTCTCTCTTTGGAGCAGTTTCCAAATCTTCTGGAGTATGGAAATTCGATAGGTGGCAACCTAATTATTCTTGGAGATTTCAACTTTCACTTTGACTGTCCTGGAAACCCATACACGTCAAAACTCATAGATTCCATTCATGTTTTCAATCTTAAACAGTCAGTTAACCAACCCACCCATAAACTTGGTCACATTTTAGACTGGTTTATTTATAAACATGATGATAATATTCTGCAATCCACCCTTGTATCCCACGAACTTACCTCTGCATTATATGCCATCTCGACGTATAAGTCCCTAACCCTCCACCTCTATTTGCTACAAAGAGAAACTCCGTATGATCAATATAACCAAATTCATGCATGACATCCAAAAAAACCTAACTAACAAACCTGAATGCACTACAATATTTATTGTTATTGTGTTTTTTAAAAAGATTCTATCTTGCTACAGCCCGATGAATGAAATCGAGACCACACTAACCTTCTTTTTATTATGGCACTTCATCAACATCAGATCAACAACCAGATGAATCGTGAACAATGATCGCTTTATGTTGTTTGATTGCACTTAATTCGATGTAAATCTTTTGCTCACATAGATTTTAGATAAATTTGATAGTGTCAATTAAGACGACGTTTTGCGAGTTACACCTTTAATTGTCTTAAATAGACATTCGCACGGCGTATTAGCTGTCAGACATTATATTATTAGCTATCATGCATTATATTATTAGCTATCAGGAATTATATTGTTAGCTGTCAGGCATTATATTGCTAGCTGTCAGGCATTCTAGTGTTAGCTATCAGGAATTATATTGTTAAGTAAGACGCATTCTAATGTTAGCTTTCAGGCATTATACTGTTAGCTATCAGGCATTATACTGTTAGCTATCAGGCATTATACTGTTAGCTATCATGCATTCTAATGTTAGCTATTAGGCATTCTAATGTTAGCTATCAGGCATTCTTATGTTAGCTATCAGGCATTATAATGTTAGCTATCATGCATTCTAATGTTAGCTATCAGTCATTATAATGTTAGCTATCAGGCATTCTTATGTTAGCTATCAGGCATTATAATGTTAGCTATCATGCATTCTAATGTTAGCTATCAGGCATTATAATGTTAGCTATCAGGCATTCTTATGTTAGCTATCAGGCATTATAATGTTAGCTATCATGGATTCTAATGTTAGCTATCAGGCATTCTAATTTTAGCTATCAATCATTCTTTTCTTAGCTATCATGCTTTCTAATGTTCCTTCAACCAAATGTGCGTTTAAATTTAATCTGTAAAAGATCGTCGATTTTGTCATTCGCATATATTGATCTATTAGAGAAGTTTGACCCTCGAATTGTACACAGACAAACAACTTTCAAACAGTGTAATAACTTTTTCACGTTTTGTTTTAATTTAATATGTCAAGCTTCTGTATCGAATTTTATGAATATTTATAGTTACACTTTTTATAGTTCAAAGCAAATGTACAGTGATATTGGAATTTAAGATGTTCTTGGATACATTGCTAGATTCCGCCAGACTTGACCTATTACTTTCAGGAAGTTAATTAGCACACTCACTGATGCAAACAGTTAACATATTGACCCAGTTAGTCCCATCTAAATAATCAATTAATCACATATTACTAAATGTAGATCAATATGCAGAAAACGTTAATGCTGGCAAATTCATAACAACGATAGTAGAAAATAAAAATGCAAGTAAACACTGAGAGAAATGTAAACTATCAATGCATCCTGGTAGTTTGGTCTTTGAATGATTTTATTTATGTATTTATGTGTTTACTTTGGTTGGCTGTGTCCTTGTATCTCAGTGTAATCGAACTTTGTTATATTGTATTATCTTCACAATTATAATGTTATTTTCGTCCATGCCTTATGGTTTTGGAAAGACAAATATATTGAGATAATTATCTTTTATTGCAACATGACCCAGACGGATCGGCTGTTTATAGAATCGGAAAAAAACGTTTGAGGGTTTCACTTTAGTTTCCTGTTTGGAGTGGTGTCGTGAATCGATGTACCGAAACTTGAGTGAAGAACTAGATGAAAATACGGATGCTGGCTTTTGTGATAATCAAATAGAATGTCGTATTGCACTTAATTTCAAGAGCAATTCCAACATATGAACGATCTCACGAGTAAAATACACGATACACAGACATTTTTAATGCATGAATAACATATTATTTCATATATCAACGCCCACACTGATATTTGTCTTTCTTTTTTGTGTGTCCAGTACCGATTGCAAAAAAAGAGATCGCAAGTTCAAAACAAGTGTCATCCCACTAACATTTCTTATTCTTTACTTCAGTTTTAATTTTTATATTCGAACATGTTTATAAACTCGCTCATCACAAGTTTTAATTTTCTTTTCTTTTTATTTTGAAATACTCTTGTATTGCTGCGATCCTTAGACGGGCAATTAAGACAGTAAAGATCTTATATGGAGTCTTACCATGACCCATAGCCAAGGTTCTCTGAATAAATGTCCCGAATATTTACTAGTTCATCGTTGTAAACGGAAAGAGATATATATATATATATTTAACAACAAATATTAGATACAATGTGCTAAAGTTAGATAAATGCATCATACGTTAACAAACACGCACAGACACACGCACACACACAGGTATGTATATATATATATATATATTGTTTGAGTGTGTATACGCTGAACAATTCAAACATCTATAACAGACCGATGTAACATTTGAAATTAGAGTGAGCATGTTCGTTAAACATCTATAACCGACCGATGTAACATTTTGAATGATACTGGGCAAGTTCGTTAAACATCTATAACAGACTGATGTAACATTTGGAATTAGATTGGGCATGTCCGTTAAAGATGTATAACAGTCCTATGTATCATTTGAAATTAGAGTGGCATGTTCGTTAAACATCTATAACAGACCGATGTAACATTTGGAATTAGAGTGGGCAAGTGCGTTAAACATCTATAACAGACCGATGTAACATTTGGAATTAGTCTGGGCATGTTAGTTAAAATTCTATAACAGACCAATGTAACATTTGGAATTAGTCTGGGCATGTTAGTTAAAATTCTATAACAGACCGATGTAACATTTGGAATTAGAGTGGGCAAGTGCGTTAAACATCTATAACAGACCGATGTAACATTTGGAATTAGTCTGGGCATGTTAGTTAAAATTCTATAACAGACCAATGTAACATTTGGAATTAGACAGGGCAAGTTCGTTAAAGATCTATAACAGGCCGAAATAACATTTGGAATTAGACTGGGCATGTTCGTTAGACATCTATAACAGACAGATGTAACATTTGAAATTAGAGTGAGCATGTTCGTTAAACATCTATAACACTCCGATGTAACATTTGAAATTAGAGTAGCATGTTCGTTAAACATCTATAATAGACCGATGTAACATTTGAAATTAGACTGGCATGTTTGTTAAACATCTATAACAGACCGATGTAACATTTGGAATTAGAGAGCATGTTCGTTAAACATCTATAAGAGACCGATGTAACATTTGGAATTTGCTTGGGTAACATGGTGTGACAAGTAAAACAGAGAGAAATAATATTTATCTTGAAACAAACTCTTCCTTAGTGCTTGAATAATAATAATAATAATAATAATAATAATAATAATAATAATAATAATAATAATAAAACAAATGGACATGTATCAATAGTATTTGGAAGTAAAACTTTTATTCTTTTTATCCCAGCTATTATATAGTGCTCGAAAACTAATAATAATAATAATAATAATAATAATAATAATAATAATAATAATAATAATAATTATAATAATAATAATAATAATATTAATAATAAACCAAACCATAATGATAATAATAATAATAATAAATCATAATAATAATAATAATAATAATAATAATAATAATAATAATAATAATAATAATAATGTACAGAAAAGAATAAATACATGAAAATATATATAAGACAAAAAAACTAACAGCCACTTTACTCATTATTTTCCTAACAGAATAGTGCTAGGAAAGGATACGAGTTAAGATTTCAAGAAATAGGGTATTTCAACCGTTTGTCCCATGTATGAACCAAATCCAAAGTTCAGAATTGCACTTCTCTTAAGCGTCTGATGTGATATTAGGTTGAAGAGCTGAGCTACGAATGAACCGAAATTACGTTCTGATGAATGCCATGTCTCGCCCGGTATGCCTGTACATTACATAACTCAAAGACTGCATTACCCGTACAATACATGATAAAGGATTTAAAGGAGACAAAAGCAGCAATGAGAAAAACGAGAAGTGAAGACTTGATGACATTAACTTGAACAATATATGGAGGCAGTGCACCATAGGTGCAAGGAAAGTTAAAAGTCATCAGTGCGATAACATCCCTTAAGTTTATGTTTCTCGTAAATAACTATTCGCGTATGATGATATATATTATTGCAAAAGTCTACAGTTTTCTAAATTGCAAGTGTTAAGCATCCATAGGGAAATGTAGCTTGTGAAATCGTTTTAGGATTTCACATCTAACGTCATTTGTAATTGTTCCCCTCGAAGATCAACCAAGGACAAGTTTTGTTCGTCTATTCTAAAATTCATCCGTTAAAGATCCGAAGCAAACTTTTCAACGTGATAATAAAAACGCCTTGAGCACCTAGAGCAAATCGCCATATTATATTGCCGTACTCGTTATTCTCATAACATCTAAGTGTATCAGTTTCTGTCCTATCATAAAAATCATACGAAAACATATGATTATTATTATTATTATTATTATTATTAGTAGTAGTAGTAGTAGTAGTAGTAGTATTCTCATTCATCTTCCTCTTCTTATTTTTCGTTCACATTATTTTCTTCTTCTTCTTCTTCTTCTTCTTCTCATTCTTCTTCTTCTTCTTCTTCTTCTTCTTCTTCTTCTTCTTCTTCTTCTTCTTCGTCTTCTTCTTCTTCTTCTTCTTTTATTCTTCTTCTTTGCCTTCTTCTTCTTTTTTTCTTCTTCTTTTTCTTCTTCTTCTTCTACTTCTTCTTCTTCTTCTTCTTCTTCTTCTTCTTCTTCTTCTTCTTCTTCTTCTTCTTCTTCCCAGGCTGCTGCTTTTCCAGCTACTACAGCTTCTTGTTTGTTGTTGCTGTTGTTCTACTTCTTCTTCTTAAATATTGCAAAGGTCTCCGTTTAAAAACCAAAACTAGGACAAATTGTGAATGTAATTAATGTTGCGAAATCAATGCTTTCCTTTACTTCATCTTTGGATCAATTATCTAGGAATCATTGGAGCCAATGATTCTTCAAGACTAGCGAACCACAATTACTAGAACCGAAGCTGTCTGATTTCTTCCCTGATGAATTACCTAATCAAGATCCAAAATTTAATTACAATTTTGACATTAATTTTTTCCGAGACAGTAAGCTACTCTACTTTCATCTCGCTGCTGATATTTATATAGCATTATACCTTTTCTCTAGCGTGTGCGAAGGGAATTCTTAAGCTGATTGAAAAGGAGGAAGGTGTCAACTGACAGAAATAAAAAACAAAATAAGATATCTGCATCAAAGTTTAGGGGCTCTAAAGAACACTACCCCCTGCCGCATAGAACACCGCCCGCCTATCCCCCACCCCCTACCCCCTCAGTGCATGCCTTCTTTTAAACTCAGTGATCAGCTTGTAACGTGTAGTCAAATGTATCTAAAATACAGATGAAGACCTGCATGTTTTCTACATTTGGGACATTTCCTAAACGTTTTCTAATACGTAAACTCATAATATAATAAATGGGTTATCACTATTCAGAAAACGGTGTCATATGACTGGGATCAAGTGTGCAGAGCTTTGCTTAAATATCATTTGCTGTCTGTTTTCAAGTTCGTTTTGTTGTTATACTTTACCTGTAGAGCGAGGTAGTTCCAACCTGTTCTTGCTCTTATACCCGAAGATATTGTATATGATAAAAGTATAAGACATACAATATGGGGACCGAGTGGTTAGAGCGTCTGCCTGGAATGAGGGAGGTCGTGCATCGGATGAGGGAGGTCGCTGGATCGATACCTAGGCATAGTCATACCAAAGACTTAAAAATGGTACTAACAACTGCCTCGCTTGACTCTCAGCATTAAGAGGTTAGTGTTAGGACTGGTCGGCCTGGTGTCAGGAGAATGTGACTGGGTGGGACATCATGGTACATGTCTGCGGCATGATGCCCCAGTGCTAGACATCACTATACACTGTAACAACGCATACATCGTAGCGATGACTGGAAATGTTATTAAGCTACGTTAAAATCGATATCACCAACACACACACACACACACACACACACAATAGATATATGCAACAGGTATTTTTCAAAGTTAAGATGAGGTTATGAACATGAAATCGCTTGTTTATAATCGAATAGATTTCGTTTCAAGTCGCAATAGTGGAGCCCGTGAGGGAGTTTGATGTTGGGAGGGGGCATTTGGTCTGGCGTCAGGCATATTGGATATTTCTAATCTACTTTTATCTTGCTGCTGATATTTCTATGGCATTATACATTTTCCCTAGCGTGTGCGGAGGGAATTATGTAGCTAATTGAAAAAGAGGAAGATGTCAACTGACAGAAATAAAAAAAACTAAGAGATCTGCACCAAAGTTGAGGGACTCTAAAGAACACTACCCTCTGCCGCATAGAACACCGCCCGCCCACCCTCACCCCCTCAGTGCTTGCCTTATTTTAAACTCAATGATCAGCTTGTCACGTGTAATCAAATGTATCTAAACTACAGATGAAGACCTGCATATTTTCTACATTTGGAACATTTCCTAAACGTTTTCTAATACGTTAACTCATCAATATGACACGTAATGTCACAAATTCCAGTACGGACAATAAATAAGTATTGCATGAATTATAACAATAGACAATCACAATATTTATTTTTTGCTCAGCAGTGAATTACTTGATTTTCTAGTTAAAATAATATTGATATTTCACTGCAGTGAAAAAAAAACAGTGAAAAAAAAAACAATATTTTTTCACTACAGAAACTACATTTTTGGGTCAGCTTTTGGGTCTGCTCTTTCACTGTGTCACAAACTTGAGGTAGCCAACGTACGTGAGCATAAAATAAAAAGAATATTTGCTTTAAACGAGTGAATAACGGATACATTTCATCTCTTGGATAAAACAACTCTAGTATTTTCACTCGTGGCTTCGCCACTCGTGAAAATACTGAGTTTTTCATCCACTCGATGAAATATATCCATTATTCACTCAATTCAAGCAAATATCCTCTATATAATTGTTTCATAGGTGCAAATACACCAACCACGGGGAACGATCGGTGTCTATATTACTTCAACATGCATTTCACATGCAATTGCCACTTTCATATTAAATGATAAAGTCCTTTATGCAGTCTGGTTGGCGTTCTTTCAACCAACGTAGACAAATTCATGAAATATCAAACATTGATCACATGTCACCATATTGTCTCAATGAATTGGTTTCATGTACAACTGCCCAAAAAGCGTAGGTTGTAGGTATAACACAATACAAATATATATTGCTGCAGTGCCTTTGTGTCATCAACTGTATTTGCGGGCTGGTTAACGTAGGATCGTTTCCATATCATGTACGTGACGTTAAATGCGTAACTATTGGCATGCATATACAGTTATAAAGCTTAGACAGTTTCTGATATGGAACCACCAGCAGCAGCAGAAGGGGCGAATCAGACAACATTTTTAGACAAGTTTTCACTGAAATCACGCTTAAAAACAATGAAACCAATGACATCAGCCCCCCAATGTGTGTGTGAATCTGATATCGTTTCATGGATTAGGTCCCAAAAAAAAATATGAAAAAATCAATGAAATTAATGAAATCCTCCATCGATTTTTTGGGAAAAAGGGACTACAACATCGTTGTCACTCACCCCTTCTGCTGCTATGGGTTAACCGAATATTTGATCCAGTCCGATACGATATCGTGTCCTAGGGTCTGCTAAATCACTACGACGAAAATCACTACGACGAAAATCCTTTCAGGATTTCACAAATAGACTAATCGCTAACACCTCCTCTTGTAAATCAATCAGATTATTAGACTGGTCAGTGAGTTTGAAATTAATTCTGGTTAATGAATTATTATGACATCGCATATAGACTGGATTCACCGGAGACTCAATTATTAAAAACCCTGGAGGAGCTGTTGGTGCAAATGAATACAAAATATATCCCTGCTGAGCTTGATTTGATCGTTCTAAATTTATTTGATAGCTTCCTTCGATCACATCACATACTAAATTGAGCGCTATCACCGTTGAAATATTCACATTGAACGGAGCAATATGCCTGCCACCACCATCTGGGTCATTATTGTGTGTCAGGATAGTTGTTTGTGGTTGTGATGGTGTTTTTTTCCACGTATCATGGATTTTTTTGAAACCTTCATCGATGGCATCATCGAGAGATTTTTGTAGTTCTAAGAGATTATATCCTGGTAGTTTGAATGTTGGAATATCTCTTATGCGGATCTTATAGTCTATTGCAAATAAATCTCTTGTTTTAGGACTACTGTCACCTAATACCTCTTGAATAATTTGTGAATGAAATGTTTCCATGTCATTGATGATTTTGTTACATGTTTCTACGACACTGATAAATTCATCTCGGGTGAGAGTGCCTGATCTAAGGGATATAAACAACAACGAAATATCGTTATTGAAAGCTGTGAAATTTTCAGTGATTTTATCCCGGTTAGCAAGATGATGAATAAGTCGTATTTTTTCATCATATTCTACTCTAATGAAAAAATATGACTTATCATAATATCTATAGCTTTTTATTGGATTATCAGATTTTGTCCTGTCGGTGATATAATCAGTTTTTTGTGGTTCTGGTAATTTAACGGTTTTTCCACCGGGTGGTAATTCAGGCCATCCTAGTACGGTTCTAATAGAACTCTGATAGATATCTACGACGTATCCTTCTGTGCTTATTTCAATGGCAGATGATAGTGTCGGCACATGAACTGTTATAGCTATTTTTGACTCTACTCCAGTAATCGATTTTATTCTACGCGCGAATTCATCATTGATTTGTTCAATTTGATATGATCCGGTTGGTATGGAAACAACGTTCCAGTCTGGGGTACCGTCGGGTTTATTCTTATTTGCAAATACCAGTGAATTATTGGGTTGTTGACCACCAAATGATTTTGACCTAATATTTGGCCAACTGTGGTATACTCGTAATTTTGCTAGCGCTATCTCCTTCACTGGGACCGGAGAGGGGAAATTCACACTGAATTCTGGATTCGTTGAGGTTATTGAGATCATGCTTGTTTGTACTGGTTTTGTGTTCTCCACTATTTGTTGAAGTAATTCCATCTGTGTTGTCATTGTTATTATACTCATGTTTTTGTATTTCTAATTTTGACATCGCAGAATCATATATATCTACCATCGCTGAAAACTCACTCTCTGATATAATTGTATCATCGAGCGATGACGATATCAATGAGGATAATTGCGAGTATGCAGTGGACACAACATGAAATTGAATTATGTAGTCTTGTAGTTTCCGTTGGCTGCATGATGATATTTTTTTGTGATTATTGAAATAATTCCAGCGATTGTTGTTGCCGCAGAAATGCAAATTGGAACAGCTATCGGAGCCATCATTGTCACTGAAGACAGTATAATTCCAGCTCCGGTGATTACACCACTCACTGAATACACAGTAACATCAATTGCGGTAATTCTCCTGCGATATTTTTTAATTTTCAATTCATACTCCTCAGACAAGGTTTTGAGTCTAGTTTGATATTCTCTGACCTGATCATAGCGATATTGCGATGATGAAATCATTTTTTATTTTAAATACGCTAGCGTTTTCAATTACGATTTACTTAAATTCGCTACGAATTCCACATACCACGTTGTTGAGACCCTAACCAAATTTTTATCAGTAGATGTGATTGTGAACTTTTCAGTTGTATTCTTGTCGATGATCGTTGAAATCGTATTATTGACCCCAGATGAACTGGACGATGAAATATTAAATTGAGACGATGGTGTTACTAGTGTTAATCGATAAATACCCTTAACGGTTGCAGTGATATCTAATGTGTTGTTTGTAGGTGTCCACTCAAATGATCCGTGTTGGATTGTGTATACTAAGTTGTTGGTTTTCTCATGAGGAATTTTTGTTTTTTCAATGGCTGTTATCATCCTCGAAAGATCACCTTTGATGTCTTCGATGGAGGTTTTCGTCTCATCGATGGATTTTTTAATATCAGGGAGTTTTAGTTCAATTTTATCGAATGTAGTTCCAATAAATTTATCAATGATATTTCTACGAAATGCGGTAAACTGTTTTATATGTTCTTCGGTTTTAGATTGAAGTGTTGCTAGTTCTAACGCAGAATCGTTGAGAATTTTTAATCGATCTGTAATCGTCGAAACGAGTACACCCGGTTTGAGTTTACCCTGATCGGAAAATAGCGAAACGGTGTTCTCGATTGCGTTTTGTTGTTTAACTAAAATATCATCCAGAGAAATATTACTGGTTTTCAATTTACCCTGATCGGAAAATAACGCAACGGTGTTCTCGATTGCGTTTTGTTGTTTAACTAAAATATCATCCAATGACACATTACTAGATTTCAATTTACCCTGGAGATCTTGAAATACAACTATTTCATTGGGTTCAACACTTTCTTAATTCAACGTCTCAGCTATTTCATCTTTAATTTTTTTTTGTTATATCCTTGATAGAATCAGGGGTTGCAGTGCCATCGGGTTTGGGTTTCAAAGATCTCCCCCAAATATCAATCATGTTATTGTAAAACTCTTTCTCTCTCTAAAAGGCGATTGCTGGTGTAGTCATTTACGACAATATGAGGTGGTTTTCTAGATGCTGAAATAGCATCAAGGACATTTAATACTTCACTGCCGCATATTGGTGGGTCATTGATTTGTTGTGTTGGTAGCGTAGAATACCAAGTCTTCATTGGAAGGGTTTTTATATACCGCATAAACTCTTTTGGTGGGGCTAATCCATATGAATCAAAATAGACAATCCCACGTGGATCAATAGCGTATGCAACCCAGTGAGTTCCAGGTCCGGTGCTGTTATCGAGATTAATAATACCTGTTTCAGTTTTGTTTGGTTGATGTGGTAATTGATCTTTCATAAAAACACCTCTGAAATTTTTAATCACTAGTTTTTTAGCCGCATCCATTAAATCAAAATTAGACATTGGAATCATCGAAGATTTCTGAATTAATAAACTGTTCCTGGTAGTCTCAGGCCTGATCCGTGAACGGATCTCCCGCTGTACCATGAATACGGGGTCCCTGGTAGTCTTAGACCTTTTCCGCTGTACCACGAATACGGGGTTCCTGGTAGTCTTAGACCCAATCCTTGAACGGATCGTCTCTTTTTTTTATATCCTTGTCCAGCTGCCTTCTTAAGTGCCATTCCTGCTGCAGTACCAACGGCTCCTAACGCCGCTGCTTTAGCCACCGCTGGGGCTGCTGCTGCAATCAATGCTGGTATTGCAGCTAACAATGGAAATATACCGCCTGTTTTCATCATATTTTTGATAGCAGCCGCAGAGAGAGTAATCTGAACTCCTTTTTTATCCTTGAAAGCATCATTGAAATGTTTCACCTGACGAGTTGTCAGCGATAATTTATTTTCACCACCAGTCATTTGATTAGGTTTCAACGTGATTGTGGTTCCACATTTTTTAGCTGATTCTGATTGCAATTTTTTGATTTGACCAGGAGTTAACGTAACACTAATGACACTATATGACATTATACATAATAGATTGATTCTAATTCAATGAAAAATCGAGAAAAATCAATCAAAGATTTTCTACTGGGGCATCTACCACTCTCATTCGTCCACCAACACCTTCAAGTAACATTGATTTATCACTGAGAATGACAGCAACCGCTCTATAATCAGCAATAGCACCACGAGTCACATTAGCTCTAAAGTGTATATCAACAACTGACTGTCTCATCAAATCGAGATGTTCCAGTGAGAAGTAATAGATCGGATCCAGATTCTTAAAATCAAATTGTGATATTTGCAAACCAGTATCGACATTTTGATCGCGTGCCATAAATGACAACAGACGATGGTAAACTCGTGCAATATGATTTTCTGTGTAATTAAGTTGTATATCCTCAGATGGTTCCTGCTGGCCGTTTATTCTCAGTGAGACGTCTTTCACACCTAATTGATCAAATATCATATGACTGAAACGTTGATTGCCAACTCGTGTGGTATCCTGTAACGCAATAAATATATGACGTGGCGCAGAAACGCCTTGATTTGATGCTAGGTTCCAAGTGAATAACCCGTTGATATTTGATTGTTTCACATCTGTACTCACGGTTAGCCAACTCAACAACGACTTTCCTCCTTGGTCCATAAATGATAGTAATCGTCCTTCTGCGGTGATTGCTGGAGTCAACACTGGCATCCACAATGATATTTTTGTTAAATTGACTTTACCAGCATCAGCATTTGGATTTGCAGCATCTGCTGGAATCCTCCAAATTGCGTCATTATCATCACTTTTTCGTACAAGCGATACTGTATGCTTCGCCCTGTAGATAACTTTTCTGACGTTTCTACAGAATCCAAATATGTGATGCAGTGGAATCGCGCATGAAAACGATTTACGCGCTCCTTGCAACATTGCGTTTCGTGTTGCAGCTCCTAGATTGAAATTAGGATCGTTGTTTATAATCATATCCTCGATACCAGCAGGAGCAGGAGGAGCAGCACGATCATTTGGTCGTCTTACAACAAATGGATTTCCACCAGCGGTATTCTTACCATCTTTTGCAAACATCATAGATGGACCCGCTGATCTGGTATAATCATCAGAATATCTCGCTAACCCTATGATTGTTGTGGCCACATCAACTTCACGATCTACGGACTCAATTTCTTTTCCATCAATGAGATATCTAGCACTCTCAAATAGCGCCATAATACCATTATTGACAAAACCGACTTGAGTACCAGCTGGATACGGTGCTGGTACAGCAGTAGTATCAGCAGCTGTTACAATTTCTCCTTCTACTTCAATAAATGCTTCACAGGGCAAAAAGTATTTACTGGTATCATGGACTTGAAGATCAATTCTTGCTCGACTATTTGAGTCTATGGCATGATAGGCGTAATATTGATAATCGCGTACAGAATCATTCTTGGGGACTGGGGCGTCTATATCAAATGCTGGATCAGGTGACCTTTTGAACATTTTATTCTATTTATCAGAGTCTAAATCGTGAAATCGTAAACGATTTTTCCATTTCATCGACGTAGTTTTTTAAGGCCACTTCCTGCTATCATGTTTGCAATATTGCTTTGGTCCCCTTGATTTACCATCGACGCTAATTTTTCATCTACTGCGTTATTTATTATTTTACTAACACTTGCAGGCATTTCTTCTGTAGACGGTAACGGTTTCTTTTTTCGCCCCACTAATGATGTTATTTTATCCTTCGCAGTTGAAAACACTTTCCCGGCAAGATTTCCAACAGTACTAATACCCTTATCACGAATAACATCAACGGCTTTCATTGATAACTGTTTAGCTAACGGCATCACTTTTGGGGCCATTCTTGAAAAGAATCCTAAAATGGTATTGCCGAGGCCATCTCCGTAGTATGCTCTATAAACTGGAAACCGTGAATTAACTACATAGACGAGGGTTGGTTTATCATGATTGTAGTGTACGATCATTATTATAAAAACAATAGTGTTTTCAATTGTTATTTAATCGCTATGATACCCATTTGCTAACTCGTCAATGAAATCTCGATAGGTTTTGATATCCATGATACCGCCGGCAAATAACCGTCTACAGATATCAGCTGCTTCATTAATTATTTCTGGAGAGTTATTTCCAGCTCGGAATCCTCCTACAAGAACATCTAATCGTGATATATCATTGATAACACTATCAGGACAAGTGTTTCCAATCCTTGGATTTTGCAGTCCACTTCCGCTATAACCAGTTGCTTCATCTAGTTTTTCTACATCCGTTTCTTGTAAATAATCATCATCATCATCATCAGGTGGTAGTTGTTGTTTTTTTTGTCTTCTTGTTTGTCTACGTGTTGGTGTTTGACGTTTTAGTTCTTGCCGTTCTTCTATTTCTCGTTGTCGTTCTTCTATTTGTTCTCTTTTATAATTACTAATCCCCCTTTGAAATTCCTTGTATCCTATCTCATCCTTATTCAAACGACCAATCCCTTTATTTAGTTTATACAAATTATCGAACCAATCATTACTTGATATTCTATCATTCTTATACTCGTCCTTTAAAAAATCTTTTTTTGAATTATAACTTTGAGCAGCAAAATTACCAAAGGCTTGATAATCCTTTGATTTCAATAAACTAGGTTTTTTTATTACTATTTTAGCATGATCAGTAAATTTATTCAACAGAGAAACAGTCGTTTTTTTCGGATCAGTTTTTTCAGTTTGTTCAGTTTTCGCTGCTAGTTTTTCAAGCTCACCAATAACAGATTTTCCCGTCTCGGGACCATCTCCCAGTAAAGCACGCTCTACCCCCTTCGTTGCTGTGGTTACTGGTTTAAACAATTCTTCAGACCCCAGAGCAAAATCAGTTTGTAAACTCTGTCGTTGTTGCAGTTTATTCCGTACAGAGTCACGAATTGGTATAAATTTCTTAATTGCATCTAGTCGCTCACGAGCCAATCGGGTTGTTAATGCCTCATTGACCATTATTTGAAATCGCAAACTATTTTTCAATTGTAAAACAATTTTTCAATCCCGACCTAACACCATCGTGCAACTCCTTTTTTGACATCAGTGACATGGATGATTTTTAACACGGTCATGGAAGTGTTATTTCATCCTATAACAGCTTCTATCAGGTTTGTGGAAAGTGTCATAATTGTATATAAAATAAATAATACTGACAGTTTCCACACTTTTTCATTGATCAATCTGACATATCGTCCATCGATTTTTGACATCCCCTTGAGGGTCGGCTAAAAAAAATGAGGGTCGGAATGATAAAATGGTCAGGCAATCAATGGTCGGGCAATCAATGGTCGGTCAATCAAAATTGTTCATTTTCTTGAATTAATGCCCGTAGGTTTCTAATTTTAGAGTTGACTTCTTTTTTCAATTCGTATTCGTTACCTAATTCTTTTCGTATTCCTTCTACGATAGTATACAACGGGACGAACACACTGATGTCACTGGAAAATGAAAGAGAGTCTTTAATAGAATTCGGAATTTTTTTGATGAGTGCATATTTCTTGGGTAGCATATATTTGTTAGTGCTAACCCCGTATTCTATATCCTGAAAATCAGACACAATTTGATCAGGATTTAATCCATCTGATAGTTTGATATCCTGATTTTTCAATTTTGCTATTTCAACTATGATGCTATTCATGTTTTCAGAATTCATTATTCTATAAGAATGACATATCTCTAATTGGAAATTATGACGCATTAGACATAACTAAATTGAAATTTTTGTCTCGTCTTTTTTGAAATAGCCGATCGATAAATCCTCCCTGCAACTTTTTGAACAGAAGTTGGACAAATATCGAAGTGCCTACCGGCTTCATTCATAGATGAAAATATTTTTTCTTCATTAGTTATTGTATTCAAAGATTTCACAGGTCTCTTCCAAACCGTTTTGCAAGTGCCAGCTCTTCCTCGTTTGGAATTCTCACTCAGTGTGATAGCCTGCAGATTTGATACAGAATTATTCTTTGGATTAGAATCCTTGTGATAAATAACAAAACCATTCTCGATCAATCCATAATGACATTCATACACGAAACGATGATTGAGATAAGTTTTCTTTTCTTTTCCTCCGCCAACAGTAAACCTCAAATACCCTTGATTACTCACAAAACCGACCGGTTTCTTCATTCTACAGTGTCTTACAACACCATCACTGGATGCTTCATATTTTGTAATCACTGGATGTGGTCTGAATTCTTGGTTCATATATACTATTCTATTGTTTGTCTAATTCAGTGTTTGGTTCAATAATTACATCACTGGAAAATCTTTCGATATAGTCTTGCGGAGTTCTTATGATTTTATCCTTGATGTTGTCAGGGTCAAAGACTTTTTCAGGGTCATAATTTCTGATGGATTGTCCATTTTTTATTCTTTTATCATAATAACGCTTCAATTCCCTATATCGCTTACCACCACAATCAATACACAATTGTGATCTTCCTTTGACCCCAACCCCACATCGAATACAGGGTAACGGACCAAGACTTCCACGTCGAAAACTTTGCATATCATACCTACAGTATTCATTTTTTCTGCATGATTTGTTACACGGGGTTACATTTCCCATCATGGGCCATTTGCAGTGATTCATTATACATAAAACTTTCATTTAAATGTTTGTTTTTTATATAGCATGAAGGAGTTCAAGAGATTGACTTCGAAAAATGCTAAATTCAATGCTGATAGAGAGTTCAAGAGAATATTGAAAATCAATCCTAGATTTAATCTCGATAGACCAAAAAAACGTCAAAAACGTCCAAGAGACGGAAACATGAAAGAGTTTAAGAGATTATTGAAAATTAACCCTAAATTTAATATCGATAAACCCAAAAAACGTCCAATAGACGGAAACAAACGTAACAAACGTCCAAGAGACGGAAACATGAAAGAGTTTAAGAGATTATTGAAAATTAACCCTAAATTTAATCTCGATAAACCCAAAAAACGTCCAAAACGCCCAATAGACGGAAACATGAAAGAGTTTAAGAGATTATTGAAAATCAATCCTAGATTTAATATCGATAGACCCAAAAAACGTAACAAACGTCCAAGAGACGGAAACATGAGATCACCATGGAAGGATGCTCAATTCAATCTTGATATAGTTTCTAATACACCCAAGAATAAAATTCTTGATAAACCCATCAGAGACTGTTTTAATGAATTCAAGCGTGATGGAGCATCTTATTGTTGGTCAACATTTCGAATTGATGGTGTTGTTGACGCTACCATGAATGATGAAAAAGCAGCAGTGATCATTTCACGTCTTGGGAAAGAAGGAAATATTTTTCGAATTAAATTCATTATCCGTGAAGATGACAAATGGATTATTAGGGATAAATTTGAACCCATTCTCAGGGGCAAAAATACTGTCACCGTGAATCAGGATTCAAAACCGGGAATTTTGACTGGAATTGATAAACCCTACTACGAAAGATCTTATCCTGTCACAGCAGTTGTTTACGGGATCTATCCGCTCAATGAAAAACCTGATATTTCAAAACTAGCACCCATGAAATATTCGACAGGGCTCAATTGTGTAGCAGAACGAATAATAGAACACTTCACAAATGCGTCCCGGGGAAATAAACTCACTGATCTAAGACGAAAAAAAATAACCGAGTGGGAGTTCACGGTAAAAGAGCATGGGGCAACAATTCAGGATATAACTAAATTAGAAAAATCATTAAGATTTCCAATATCGGTAAGGACAATCACCGGTGAAGTATTATACGAATCGAAATATAAATCACAGGGAGCCCCCATTGAAATTATTGATCATAACGCGCACGCGTGGTCATCTGCAGTAACAATATTCCCACGGGAAAGAACCGTAAAATATCTATCCCAAACCGAAGAGTTTTTTTCAGAGCAGAAATTATTTGATGCTATTTACCATTTGAGTAAAAACGATCCTGTGTCAGCGTGGCTATTTCATAGTAATTCAGACGAGGAATGCAGATTTGATCAGTTTGTAAGGCCTAACGGAGAATTATACCGTACTGAAGAACTGCAGAATCAAATGAAACAACTAGCTAGTGAGTTTTCTGAGGGGGAAATCGAAGATCAATTATTAGCAAACTGTTTCACAGTACCATCCATTGCAGCACATTTTGCTAGAAAGAAAAACGCGTGGAAACCAACACGAAGTGAGTTCTTATCAGATGTCAAATTGTCCTGTCTTGAATACAGCCATGGAGGATTATGGAACACAAAATACACCGCTGATACCGTTATTTCAGTTGATATGATTGCGTGTTATCCAGGAAGTTTTCTTGGGTATGGAGAATGCGAGAAATATTTCAAACGATTTGGACACCCCACACACGAAATGACCCGTGTTGCTATTAATGGACCACTTCCTGATTTTGATTTAACCGGATTCGCTTGTGTAGTATCATTTGAAATGGCTGAAGGACTTCATCCGTGTAATTATCTTTGGATTGGTAAACACATGTCTGAAAAACACTGGATGCCAATAGTGTTATTACGGTATATGCTTGATTGTAAGATGTTAAAATCATTAATTGTCAGTGAAGCAATTATATCCTATCGAGCACAGAAATCAGTCTGGTTACCACAACCTGATCTAGAAAAAATAATTAGCGAAGAGCGAAAACTGTTTCCTGATTTTAATGAACAACAAATCATGGATTGGTCCAGACAGTTATTTGAAATCAGAAACAATGAAGCAAAAAATCTTGGACGAAGAATAATCGGTAAATTTACCCAAGGTGGCAAAGATGATAATACGAAATATTCTTCACGATTGATTATAGACAACGCTGAATACGATTTTGTAAAGGCGGATCTAACGAATAAGGGCCTATATGTCAATCGTAAGGACGCATTTCTGTCCGATGGAACCAAATTGGGTACAATTGTTACCTACAATGATGGATACCATCCGCAGTACACACATTTGAGAGCTTCTATGCTTGGTTATGCTTCTATCAATCTGTTTTCAATGATCAATAGATTTCCTACCACCGCAGTTAGAGTTGCTACTGACTCATTTTACATAAATAGCAAAATGGCTGATTTTAAGGCTACTGGCAACGAGAAATGGGGATCATGGAGAATTAAGAAAGAAATGATTCATGATTATATTCAATCAGCAGATGTTACCATTGAAAATAATTACTTAGAAAGCAATCAGTGTTCAGAATTTTCTAGTGCACCACCGATTTCTGATCCAATATGCCTGTATAAAACAGTTTATTTAAACGGCTGTGGTGGGTCAGGAAAAACAACCCGGGCAATTGAGTTATTCCGTCGTGGAAACGCTAGCGTTTCTAACATGATTGTGCTAACACCAACTCATAGACTTGCAAGAGAAATGATACAGAGAGGGGTAAATGCCTGCACTTATCACAGCTTTTTCCGATGGAAGGGAGATAAATGGACTCCTGAGCGCATGGGAGAGAAATTTATTCCTGAAATCATGATTTGGGATGAAATAGACACAGTGTCAGAAGATGTCTTAAAAATATTTCTTGAGTGGTTGTTATTGAAGAATACAAAAGTCGTCATGTGCGGTGATCACGGCCAACCACCACCATTTGTCGGTGCATCTCCCCATGAATGGCTAAAGGGTTTTGTAGACTATTATGAAGAAATTGATACCGATCATAGATCACTTGATAATGAATTAAAAGAATTGAAGAAACTAATTAGATTACAACCGGACAGAATCCAGTGTGAAATAACCCGTGAAATAATTTCGGAAACTTCCATGAATGAGTTTTGGGAAGCGTGGAGACCAAATGATTTAATCATTGCAAGTAGAAAAATAGTCAGGGACACACTTCAGATGAAGTTATTTGAATTGCATAAACAAAAATTTGCAACACTTCCAGTACCGTTATGTTATAGGCCATCGGATACGCGAAAACAGAATATTGAAGTTGATATTCCAGGACAAAGTGAAAAACAGAATTTAGTATTAAATGATATTGTGCTGGTTGATATCAATGTCGTTGAAGATGCATTGCGTGCTAATAAATCCCCGTGGACGCTAGGATACGCAGCAACAATACATTCTTCACAGGGATTGACTATATCGGATACAATTGTTTGGATGGTAGATAATCGCATAGAATGGTCAAATTTAGTCTATCTTTCAGTATCCAGAGTACGAAAAATAAATCAACTTCGAAGAATTGTCCTGACAGAGTCAGGCGATGATGAAATCATTAGCGATGATAATGACACCACAATAGATGATATTATTGATAAAAAAAACTCTCCGGTTACAAACAACAGGACAAAAAAAAACAACGAGAATTTGATATTGATGCTGAATTAATAATCACTTTGAAGAAACAACAGAATAATCACTGCGCAAGTTGCAATTGTATAATGCGTTGGCAGTATTTGGATAAGGATCCTCGCCAATTCACCGTAGACAGAAAAAATAACAATCTCGGTCATGTCAGAAATAATGTGATGTTGACTTGTCTTGAGTGCAATAGACGCAAGGGTGCTAGTAAAGCCCATGGGGTGGCAATTGAGTATCCTCGGGTATCACTTGTAATTGTTGTCTAGTAAAACCCCGTTGAGGGGCAGTTGAATCCAGTTTATAGATTGGAGGTCTACCCGTAGATCGTGTTATACTAGATATCTTATGCGTAGTGACGCTCCAAATAGGATCAGTAGCCCTTTTTCTATCCCCTTCAAGCTCTCCTGGTTCGTATAAGTACCTCACAATGACATTACTACCAAGAATTGGTTCTTTGAAATCTTTTTGTGGTTTTTCAGGTATCGACTTCTTTTTAATCGCGTTGATAGGTTTCATGTTGATGGTTCTAGTAATCTCGTTATTCAGTGCGGTAACTACACCTGGTAATCTCTTAACCCATTCACGGGATCTTTTTTCTTGGATGAATTCTTTTGCATATTGATATCCAAATAACCGCTCAGCAAGGGTTTTATTAAACCGTTCTACAATGGCCTGATCACGATGCAGTGCAGTATGCCCTCGTCTGATAGCGACATTGTGATATTTCATTGTAGATAACACTGCACCCTGAAATTCCTTGCCAGGATCAACTTGTAATAGATTTGGCCAGTGCAGAGGACTCCTTCGATAAATCCTTTCAAATGCAGAAGCGACTTCAGTGGCCGATTTTGTTTTTAACGGTTCTGCTTCTTTGTATCGACTTGCAATATCAACTACAGTTAACGCATATTTGTAACCACGATCATGTGGCAGAAATAATAGATCAGCCTGATGAACTTCATTAGGAAAGGTCACATCAAAATGCGAGAATTGAATTTGTTTAGGCGGTGGTAGATAAATTTGCCATAGTGCCTGTTTGGATAACTAATGAGCCGCAGTGGTTTTTTTCACTTTTGCGGCGCTAGCGAGTTTACTGATTGCAGCGTTACCCCTCCAGTATCCTCTTGGGGAATAATAAATAGATTCCATGTTGTTATTAATTACCAGCACCTAACATCAATTTACTTTTCATAGCCGATTTTATCAAAAATGAAGCCAATTTTCTTTGAAGGATTTATCAGGAATGGCATTCAACGCATGAATTAATTTCACATCTGCTAGATGCCTGTGTTGCAAATTGCTGCTTTTATAAGCAACATCATGAAGGTGACAGGCCTTATCAATAGCGTTTATTGGTTCCTCACCGGGTCGGGGCTGATTTTGATCATTGAGTCTGATATCAAGTCTTGTTCCCGGTCCACAATAACTATACCCTGGAAGGTGTTTTTCTCCGGGGTATTTTGCCCATGGGGTTCCAGGGAGTTTTGCTAATTTGGCAGCGATATCACCTCCTCGTTTTTTTTTTAAGGTTCCTTGGGTTCCTTGGGTTTAGAAACAAATCTAAATTTCTTTGTACTACACTGTACGCATTTACCAGAAAGCGCTGATCGGTTATTTTTAGTTGTAATCGTCGTCAAGTCATCTGTGCCAGTACGCGCCTTACACTTCACGCAATATAGATCCATAATTTATGTATAGAGATATGAATATAATTGATTTTTCAGCGACTAAAACAAGAGAACCAGTGAAGCATCATGCAGCGCTACCAAACTCTATCCGCGCAATTATAATCGGGCCATCTGGATCCGGTAAAACGCAATTGTTGCTCAATTTAATAATGAGATGGATGAAGTGGGATAAGTTGTATTTAATTGCCCCTAGCGTAGATGATCAACGATGCTATGAAGTGCTAAAAGATTTTAATGAAAACGCTTCAGAGATTGCCGGCGAGGATGTTATTGAATTTATAACCGATATTGACGAGGCGCCATCCGTGAATGACCTCGATGGAAGTATCAACAATTTAGTTGTATACGATGATGTCATGTTAGATAAACAAAAAAATCCTGCTAGAATATTTTCCCGAGGCAGGCATAAAAACACTGATGTGATCTATGTCACTCAACGCTACACTCAGATTCCAAAAGTGATTAGAGATAACTGTAATATGCTTGCTGTATTCAACGGCGTTGATACACATACGCTACGAAATATTTGGCAGACATGGTGTTCTGATATGGACTTCAATCAATTTAGAAATTTCTTTAGTCATGCTCAGTCTGCCCCACACGGATTTGTAACAATAAATTTACATGACCCTCGGACACGATATCGTATCGGACTGGATCAAATATTCGGTTAACCCATAGCAGCAGAAGAGGTGAGTGACAACGATGTTGTAGTCCCTTTTTCCCAAAAAATCGATGGAGGATTTCATTAATTTCATTGATTTTTTCATATTTTTTTTTGGGACCTAATCCATGAAACGATATCAGATTCACACACACATTGGGGGTCTGATGTCATTGGTTGCATTGTTTTTAAGCGTGATTTTAGTGAAAACTTGTCTAAAAATGTTGTCTGATTCGCCCCTTCTGCTGCTCCAGCACATCTACTCCTGTTTTCAAGGACTCACGGTACTAACTCACCTTCTATAGCAAACCTATGCATACACCATGATCTAAAACAAAATTCAAAATCACATTTCTGAATGCTCATGAATAAACATATATTTATCATTAAAAATTCACCCTTTAATGGCATGGACTTGAAACATTTATTTTCAAATCTACACCAAAGTGTTAGTTGTTTTTCTTCAGTAATGAGTTAAAAGCTCATACCTATAAAAGGGCTGATATTCCATCAATAACGCATTGTCTCTCTGGTATTTACAGCGATAACTAAGATACTATATAAAACAATTGAATTTATTCAATGATATTTCATTATCAACAATTCCTAGTTGGTCAATCACATATCTACTCTATTTGTAAACTGGCTTCCTTTCTTAACTATCATTAGTCCTAAACTTAGTGAGCTTTAACGTTCAACAATGATGTTTGCTTATAAAAAGAACAGCACACAAAGAGGCTGTTCCCAAAGATGATTACAAGTCCAAAGAAACAATGATGCCCGATTTAAAAAATATTTTTAAAGCCAATGAGTTTAAAACAATTGATAGGCATTTTAAACATGTAATATGGATTACTCATCATCACTTTAATTAATATAAGGAACAATATCAGTGCTATTATTCGCGTTAAGCATATCAATAATTGATTTGTCCTAAAGATTTTATCAGTATTATAATCATATCGTTATGCATATAACATAATTGGTTTGTTCTAAAGATTTGCTTAGTATTTTAATCATATCGTTATGCACAGAATTTATTGTTTTGTCCTAAAGATTCTCTTTAGTATGTTAATAATATCAAGGTCAGCTTAGTCTTTCCACATAAATGTCAACCAAGCGTGTGACTGTCTGACATAAATTTCAACCAAGCGTGTGACTGTCTGACATAAATTTCAACCAAGCGTGTAATGGACATCTTGTTCCACCCCAGTTTAAGCCCAGCGTGTGACTGTTGAGCATCTTGTTCCAAATGAATGTCAAATCAGTGTGTAACTGGTTGTCTTTGTATTCCCTGCGAATGTCAATCCAGTGCATGAAGTACAATTATAATAAAATTTTGGATGTTTCTTGACAGAAGTTAAAATTTCTTTTATTTCACGTCTTTCAGATTGTATCATGGAAGTATATCCCGTAAAATGAATGAAAATTCTTAACTTCGTTGAAATTATAAAATGTGGTTACATTCTTTAAGGTTGTATATACAAACATGTGCATTCATTTACTTTCTATATGTACGTAAGTATGTATTTATGTTCTGTACTTATTGGTGTTTATTTACTATCTATATGTACATATGGATGTATTTATTTTCTACACACCTTCGTGTGTATTTACTTTCTATATGTACATACGTATGTAGTTATGTTCTACACACATTCGTGTGCATTTACTTTCTATATGTACATACGTATGTATTTATGTTCTATACACATTCGTGTGTATTCACTTCCTATATGTACATACGTATGTATTTATGTTCTTTACACATTCGTGTGTATTTACTTTGCATATGTACATACGTATGTAGTTATGTTCTATACACATTCGTGTGTATTTCATTATATATGTACATTCGTATGTATTTATGTTCTGTACACATTCGTGTGTATTTACTTTCTATATGTACGTACGTATGTATTTATGTTCTGAACACATTGGTGTGTATTTACATTATATATGTACGTATTTATGCTCTTTACACATTCGTGTGTATTTACTTTACATATGTACATACGTATGTAGTTATGTTCTATACACATTCGTGTGTATTTACTTTGCATATGTACATACGTATGTAGTTATGTTCTATACACATTCGTGTGTATTTACTTTATATATGAACATTTGCATCATTTTACCTTCAATACATTCAATCATACGTATTTTCTGTATATACGTACATTATTAGTACTTATTTACGTTATATACATACAAACTTACGTATGTCCTTGATACGTACATTCATACGTATTTACTTTATATACACACGTTCTATAATATAATAATTCGAAAACATTGTATCATATCCACGACTGGATCAAGTCAGGTGGTTTTGTTTATTTCTTTTTTTTTGGGGGGGGGGGGGAGTTTTCAAAATTTCAAATAACTCTAACTTTCCTCGAAAGGGCACTAAGTCAAGTTTCTGTTAATGTCTCGATATGCTCAAAGTCTTCATGATACCCAATAAGCGCTCTCAAACATAAACCATGGTCGCTTTTCAAGTGTTGTTGTTGTTGTTGTTGTAGGATTTAACGCCTTTTTTAGCAAACGATAGGTTATACATGGCGGCCAGAATTATTGGTGGAGGAAGAACCCGGAAAAAACCCGGAAAGAACCACCGACCCACGAGACGTTACTAGCAAGCTTTCTCACATAACTACATTAGCCGAATCTTAGACTGGAACCCACGCAGACAGAGGTGAGATGGCAGTGATCCATAACGGACAGCGCTTTAGACCACTCGGCCACTCGGGGCCCCTATGATCTTTGTAGTGTATTTTTATGAATACGTTATTCTTACTGTGAAATGTATACCTAAACAGTCGATACACATTTACGGATACATTCATTTAACTGTGAAATGTCTACCTAAACAGTCGATACATGTTAACGGATACATTCATCTAACTGTGAAATGTCTACCTAA
This sequence comes from Unio delphinus, assembly GCA_029339505.1. NCBI lineage: Eukaryota > Metazoa > Mollusca > Bivalvia > Unionida > Unionidae > Unio > Unio delphinus. The sequence continues at coordinate 17,210,672 of JAQISU010000210.1, read as the reverse complement.
ACAGTCGATACACATTGACGGATATTTAACTGTGAAATGTCTACCTAAACAGTAGATACATGTTGACGGATAGATTAACTGTGATATGTCGACCTAAACAGTCGATACATATTGATGGATACATTCATTGAACTGTGAAATGTGTACCTAAACAGTCGATACATATTGACGGATATTTAACTGTGAAATGTGTACCTAAACAGTCGATACATATTGACGGATACATTCATTTAACTGTGAAATGTGTACCTAAACAGTCGATACATGTTGAAGGATACATTCATTGAACTGTGAAATATCTACCTAAACAGTCGATACATATTGACGGATACATTCATTTAACTGTGAAATGTCTACCCAAACAGTAGATACATGTTGACGGATAGATTAACTGTGATATGTCGACCTAAACAGTCGATACATATTGATGGATACATTCATTGAACTGTGAAATATCTACCTAAACAATCGATACACATTGACGGATATTTAACTGTGAAATATCTACCTTAACAGTCGATACATGTTGACGGACACATTCATTTAACTGTGAAATGTCTACCTAAACAGTCGATACATATTGACGGATACATTCATTGAACTGTGAAATGTGTACCTAAATAGTCGATATTTATTGAAGGATACAGTAACTTGACTGTAAAATGTCTACCCAAACAGTCGATACATATTGACGGATACATTCTTTCAACTGTGAAATGTCTACCTAAACAGTCGATACATATTGAAGGATACATTCATTGAACTGTGAAATATCTACCTAAACAGTCGATACATATTGAAGGATACATTCACTGAACTGTGAAATATCTACCTAAACAGTCGATACATATTGACGAATACATTCATTTAACTGTGAAATGTCTACCCAAACAGTAGATACATGTTGACGGATAGATTAACTGTGATATGTCGACCTAAACAGTCGATACATGTTGATGGATACATTCATTGAACTGTGAAATATCTACCTAAACAATCGATACACATTGACGGATATTTAACTGTGAAATATCTACCTTAACAGTCGATACATATTGACGGATACATTCATTTAACTGTGAAATGTGTACCTAAATAGTCGATATTTATTGAAGGATACAGTAACTTGACTGTAAAATGTCTACCTAAACAGTCGATACATATTGAAGGATACATTCATTGAACTGTGAAATATCTACCTAAACAGTCGATATATATTGACGGATACATTGATTTAACTGTGAAATGTCTACCTAAACAGTCGATACATGTTGACGGATAGATTAACTGTAAAATGTCTACCCAAACAGTCGATACATGTTGACGGACACATTCATTTAACTGTGAAATGTCTACCTAAACAGTCGATACATATTGACGGATACATTCATTGAACTGTGAAATATCTACCTAAACAGTCGATATATATTGACGGATACATTCATTTAACTGTGACATGTGTACCTAAATAGTCGATACATATTGAAGGATATATTAACTTAACTGTGAAAAATCTACCCATACAGTCGATACATATTGACAGATACATTCATTTAAGTGTTCTAAGGCTATTCGCACAGTCCATAAAACTGATGGATACTTTAAATTCACTGTTCGGTATCTACATACACAGTCGATAAGATTACTGCAGCAATGTAAACTAATAAATGTTCAGTTTGTCACATGTCTAAATCGGTTATCGTAGTTCAATAGGATAGGTCGTGTTTACAGAGATGAGATTGCAGGTCGTAACATGATGGGAATGATACTAGAGTTATAATATGACTGCTATATTTGTTTAACAACCCTTGGTGTATGGGCTCTCGAGGACTACATAGAATAGACTTTGTTTTCAAACGAGACTGCTGGATATATCATTCATCGTGCGGTACCAGAAACATATCCGCTTAACTAGTGGAGAAGAGACAAGTCGAAACATATAGTGTTTTTAAGATGAAATATATCCGGTATTAACGTAGAAAATTAACAGTTTCTTTTATTATATAATAAACTTGCTCCTTAATCGAGGTTTAGAAGATTAAAATAACTCTTCGGCACACACGCAAACCTGCATTCCCTTAAAATCACGTCACTTTCATAGCCTGCTCATATAAATAAATATACGTGACTTTAGAAAGCGGTAAAATTGGGATGACCTAATCTATTGCAGTAAACGACATTTCATCTTGTATACTGTTTGACCCTCTCTGAAAATAATGCAAGTCCGATTCATCAATGCATCACAATGGATTTGGCGTCGTGAATGAAGTAAAGGGAAATAACGCGACTCGTCAAATTACTTTACGAAATATTGTGATGTGTGATCTCCCCATTCTTCTTATTGTTTTTGGTTATTGTTCTCTAAGAGACGATCGACCACGTTATTATTGCCCAGATCGACTAAGAATAGAATAAAATGTGAAATTAATGGGTGGGAAAAAGAAATCTCAGCATATATATATATATATATATATATATATATATATATATATATATATATATAAAACGAGCCCCGCATGTAAAATATGTCCGTTTTTGTAGGAATTACCTAAACAATATGAGATCAAACATGCCATTTGAATGATTCGTTTTCTCTCAAAAATAGAGATACAAAATTCATGTAGCCGTAATGCTGTACTGATAGAAAAAATTGCATCATGTGACCGAGGGACTGCTCCAACCCAGAGTGCTGGCATCACCGCGTCGTCTGGTGCTTCTTGTCCTTTTGAAATCACTGCTGGTGATAGGTCCGCGTTTCCATATCTAATTTCTATCCTACTAAGGCGTATTTCATTGTATTCTTCTTTTTACGTTCTCTCTCTCTCTCTCTCTCTCTCTCTCTCTCTCTCTCTCTCTCTCTCTCTCTCTCTCTCTCTCTCTCTCTCTCTCTCTCTCTCTCTCTCTCTCTCTCCTGTGTTCGGGTCATCAACCTCTTTATTGCAGTGTGTGTTCTTTTCAAACCGTGCAATACAAGTATGGATGTATTTTCGTTTCCTTAAAAAACAAACACAGTACCCATGATAAATATGTAAGGGTTTCCTTCTCCTGGGGTCAACTAATATACCCATTATTCTGCTTTAGTTATCGATTATATATATTCAGCATAATTAAATGTGGTCATTTCGCATCTAATAAATACGCTCAACCCTATTAAGATGCATTTAGGTATTTCTGTCTTCTCTAACATTTCTACCGAGATCATGACATATTTAGACATTATTAGATAAACCATCACAACAAGCAATGATTATAAATTACCAGCTATGCCAGTCAACAGACTCCTACATTCTTGGCTGAAGAGAACACATAACATAATTACTTACGAATAAATGGACTTTATTCATTGTACTAAGTTACTTTCGTAATTGATAATTAATTGACATTCATTTCCAGACATAAGAAAAATAAATTCTTAGCATTATTTAAAGCAGCCAACGTACATATTCGTCAGTCGTATCAGATGAAATTCATGAACTACACGATTTCTATACTGACAAAACAACTCAATCCGAAATCATTCATATAACGAAATAATGCATGGCTTTCTGATAATACATGAATCCAACTAAAGGAAAATTGAAGTATGAATTTAAGATGAATATATTTAACACTAATTGCAAGCTTACACCAGTTAATAAATCGTATGTAACCGAGACAAAACTTGCCTTTCAGAGCCCTCACTCGATTTCCAACAGAGAATTAACTCTGTTTCTACTCTGGATTAAGGTCGCAAACATTTTCAGACCGCCTCGTCCCTTGGATAGTTGTTTAATTCGAAAAGTACTCATTATTGTTCACAGAGCACCTCCGACTTTCTTCATCGACATAAAAAATTGGACTCACTAATATAGCGAGAGATTATTTTGAATCCTGAATTTCGCATAGAAACACGCCTCATTTAGCTTGGCAAATCAGTATTAATACTTGAATCAACAACATTTTTATCACTCCCATAAAAATCGACATAATCCTATCTAGTCTCTTTTTATTAATAATTACTCTGAAAAATATAATTTTATGACACCCGCTTAAAATGGCTGCAGACCTTATAAATGTTTCACTGATTTGCCTTACACCTTGTCAATATACCGCAATTCACCTTGAAACACTATAGTACCAGGTAAGGAATAGAACTGCATTTATTTTTTTAAAAAAACACCAAACAGACACGAAGTTTCGCCTAGGCAAGCATTGGACTTAACACTTTACGAATTGATATAAGGTGGCGCCCCGGTGGAAAATCGCCACATACTTGAAAAGTTCTGTTTAACTGATTGAAAGAATGCGATTTGATTTAACTTGATGGTTCTGGTGTATTTAAAAATGAAACAAAGTCTGGAAATAAGGTTGTTTGAATATAACCATTAGAATGAACTCAAACTTCCAAGCTTGAGCTATAGGACAAATTTTATAATTATTGGATATTTATATAACACCTTGTAAAATCGATAATGACTTCCTCGTGTTGGGTCTGTGTAAAAATGCTATGGTGTACATGTTAGGATTGAATTTTTAGTAAAATTCAAAAAGATTGATATTTTCTTTGAATTGTATTAAAGTAATGAGTTTCTAAAATATATTAAAGGTAATTTCACTTGTTTTTGAAGTACAACTATACAGAATAGAAAGGGTTGCTGAGCAAGTGGAAATTAGGCAGCAGCAGAGAGGGTGAGCCGGACAACATTTTTAGACAAGTATTCACTGAAATCACGCTTAAAATCAATGAAACCAATGACATCAGACCCAAAAGTCAATGACATCAGGTCCCAAATGTGTGAGTGAATCATGGATTAGGTCTAAAAAAAAATTATGAAAAAATCAATGAAATTAATGAAATCAAAAACTTTTCAACTATTACATTTTTTGGGAAAAAGGGACTACAACGTCGTTGTCACTCACCCTCTCTGCTGCTATGGGTTAACCGAATATTTGATCCAGTCCGATACGATATCGTGTTCGAGTGTCATGTAAATTTATTGTTACAAATCCGTGGGGGGCAGACTGAGCATGACTAAAGAAATTTCTAAATTGATTGAAGTCCATATCAGAACACCATGTCTGCCAAATATTTCGTAGCGTATGTGTATCAACGCCGTTGAATACAGCAAGCATATTACAGTTATCTCTAATCACTTTTGGAATCTGAGTGTATCGTTGAGTGACATAAATCACATCTGTGTTTTTATGCCTGCCTCGGGAAAATATTCTAGCAGGATTTTTTTGATTATCTAACATGACATCGTCGTATACCACTAAATTGTTGATACTTCCATCGAGGTTATTCACGGATGGCGCCTCGTCAATATCGGTTATAAATTCAATAACATCCTCGCCAGCAATCTCTGAAGCGTTTTCATTAAAATCTTTTAGCACTTCATAGCATCGTTGGTCGTCTACGCTAGGGGCAATTAAATACAACTTATCCCACTTCATCCATCTCATTATTAAATTGAGCAACAATTGCGTTTTACCGGATCCAGATGGCCCGATTATAATTGCGCGGATAGAGTTTGGTAGCGCTGCATGATGCTTCACTGGTTCTCTTGTTTTAGTCGCTGAAAAATCAATTATATTCATATCTCTATACATAAATTATGGATCTATATTGCGTGAAGTGTAAGGCGCGTACTGGCACAGATGACTTGACGACGATTACAACTAAAAATAACCGATCAGCGCTTTCTGGTAAATGCGTACAGTGTAGTACAAAGAAATTTAGATTTGTTTCTAAACCCAAGGAACCCAAGGAACCTTTAAAAAAAAACGAGGAGGTGATATCGCTGCCAAATTAGCAAAACTCCCTGGAACCCCATGGGCAAAATACCCCGGAGAAAAACACCTTCCAGGGTATAGTTATTGTGGACCGGGAACAAGACTTGATATCAGACTCAATGATCAAAATCAGCCCCGACCCGGTGAGGAACCAATAAACGCTATTGATAAGGCCTGTCACCTTCATGATGTTGCTTATAAAAGCAGCAATTTGCAACACAGGCATCTAGCAGATGTGAAATTAATTCATGCGTTAAATGCTATCACTGATAAATCCTTCAAAGAAAAATTGGCTTCCTTTTTGATAAAATCGGCTATGAAAAGTAAATTGATGTTAGGTGCTGGTAATTAATAGCAACATGGAATCTATTTACTATTCCCCAAGAGGATACTGGAAGGGTAACGCTGCAATCAGTAAACTCGCTAGCGCCGCAAAAGTGAAAAAAACCACTGCGGCTCATTGGTTATCCAAACAGGCACTATGGCAAATTTATCTACCACCGCCTAAACAAATTCAATTCTCGCATTTTGATGTAACCGGACCCAATGAAGTTCATCAGGCTGATCTATTATTTCTGCCACATGATCGTGGTTACAAATATGCGTTAACTGTAGTTGATATTGCAAGTCGATACAAAGAAGCAGAACCGTTAAAAACAAAATCGGCTACTGAAGTCGCTTCTGCATTTGAAAGGATTTATCGACGAGGTCCTCTGCACTGGCCAAATCTGTTACAAGTTGACCCGGGCAAGGAATTTCAGGGTGCAGTGTTATCTACAATGAAATATCACAATGTCGCTATCAGACGAGGGCATACTGCACTGCATCGTGATCAGGCCATTGTAGAACGATTTAATAAAACCCTTGCTGAGCGGTTATTTGGATATCAATATGCAAAAGAATTCATCCAAGAAAAAAGATCTCGTGAATGGGTGAAGAGATTACCAGCTGTGATTACTGCACTGAATAACGAGATTACTAGAACCATCAACATGAAACCTATCAACGCGATTAAAAAGAAGTCGATACCTGAAAAACCACAAAAAGATTTTAGCGTTTCCCAACCAATTCTTGGTAGTAATGTCATTGTGAGGTACTTATACGAACCAGGAGAGCTTGAAGGGGATAGAAAAAGGGCTACTGATCCTATTTGGAGCGTCACTACGCATAAGATATCTAGTATAACACGATCTACGGGTAGACCTCCAATCTATAAACTGGATTCAACTGCCCCTCAACGGGGTTTTACTAGACAACAATTACAAGTGATACCCGAGGATACTCAATTGCCACCCCATGGGCTTAACTAGCACCCTTGCGTCTATTGCACTCAAGACAAGTCAACATCACATTATTTCTGACATGACCGAGATTGTTATTTTTTCTGTCTACGGTGAATTGGCGAGGATCCTTATCCGAATACTGCCAACGCATTATACAATTGCAACTTGCGCAGTGATTATTCTGTTGTTTCTTCAAAGTGATTATTAATTCAGCATCAATATCAAATTCTCGTTGTTTTTTTTTTGTCCTGTTGTTTGTAACCGGAGAGTTTTTTATCAATAATATCATCTATTGTGGTGTCATTATCATCGCCAATGATTTCATCATCGCCTGACTCTGTCAGGACAATTCTTCGAAGTTGATTTATTTTTCGTACTCTAGACACTGCGAGATAGACTAAATTCGACCATTCTATGCGATTATCTACCATCCAAAGAGTTGTATCCGATATAGTCAATCCTTGTGAAGAGTGTATTGTTGCTGCGTATCCTAGCGTCCACGGGGATTTATTAGCACGCAATGCATCTTCAACAACATTGATATCAACCAGCACAATATCATTTAATACTAAATTCTGTTTTTCACTTTGTCCTGGAATATCAACTTCGATGTTCTGTTTTCGTGTATCCGATGGCCTATAACAAAGAGGCACTGGAAGTGTTGCAAATTTTTGTTTATGCAATTCAAATAACTTCATCTGAAGTGTGTCTCTGACTATTTTTCTACTTGCAATGATTAAATCATTTGGTCTCCACGCTTCCCAGAAATCATTCATGGGAGTTTCCGAAATTATTTCACGGGTTATTTCACATTGGATTCTATCCGGTTGTAATCTAATTAGTTTCTTCAATTCTTTTAATTCATTATCAAGTGATCTATGATCGGTATCAATTTCTTCATAATAGTCTACAAAACCCTTTAGCCATTCATGGGGAGATGCACCGACAAATGGTGGTGGTTGGCCGTGATCACCGCACATAACGATTTTTGTATTTTTTAATAACAACCACTCAAGAAATATTTTTAAGACATCTTCGGACACTGTGTCTATTTCATCCCACATGATGAATTCAGGAATAAATTTCTCTCCCATGCGCTCAGGAGTCCATTTATCTCCCTTCCATCGGAAAAAGCTGTGATAAGTGCAAGCATTTACCCCTCTCTGTATCATTTCTCTTGCAAGTCTATGAGTTGGTGTTAGCACAATCATGTTAGTAGAAATACAAGTATTTCCACCACGACGAAATAACTCAATTACCCGGGTTGTTTTTCCTGACCCACCACAGCCGTTTAAATAAACTGTTTTATACAGGCATATTGGATCAGAAATTGGTGGTGCACTAGAAAATTCTGAACACTGATTGCTTTCTAAGTAATTATTTTCAATGGTAACATCTGCTGATTGAATATAATCATGAATCATTTCTTTCTTAATTCTCCATGATCCCCATTTCTCGTTGCCAGTAGCCTTAAAATCAGCCATTTTGCTATTTATGTAAAATGAGTCAGTAGCAACTCTAACTGCGGTGGTAGGAAATCTATTGATCATTGAAAACAGATTGATAGAAGCATAACCGAGCATAGAAGCTCTCAAATGTGTGTACTGCGGATGGTATCCATCATTGTAGGTAACAATTGTACCCAATTTGGTTCCATCGGACATAAATGCGTCCTTACGATTGACATATAGGCCTTTATTCGTTAAATCCGCCATTACAAAATCGTATTCAGCGTTGTCTATAATCAATCGTGAAGAATATTTCGTATTATCATCTTTGCCACCTTGGGTAAATTTACCGATTATTCTTCGTCCAAGATTTTTTGCTTCATTGTTTCTGATTTCAAATAACTGTCTGGACCAATCCATGATTTGTTGTTCATTAAAATCAGGAAACAGTTTTCGCTCTTCGCTAATTATTTTTTCTAGATCAGGTTGTGGTAACCAGACTGATTTCTGTGCCCGATAGGATATAATTGCTTCACTGACAATTAATGATTTTAACATTTTACAATCAAGCATATACCGTAGTAACACTATTGGCATCCAGTGTTTTTCAGACATGTGTTTACCAATCCAAAGATAACTACACGGATGAAGTCCTTCAGCCATTTCAAATGATACTACACAAGCGAATCCGGTTAAATCAAAATCAGGAAGTGGTCCATTAATAGCAACACGGGTCATTTCGTGTGTAGGGTGTCCAAATCGTTTGAAATATTTCTCGCATTCTCCATACCCAAGAAAACTTCCTGGATAACACGCAATCATATCAACTGAAATAACGGAATCAGAGGTGTATTTTGTGTTCCATAATCCGCCGTGGCCGTATTCAAGACAAGACAATTTGACATCTGATAAAAACTCACTTCGTGTTGGTTTCCACGCGTTTTTCTTTCTAGCAAAATGCGCTGCAATGGATGGTACTGTAAAACAGTTTGCTAATAATTGATCGTCTTCTTCTTCGTCCTCAGAAAACTCACTAGCTAGTTGTTTCATTTGATTCTGCAGTTCTTCAGTACGGTATAATTCTCCGTTAGGCCTTACAAACTGATCAAATCTGCATTCCTCGTCTGAATTACTATGAAATAGCCACGCTGACACAGGATCGTTTTTACTCAAATGGTAAATAGCATCAAATAATTTCTGCTCTGAAAAAAACTCTTCGGTTTGGGATAGATATTTTACGGTTCTATCCCGTGGAAATATTGTTACTGCAGATGACCACGCGTGCGCGTTATGATCAATAATTTCAATGGGGTTTCCTTTTTTTGATTGATATTTCGGTTCTTTTAATACTTCACCGGTGATTGTTCTTACCGATATTGGAAATCTTAATGATGTTTCTAATTTAGTTATATCCTGAATTGTTGCCCCATGCTCTTTTACCGTGAACTCCCACTCGGTTATTTTTTTTCGTCTTAGATCAGTGAGTTTATTTCCCCGGGATGCATTTGTGAAGTGTTCCATTATTCGTTCTGCTACACAATTGAGCCCTGTCGAATATTTCATGGGTGCTAGTTTTGCAATATCAGGTTTTTCATTGAGCGGATAGATCCCGTAAACAACTGCTGTGACAGGATAAGATCTTTCGTAGTAGGGTTTATCAATTCCAGTCAAAATTCCCGGTTTGGAATCCTGATTCACGGTGACAGTTTTTTTACCCTTGAGAATGGGTTCAAATTTATCCTTAATAATCCATTTGCCATTTTCACGGATAATGAATTTGATTCGGAAAAAATGACTTTTTTCCCCAACACGTGAAATGATCGCTGCTGCTTTTTCATCATTCATGGTAGCGTCAACAACACCATCAATTCGAAATGTGGACCAACAATAAGATGCTCCATCACGCTTGAATTCATTAAAACAGTCTCTGATGGGTTTATCAAGAATTTTATTCTTGGGTGTATTAGAAACTATATCAAGATTGAATTGAGCATCCTTCCATGATGATCTCATGTTTCCGTCTCTTGGACGTTTGTTACGTTTTTTGGGTCTATCGCGATTAAATCTAGGATTGATTTTTAATAATCTCTTAAACTCTTTCATGTTTCCGTCTATTGTGCGTTTTTGACGCTTTTTGGGTCTATCGATATTAAATCTAGGATTGATTTTCAATAATCTCTTAAACTCTTTCATGTTTCCGTCTCTTGGACGTTTGTTACGTTTGTTTCCGTCTATTGGACGTTTTTTGGGTCTATCGAGATTAAATCTAGGATTGATTTTCAATAATCTCTTAAACTCTTTCATGTTTCCCTCTCTTGGACGTTTTTGACGTTTTTTTGGTCTATCGAGATTAAATCTAGGATTGATTTTCAATAATCTCTTGAACTCTCTATCAGCATTGAATTTAGCATTTGTCGAAGTCAATCTCTTGAACTCCTTCATGCTATATACAAAACAAACATTTAAATGAAAGTTTTATGTATAATGAATCACTGCAAATGGCTCATGATGGGAAATGTAACCCTGTGTAACAAATCATGCAGAAAAAATGAGTACTGTAGGTATCATATGCAAAGTTTTCGACGTGGAAGTCTTGGTCCGTTACCCTGTATTCGATGTGGGGTTGGGGTTAAGGGAAGATCACAATTGTGTAGTGATTGTGGTGGTAAGCGATATAGGGAATTGAAGCGTTATTATGATAAAAGAATAAAAAATGGACAATCCATCAGAAATTATGACCCTGAAAAAGCCCTTGACCCTGACAACATCAAGGATAAAATCATAAGAACCCCGCAAGACTATATCGAAAGATTTTCCAGTGATGTAATTATTGAACCAAACACTGAATTAGACAAACAATAGAATAGTATATATGGACCAAGAATTCAGACCACATCCAGTGATTACAAAATATGAAGCATCCAGTGATGGTACTGTCAGAAACCGTAGACTAAAGAAACCGGTCGGTGTTGTGACTAATTAAGGGTATTTTAGGTTTACTGTTAGGGAGGGAAAAGAAACGAAAAATTATCTCATTCATCGTTTCGTATTTGAATGTTTTAATGGATTGATCAAAGATGGTTTTGTTATTTATCACAAGGATTCTAATCCAAAGAATAATTCTGTATCCAATCTGCAGGCTATCACACTGAGTGAGAATTCCAAACGAGGAAGAGCTGGCACTTGCAAAACGGTTGGGAAGAGACCTGTGACATCTTTGAATACAACAACTAATGAAGAAAAAATATTTCAATCATTATGTGAAGCCGGTAAATTTTTCGATATTTGTAGACCGTCAGTACGAAAAGTTGCAGAGGGGATTTATCGATCGGCTATTTCAAAAAAGACGGGGCAAAAAGTTCAATTTAGTTATGTCTAATGCGTCATAATTTCCAATTAGAGATATGTCATACTTATAGAATAATGAATTCTGAAAACATGAATAGCATCATAGTTGAAATAGCAAAATTGAAAAATCAGGATATCAAACTATCAGATGGATTAAATCCTGACCAAATTGTGTCTGATTTTCAGGATATAGAATACGGAGTTAGCACTAACAAGTATATGCTACCCAAGAAATATGCACTCATCAAAAAAATTCAGAATTCTATTAAAGACTCTCTTTCATTTTCCAGTGACATCAGTGTGTTCGTCCCGTTGTATACTATCGTAGAGGGAATACGAAAAGAATTAGGTAACGAATACGAATTGAAAAAAGAAGTCAACTCTAAAATTAGAAACCTACGAGCATTAATTCAAGAAAATGAACAATTTTGATTGCCCGACCATTGATTGCCCGACCCGTATCATTTTTTGATTGCCCGACCATTATCATTCCGACCCTCATTTTTTTTAGCCGACCCTCAAGGGGGATGTCAAAAATCGATGACGATGTGTCAGATTGGTCAAAACTAGAATGTTGAAACTATCAGTATTATTTTATTTATATACAATTTTGATACTTTCAACATCAATGATAGAGCTGTCAAAACAATCAAATAACACTTCCATGACCGTATCAAAAATCATCCGACATGTAACAAAAGTGAGGAAACTGTGGTATTAATTATTTTATATACAATTTCCACACTTTCCTCATCAATGATAGAAGGTGTCTCACGATGAAATAACACTTCCATGACCATATCAAAAATCATCTGACATGTCAAAAAAGTGGAGAAAGTGTTTTACAATTGAAAAATAGTTTGCGATTTCAAATAATGGTCAATGAGGCATTAACAACCCGATTGGCTCGTGAGCGACTAGATGCAATTAAGAAATTTATACCAATTCGCGACTCTGTAAGAAATAAACTGCAACAACGACAGAGTTTACAAACTGATTTTGCTCTGGGGTCTGAAGAGTTGTTTAAACCAGTAACCACAGCAACGAAAGGAGTAGAGCGTGCTTTACTGGGAGATGGTCCCGAGACGGGAAAATCTGTTATTGGTGAACTTGAAAAAATAGCAGCGAAAACTGAACAAACAAAACAAATGGAATCAAAGAGAACAGTAGATGATTTACGCATGAGATTTAACGAAGAAGGGTTAGCAGAAATTGATGGGACTGATCCAACAGAAATTCCTACGCTTGTTGTTACGTCTTATGAAAACAGAAAAAAAATGTTGAAACCAGAACATCATAAGTTTGTTAAGAATTTCACTCACTGGGCTGATATATTCTATAAAATCAAAACTAAAAAAGGTCAAAAAAAAGACAGATAGTGCATCATACATTGAATATATCAATGCGGTGGATCACGTGTATAATCAATACGAAGAGTTTAAACAACAACAAAAACCGCCAAGATTGCAAAGAAAGCGACAGCAACCTGCAAAGAAAGTACTCTACTCTCCTAAAAAACAACAAATACCACGTGATGATGATGATGATGATGATGATTATTTACAAACTACGGATTTAGAAAAACTAGATGAAGCAGCTGGCTATAGCGGAAGTGGATTAGGAAATCCAAGGATTGGAAACATTTGTCCTGATAGTGTTATCAATGATATATCACGATTAGATGTTCTCATCGGAGGAAAACGAGCTGGAAATAACTCTCCAGAAATAATTAATGAAGCAGCTGATATCTGTAGACGGTTATTTGCCGGCGGTATCATGAATATCAAAACCTATCGAGATTTCATTGACGAGTTAGCAAATGGGTATCATAGTGATTAAATAACAATTGAAAACACTATTGTTTTTATAATAATGATCATCCATTACAATCATGATAAACCAACCCCAGTCTATGTAGTTAATCCACGGTTTCCAGTTTATAGAGCATACTACGGAGATGGCCTCGGCAATACCATTTTAGGATTCTTTTCAAGAATGGCTCCAAAAGTGATGCCGTTAGCTAAACAGTTATCAATGAAAGCCATTGATGTTATTCGTGATAAGGGTATTAGTACTGTTGGAAATCTTGCCGGGAAAGCATTTTCAACTGCGAAGGATAAAATAACATCATTAGTGAGTCGAAAAAAGAAACCGTTACCGTCTACAGAAGAAATGCCTGCAAGTGTTAGTAAAATAATAAATAACGCAGTAGATGAAAAACTAGCGTCGATGGTAAATCAAGGAGACCAAAGTAATATTGCAAACATGATAGCGGGAAGTGGCCTTAAAAAACTACGTCGAAAACGCTAGCGTTTTTCACGATGAAATGGAAAATCCGATTTAGACTCTGATAAATAGAATAAAATGTTCAAAAAATCATCTGATCCAGCGTTTGATATAGACGCCCCAGTTGGCAAGGATGATTCTGTACGCGATTATCAATATTACGCCTATCATGCCATAGACTCAAATAGTCGAGCAAGAATTGATCTTCAAGTCCATGATACCAGTAAATACTTTTTACCCTGTGAAGCATTTATTGAAGTAGAAGGAGAAATTGTAACAGCTGCTGATACTCCTGCTGTACCAGCACCGTATCCAGCTGGTACTCAAGTCGGTTTTGTCAATAATGGTATTATGGCGCTATTTGAGAGTGCTAGATATCTCATTGATGGAAAAGAAATTGAGTCCATAGATCGTGATGTTGATGTGGCTACAACAATCATAGGGTTAGCGAGATATTCTGATGATTATACAAGATCAGCGGGTCCATCTATGATGTTTGCAAAAGATGGTAAGAATACCGCTGGTGGAAATCCATTTGTTGTAAGACGACCAAAGAATAATGCTGGCACCGCTAATATTGATGCCGAAGATATGATTATAAACAACGATGTTAATTTCTATCTAGGAGCTGCAACACGAAACGCAATGTTGGGAGTAGGGCGTAAATCATTTTCATGTGCGATTCCACTGCATCATATTTTTGGATTCTGTAGAAACGTCAGAAAAGTTATCTACGGGGCGAAGCATACAGTATCGCTTGTACGAAAGAGTGATGATAACGACGCAATTTGGAGGATTCCAGCAAACCCAGCTGCAGCACATATAAATGATGATGCCGGTAAAGTCAATTTAACAAAAATATCATTGTGGATGCCAGTGTTGACTCCAGCAATCACCGCAGAACAACGACTACTATCATTTATGGACCAAGGAGGAAAGTCGTTGTT
Organism: Unio delphinus; assembly: GCA_029339505.1. Lineage (NCBI taxonomy): Eukaryota > Metazoa > Mollusca > Bivalvia > Unionida > Unionidae > Unio > Unio delphinus. The sequence continues at coordinate 17,195,588 of JAQISU010000210.1, read as the reverse complement.
GAGTTGGCTAACCGTGAGTACAGATGTGAAGCAATCAAATATCAACGGGTTATTCACTTGGAACCTAGCATCAAAGCAAGGCGTTTCTGCGCCACGTCATATATTTATTGCGTTACAGGATAACGCACGAGTTGGCAATCAACTCTTCAGTCATATGATATTTGATCAATTAGGTGTGAAAGACGTCTCACTGAGAATAAACGGCCAGCAGGAACCATCTGAGGATATACAACTTAATTACACAGAAAATCATATTGCACGAGTTTATCATCGTCTGTTGTCATTTATGGCACGCGATCAAAATGTTGATACTGGTTTGCAAATATCACAATTTGATTTTAAGAATCTGTACCCGATCTACTACTTCTCACTGGAACATCTCGATTTGACAAGACAGTCAGTTGTTGATATACACTTTAGAGCTAATGTGACTCGTGGTGTTATTGCTGATTATAGAGCGGTTGCTGTCATTCTCAGTGATAAATCAATGCTACTTGAAGGTGTTGGTGGTAGAATGAGAGTGGTAGATGCCCCAGTAGAAAATCTTTGAACGATTTTTCATTGAATTAGAATCAATCTATTATGTATAATGTCATATAGTGTTATTAGTGTTGCGTTAACTCCTGGTCAAATCAAAAAATTGCAATCAGAATCGGCTAAAAAATGTGGAACCACAATCACGTTGAAACCTAATCAAATGACTGGTGGTGAAAATAAATTATCGCTGACAACTCGTCAGGTGAAACATTTCAATGATGCTTTCAGGGATAAAAAGGGAGTTCAGATTACTCTCTCTGCGGCTGCTATTAAAAATATGATGAAAACGGGTGGTATATTTCCATTGTTTGCTGCGTTACCAGCATTGATTGCAGCAGCAGCCCCAGCGGTGGCTAAAGCAGCGGCGTTAGGAGCCGTTGGTACTGCAGCAGGAATGGCGTTGAAAAAGGCAACTGGACAAGGATATAAAAAAAAGAGACGATCCGTTCAAGGATTGGGTCTAAGACTACCAGGAACCCCGTATTCGTGGTACAGCGGAAAGGGTCTAAGACTACCAGGAACCCCGTATTCATGGTACAGCGGGAGATCCGTTCACGGATCAGGCCTGAGACTACCAGGAACGGTTTATTAATTCAGAAATCTATGGTTCCAATGTCCAATTTTGATTTAATGGATGCTGCTAACAAACTAGTGATTAAAAATTTCAGAGGTGTTTTTATGAAAGATCAATTACCACATCAACCAAACAAAACTGAAACAGGTATTATTAATCTCGATAACAGCACCGGACCTGGAACTCACTGGGTTGCATACGCTATTGATCCACGTGGGATTGTCTATTTTGATTCATATGGATTAGCCCCACCAAAAGAGTTTATGCGGTATATAAAAACCCTTCCAATGAAGACTTGGTATTCTACGCTACCAACACAACAAATCAATGACCCACCAATATGCGGCAGTGAAGTATTAAATGTCCTTGACGCTATTTCTAACTCCTTGGGTAACCCAAGGGGAAAACCACCACACATTGTCGTAAATGACTACACTAGTAATCGCTTTTTAGAGAGAGATATATAAAATATCATGATTGATATTTGGGGAAGACCTCTGAAACCCAAACCCGATGACACTGCAACCTCTGATTCTATCAAGGATATAACAAAAAAAATTAAAGATGAAATCGCTGAGACGTTGAACTTAACAAGTGTTGACCCGAATGAAATAGTTGTATTTCAAGACAAACAGGGTAAATTGAAATCTAGTAATATTTCTCTGGATGATATTTTAGTTAAACAACAAAATGCAATCGAGAACACCGTTGCGTTATTTTCCGATCAGGGTAAACTCAAACCGGGTGTACTTTTTTCGACGATTACAGATCGATTTACAAACCACGATAAAGAATTTGAAGATCATTTAAGAAACTACAATAGTTTCCGTAGAAATGTCGTTCATAAGTTCTTTGGATCTCCGATTGTAGTTACACCATCTATCGCTGAAATTAAAACGTTTGTTGATGATCAAAAGGTTATCAACGAAGCAACAAAAACAACAACCGACGCCATTGATAAATTTATTGGAACCCCGTTAGATAAAATTGAACTAAAACTCCCTGATATTAAAAAATCCATTGATGAGACGAAAACTTCCATCGAAGACATCAAAGGTGATCTTTCGAGGATGATAACAGCCATTGAAAAAACAAAAATTCCTCATAAGAAAACCAACAACGTAGTATACACAATCCAACATGGATCATTTGTGTGGACACCTGAAAACAACAAATTAGACATCACTGCAACAGTTAAGGGTATTTATCGATTAACAATAGTGAGAACGACTCAATTTAATATTTCATCGTCCAGTTCATCCGGGGTCAATAATACGATTTCAACGATCATCGACAAGAATACAACTGAACAGTTCACGTTAATAGCTACTGATAAACATTTGGTTAGTGTTACAACAACGTGGTATGTGGAATTCGTAGCGGATTTAAGTTGAAAATTGAAAGGATTTCACAATTGAAAACGCTAGCGTTGTTAAAATAAAAAATGATTTCATCATCGCAATATCGCTATGATCAGGTCAGAGAGTATCAAACTAGACTCAAAACCCTATCTGAGGAGTATGAATTGAAAATTAAAAAATATCGCAGGAGAATTACCGCAATTGATGTTACTGTGTACGCTGTGAGTGGTGTAATCACCGGAGCTGGTATTATACTGTCTTCAGTGACAATGATGGCCCCGATAGCTGTTCCAATTTGCATTTCTGCGGCAACAACAATCGCTGGAATAATTTCAATAATCACAAAAAAAATATCCTCATGCAGCCAACGGAAACTACAAGACTACATAATTCAATTTCATGTTGTGTCTACTGCATACTCGCAATTATCCTCATTGATATCGTCATCGCTCGATGATACAATTATATCAGAGAGTGAGTTTTCAGCGATGGTAGATATATATGATTCTGCGATGTCAAAATTAGAAATACATCATGAATATAATAACAATGACAACACAGATGGAATTACTTCAACAAATAGTGGAGAACACGAACCCAGTAAAAACAAGCATGATCTCAATAACCTCAACGAATCCAGAATTCAGTGTGAATTTCCCCTCTCCGGTCCCAGTGAAGGAGATAGCGCTAGCAAAATTACGAGTATACCACAGCTGGCCAAATATTAGGTCAAAACCATTTGGTGGTCAACAACCGAATAATTCACTGGTATTTGCAAATAAGAATAAACCCGACGGTACCCCAGACTGGAACGTTGTTTCCATACCAACCGGATCATATCAAATTGAACAAATCAATGATGAATTCGCGCGTAGAATAAAATCGATTACTGGAAAAGAATCAAAAATAGCTATAACAGTTCATGTGCCGACACTATCATCTGCCATTGAAATAAGCACAGAAGGATACGTCGTAGATATCTATCAAAGCTCAATAAGAACCGTACTAGGATGGCCTGAATTACCACCCGGAGGAAAAACCGTTAAATTACCAGAACCACAAAAAACTGATTATATCACCGACAGGACAAAATCTGATAATCCATTAAAGAGTTATAGAGATTATGACAAATTGAATTTTTTCATTAGAGTAGAAGATGAGAAAGGCCAAATTGTTTATCATTCTGCTAACTGGGATAAAATCACTGAAAATTTCACAGCTTTCAATAACGATATTTCACTGTTGTTATTATCCCTTAAATCCGGTACTCTCACCCGAGATGAATTTATCAGCGTCATAGAAACATGTAACAAAATCATCAATGACATGGAAACATTTCATTCACAAATTATTCAAGAAGTATTAGGTGACAATATCCCCACATCGAGAACAGCATTTGCATCGAACTTAAATATCCCGGTCAAGGATATTCCAACATTCAAACTACCAGGATATAATATCTCAGAACTACAAAAATCTCTCGATGATGCCATCGATGAAGGTTTCAAAAAAATCCATGATACGTGGAAAAAAACACCATCACAACCACAAACAACTATCCTGACCCATAATAATGACCCAGATGGTGGTGGCAGGCATATTGCTCCGTTCAATGTGAATATTTCAACGGTGATTGCGCTCAATTTAGTGTGTGATGTGATCGAAGGAAGCTATCAAATAAATTTAGAACGATCAAATCAAGCTCAGCAGGGATATATTTTGTATTCATTTGCACCAACAGCCCCTCCAGGGTTTTTAATAATTGAGTCCCCGGTGAATCCAGTCTATATGCGATGTCATAATAATTCATTAACCAGAATTAATTTCAAACTCACTGACCAGTCTAATAATCTGATTGATTTACAAGAGGAGGTTTTACAAATTAGTCTATTTGTGAAATCCTGAAAGGATTTTCGTCGTAGTGATTTACATGACCCTCGAACACGATATCGTATCGGACTGGATCAAATATTCGGTTAACCCATAGCAGCAGAGAGGGTGAGTGACAACGACGTTGTAGTCCCTTTTTCCCAAAAAATACAATAGTTGAAAAGTTTTTGATTTCATTAATTTCATTGATTTTTTCATAATTTTTTTTGGACCTAATCCATGATTCACACACACATTTGGGACCTGATGTCATTGACTTTTGAGTCTGATGTCATTGGTTTCATTGATTTTAAGCGTGATTTCAGTGAAAACTTGTCTAAAAATGTTGTCCGGCTCACCCTCTCTGCTGCTTAGGCAATGTATATGGATGTGTTGTGTAGAAGCAGCAAGATACTAAAGCTTGCCAATGTATAAACTGTGTGGAAACATATAACAAAAATACATAATACATGAATTTTGCCTAGCTACAGTTCTAAGTACCAACAGTAAAAATATGTTTTTGACCTAGTGATTGGCAAAGGTTCAATTCGGTTAATGAAGGTGGAGTAACCTTTCTCTGGGAGGCTTCTATACGTCACAAAACAAAATGGCTTCCAACTAACGAGTATCCATATTTGGTCTGACGTCGTTAAAACGAATATAAATAAACTATAGAGTAGGTCTTATGACGTAAGATAAATTGGTTTCTGCCGGTCGAAACTGGTTTATACCTGAAAGTAAGTCAACATCTTTTCTGACTGATGCATGGAGGGTATGACCTTCTCTGACCCTGACACTATAAATACAGATGCGCGATCAGGTCAGATTAGTTCTCCATGTCAGCAGAAAATGAATGTTTGACTCTTCATTTCAGGTAAGGACACTGTATATGTCATAACCTCTTTTAGAAATTATGTATTTTTAATGCTTGAGATTTTAATGGTAAAATTCTTTTGTTTGCAACATTACTACTGAATTCTTTTATTTATAATATATTGTAATAGAATTTTTTATGTTCATATTTAATTATATTTATGTAAGTTTTATCATAAAGGTTGAATTCGCTACCAACTTCATGTTTTGATTTAATGATTGAAATAAAGTATTCCTTAAGTAAGAAAGAGTAATATCTAACAATGTATTCTAAATCAATACTCTATTTTAAAATAAGTAAAGTGCATTAATTGTTATTACATTTGATGCGTTTACTATCTTGAAATTGATTGGGAATTAACTATTGTTTAATATTCTAAGGTGCAGAAGTTATATGAATAAAATGAAGTTGGAAAGCTTGATGATGAAAATGTAATATGTATTTTATGAATTTTTATTATAAAGCTTTTAGATGTGTTAATAGAATGTAGTAATATATATATATATATATATATATATATATATATATATATATATATATATATATATATATATATATATATATATATATATATATATATATATATATGTGTGTGTGTTGATTATTTAAATAAAGTTCTCCATGTCAGCAGAAAATGAATCTTTGACTCTTCATTTCAGATGTAGCTGTCTATCATCGCGGCGACACTCTTTTCAGAGAGCCTTCTCTCTTTCTCTCTCTTTCCCTTGTGATGATTACCAACGATTTTTTATTACATAACATACATATAGATAAAATCAAATTCACAGGGTCAAAAAAGGGAATACAAGTACACGCGTCGTTTAAGAATAAACTATGTGAAGGTCACATCCTGTATATAGTATGCTACATCAACGCACGTAACGCACACGTGAAGCCAATATCACGTGAGTTAAATTCATGCTATCAGTGGACTTTGCATGCCCATTGTCTGGGTTATCATTCATGCAACACTATTTCTGTCGAGTCAACCAGTACAATGACGAATAAGGTACAAACCCTAGGCAGAAAAAGATATGATAATAATACTTTAGTAAGAGACGTGATGAAAATAAAGAACAAACCGTATATGGTTGAAGAAATACAAAATAAATAATACTTGAATTTTCAAACAGTTTTTACTTATATTTCTGTACATTTTTTTCATTACATTTTGTTTTCTAATTGAATGATATTTGATTTCACATTAAATATATATACTGAAACAGCAATTTAATCAGATCGCATTAGAGTAACTTAAACAGTATATCTTCAATTTTAAAATATTAAATCGATCCGATAGTATAAATGTAAATTAAACTGAAAATGTATACTCTGAAACAGTAAAAACAGCATATTAATTTCCGTAGCTTAAAGTAAAATAGTAAATTATAAAGTGTTTTAAGGATGAACGTAGTTGAAATAATGTTCACGATAACCTAAAGTCTTCAAAATGTAAATTATGCAGCAGGTATATCTGGAAGAGAAATGAAAGCCCAAATAACAAATCCGATTACCTTCCTTTTGTGAAATATGCTTAATCAGTTAAAGCTAAAGTGGCATTATCTGATTAATTTACTATCCAAATTTTATTTTATCAGATAACATTAATGTATGTCTTGACTGATTATGATTTTAACTAAAGTTTTAGCATTACTAGTCATGATAATCGTTTAATTATCAATTGCAACATAATATAATCTTTCTAATTGAACTGTAGGATATATGTTGACCGTTTGAATCGAATTTCATCTCCGGTGATTAATGATATTGTAACATCCTGTGTGTTATATGTGAAAAAAAGACCAGAGTTCATGAACTTAAATATGCTTTTTGTAAATAATATAGGTGAGATAGAACGTTCCTTTCAATATCGCATAATGACTTTACATCAACACAGTGATTGACTGACCAATATCAGCTTCTTTATAATATATAATGGCCTTGTTTGTCTAATTGATAACAGACAACGTTGTAATGCACCATATTATGGTGAAATTAATTATATTATTAAAGTTACAGGTAAATGTATTAAATTGACTGTAACATAGTAACGTGATCTGAATTAATTTTTTTTTTAAACTAGTATTCTTGAGAAATGTAGTGGGATATAGCAGAAACTTTAGAATAAATTATATAATAATTATAAAGCATTTAAATTCAAAAGACATCGTGTAATAAATCAATTTAAAGTTTCTTATAAAAATTCGATTTTGAGATTTTATAGTGTCAAAGTTAATGTCTATTATGTAAAAACAAACTCTAATTTGTGGTTTTCGATTGGATTTAGAGCATATAACCTAACTTCTTTTCTGTTTAGATGTGTGATCCATATCAATAAAAATCACTGACGGACATTTATCAGTCACAATCCGTATATATGTGTATACATTTTCAAATGAAAACAAAATCACAAATAATGGTCAATAAACTGAAAATGCGCATTATTTTTTTTTCCTCCAGGATGGCTGCAGCTATTATCAAGTGTCATATGCCAAACGATCGGGATTAAGAAGAAACGTCAGTCAGTGCCAAGGATATTGTATTAGGTGTGTCCGTTCGTCAGTGTGCTCGAGAAAATCACTTAAGGCCGCGATGGGTCATACACATGTGATAATTGCTTAAATTGATTGTTCTAACCAACTACTGCAATCACATTCAAGTGCGAAATACCATCAGAATTGTCTCGACAAACCACGTCTACCGGTGTTACGTATGTTGAATTAGAGGTGTTCGTTCGTCGGTGCGATGAAGAAAATGAATATGTTATTGTCCGTGCCGGAAATGCACGACATGGGATTGGTTTGAGTTTTCTCTTAGACCCTTGACGGTATGGTAACATGCCATATATTGGCAGATTGAATATAAGATGACGACTCTGGTAATCAACATGAAAATCAACATCTCCGGTTGCCCGTGCGATGAAAGAATGAATGCTAATGTCCATGTCGGTACTGCGCAACAATGGAATGACTTGAGTTTCCTCATAGGTTCATAAGCCTATGGTTACATGCCATATATCAGCAAGTCGGTCACAAAGAGACGCATCTGCCAGGGAAAATCGCATAAACATCCGCCTTTCCGTCCGTCCGTACGGTGAAGAAAATACAGAGTATTAGCGCTAAAACAACAGCTTCATTGCCATTCCAGTTTGTCAGCATTGCAAACTAAAATTATAAACACCATCATTGCCATGTCGGAAGCGCAACCATTTTCAGTAACAAGATTTATTAAAGCAATTTATACCTTTGCTGAATTCATGGCGGATAAAGTGGCAGTGAAGCAAAGTACACCTGGAAAATTTATCTATGTATGTCTGTACAACTTTATATCCATTTCAATGACATTATACGACCCAAAGTCGCACATTCTTTATTTCAATCACCATTTTGATAACATTTTCTTCGTATTTAAATAGTTTCTCTTTTGAAATGTGTAGATGCGTTCTTGTTCCTACCTTGTTCTGGGTATTCTTTCCTCTCCTGCTAAAACATGCCTTTGCCTCATCAACCAATGTAATCAACTTTCACAAGGTCAAAGGGAAAACATTGCAATCTCAAACATTTTAAAGCAAAACCATAATCCACAAAGTTCTCATCTATCATGTACTCTTTGCTGATGTTGTGGCGGTGACAAGCTACACAATGGCGCATCCCAAAAATCCTTATTGACCTATTTTCAAACACATGTAATACATCAAAATTGCCAACACCTTCAAATAAAAAGCTGACAGTATTTGGGCAAGATGTTTAAGAGTCACCCTCATCGATATTAGCAACCACTAACCTGAGGATGTGGGCAAATTCATTTACCTGGAACCAATATTTTAAAGCAAACATGAACTCCTGCATTGGTAAGGTCACTTTAGCAGTATATTGTAGTAAGCAAAAGAAGTAGTTAAAACATAAAAAGATCGCAAGGTTGACCATATCTGTGTATCATTAAAGCATGTACGTGAGACCCAAATGCTTTTTGAACACAACTGGGGAGAGCTAAGAAGCTCCTGAACATGACTTTAGTAGCTCAAGACATGAGTTCAGCTGTAGACAAATGAACAGAAAAGAGCCAGAAGAAATGAAACGGGATGAAAGTATACAATTAAATGATTCTGGTGTGGAAAATAGGAAATTTTACAGTAAATTATGTTTATCTGAAAATACTAACCCAATCACATTAACACTAGGGAATAACGTTTACTACCTCCAGAATACAGCCTTCCCATAGGTTTAAAATGTCTTTATTTGTACAGGCAGAGGGAAGCAACTCTTACCAATTAGTTCCCCTTACCTTGCTGGTTAACACGTCATGTACCAGATATCACCACTTTTAACTTGAGCATTGTCTGAGACAGGATGATGACATTGTGTGGACAGTTGAGGACATCTCGTAAACATGTGATCAGGACCTATTCTTAGAGAAACATATTTTTATCAAATGTTATTTATCCATCTAATAACTTACCCAATCGGGAACACTATCTAAATTATCAGAGCCGAAGAGACCACACTGAATAAACAAGATGAAGAACATGTGGAAACCTAAGATAGCAGATTAAAAAGCAACATTCAACAGAGACTGTCACTACTGAGTGAGTCTCTGCATCAAGGACACTGCTAGTCAACTAATTGATAGACTACTTCAGAGCACATCTCCACACTCAGATGGAACTGAAGGATGCAAACAAACCAAAGTTTTTTTTATTCAAGTCTACTAAAACAAATACAATGTACATGTGGATAAGTAGGAAATTTTATACTAAATTAAGCTTCCCTCAACACACATCATATTAATGTAAATGTATTACTATTACTGCCTCCAGAATACAGCCCTCCCATAGACTTGACTCTCTTTGGAAATACCTTGTAAAGACAAAAGTAATTCTTGCACTGCATTATGATTTGTGTGTGAGTGATTTGTTTTATATGCAGCTTTAAATGATTTTCAATATATCGCTATAGTGTCTGCATTGTAGACGTTTATACTGATGTCTAGTACTGGGGCAGTAGTTATTACCATTTATATAAGTCCTTAACATGACTCGGCCGGGGTTCTAACACACATCCTCTCACATTCAACTACCCGACAGAACCCTGTAGGGTCAAAGTAATTGGTTTTTTTACCTGTGTAAATATATGTGCAAGGAACTAACCTGTTAAATCCAACACTTGATTACTGAAGAAAAATTTTTTGTGTGTCTGGAGTGGCTTAATTCAACCCCGTGTTTTGTGATCCAAATGCATACAGATATGAAGAGGAAAAAGCAGAAATAGGAATCCCACATGACTGATTCCACTATCTATCTAATGAGACATTGAGTTGAAAGGCACGACTCTATAGAAATAACTTCAATTAAATGTATCTATTACTCTGAGAAATCGAAGTATGTTGAGAGCTTCGTGATTGGTTGTCTCCCTTTAGTCAGGATGATATGGCTTGTAGAGTTATGTCCTTTTTCTATGACTTCAGTGGGAAGAAGAGCCTTTGGTATCTAGACTAGATGTATTTTATTCTCTATGGAGAGCATGAATCAAATCCATGCCTCTGTCGAATGACTGAACTAAGAGAGGGGTCATACAATTATTGTATGAATGTCAGTAGATAGTAACCTCTTCTCAGTGATGAAAAGTAGTTGTGTCATTAAAACAACAAACCATGGGAATGAATCTGTATGTAGCTGTGGCAAACATTCAGAGCATGTAGGTCACTTACTCTTAACATCAAATCCAAGTTATCATAAATCATGTCTTATATGACAATTGAATACTTAAAAAAAAAGATAACTATCAAGATTATGTGATACTTTCCACAACTGAAAACTTGTGACTTTTTTCTGCAAATAGCCTGCTGAACAAGATGCATGCATCAACAACAAATTCACCGTTTGTAAGAGAGTAGAATAAATATCGTCCTTGGATAATCTCTTAAATTATGCATGTAATGTCATTCCACAAAGGTGTGACTCTTGAGTTTCTCGACCACAACCTGCCTTGTAAAAGTTTCAGCACTTGATTCTAACAAAAATGAACCACGTTTAACAACAGTATTATCTGTATGGATATAAATCCTTCTCCATGAAAGAACATTTTGTGCTTTTGACTGATTGGTGTTTTCTTTTCCACCATTTTGTCAAAGAGTGTGATGGTTGTTTCTGTCTCTTCATCAAAGAAACTGTTGTTCACACAACATCGTTTACGTATGGTGTAGATTATTTCTTTGCCAGCTTTTCAACTTGCTTTAACACACATATACATACACCAGCGCGTGTGCGCATGCGACATCTTTGACATAATATGTGACCTAGTGTTTCCAGTGTCAAAGCAATAACTCATCCAGTCACATACATACTTCCAACTGTAAATCCAGCTAACGTACACTTTTTGGTAAGTATGAGGAGTGGATAAAGTACGGCAATTGTCTTCCTCATACAATGGTAAAGAAGCCAAACTCATCACTATTCGTAGCATGTTTAATAAGATGAGCTTTCGTATACATATAATATTTCGCTTGCCATATCTTTCCACGTATTGTTAATACAATTGCCACGCCGCATATGCTGCTAACAAAATAGAAAATACGGGTACTAGGCAAGACATGTCCATAATGCAAAGAAATCCTTTCGTGTTGTGGAATCAGTTCTTTTAAACGAAATTTACTTCCTGCCATATAATTTTGTTTGGCATTGTCAACATGAGTCTCAGCATGGCAAGTCTCATATTGATTTTGTAACTGATTAATATCTGACAATCTGAATATTTTCAAAGTGACCAGTCTTCTTATCACATTATGTTAACAATGATTAAAATGTCTATGCCATTTCCAATTTAATTGTTCCTTGTGCTTCACTCGAATCTGTGCAAGTTCTCCATAAATGCTTACTCGAACTGTAACATAAAGGACCCTCTCATTTTCTAAAGTATCCACAAGATCCATACATGTATTCTGAACCGACCAAAGAAAGGCAGCAATAGCGTGGACACTATGTGGAAGCTGCATATTTATACTCCTATCTGTATACTCCCACCTTTATACTCCATTCTTTATATTCCCATCAGTATACTCGCATCTATATACTTCTATCTTTATATTCCCATCTGTATATTCCCATCTGTACATTCCCACCTATATACTTCTATCTTTATACTTTCAACTTTATACTCCCATATTCAAAATTCATCATTCTCAGTCTTCTATTTGATGATCTGACAAACGTACAATTTGTGAGGATCCAATTTGTGAGGATCCACCTTTTTGACCTTGATCTTGACATGACTTTGAAGATTCTTTTATTATGACAAAGTTAATTACTTCACTTGCATGATAATTCCTTGTCAGTCCTTTTACTGATAACGATCATGCAGATCCAGCAAAACTCGAAATTTCTTCCTCTTAGCTGCAAGTGTCAACCATGGCAAAATAAAATCCAGGACTACTCAATACAATTAAAAAGAGCATGAGAGCCGCGAACTACATGACCTTGGAACATGCTTTAATTCCGACAGCGATAAAATACTGGAACTTAAATGTAACCGTTCTAGCACCAAGAAGTGTGAATTATATGCTCTTGATAGCATTCAAAGTCAAGAGAGATAAACTTCCTACTTCATTTTCTTGTTCTGGTCATAATTCAGAAATTCATATATGTTGATTTTCTGAGTGCTAATCCTTTGACCGCTAATCCTTTGACCGCTCCAGTGGACCTAGTGCTTAAAGCATCCGACTCAGATCCGGGAAGCTGTTGGTTCGATTCTGGACTAGTAATGCCAAAGACTTATAAAAATGTTACTAACTGCTTCCTTGCTTGGCGATTAGCAATAAGAGGTTAGTGTTCGGACTGGTTGGCCTGGTGTCACGATAAGGTGACTGGCTGGGGCATCATGCTACATGTCTGCGGCACAAGATACCCCTGTGCTAGACATGACTATAGATTGCTACACTGCAGACATAATAACGATATGACTGGAGCATTGTAAAAGCTACTTAAACAAATATCCAAATCTCACCTAAATTCAACAGGATGATAAGAACAGAAAAAGTTTTATAAAATGAAAAAAAGACTGGAAAATCAGTCAAACCCATTTTTTTTTTAAATAAACCATGCTATCAATTTACTACAGCAACTTGGATGTAGAAAGGTATAAGGCAGTTACAGCTAATGTTGTCAAGTTTGTATGGTTTTAGATTGTGTTTTCTCAAAAGCCCAAATATCAATGTTCAAAGCCTAAAGTAACATATGCCAACAGTTTGTCAAAGTGGTAAAATAACTGTCTCAACAGCTCAACGGTAAGATTTCCATTCTGTGTTTAATATATTGGATAAAATTAAACCATTTAATAACATTCATTAAGCCGAGCTTAGTCAATAGATTTTATAGTGTCAATAGGTTTTATAGTGTCAATAGGTTTTATAGTGTCAGTAGGTTTTATAGTGTCAATAGGTTTTATAGTGTCAGTAGGTTTTATGTGAATGTAAGAATCCCAAAAAGTTAACTAAAACAACATAACAAAAGAAAAAGAAATAAAACATTTTTTAACATTGGGTAATCAACGGTCTGTCAGTGTACTAAATTAATGTTGGCAAATCATAAATGTGTTACAAAAAAGAAACAAAAAATGCACCTCAAATGACTAGGATGGCTAAAATTGAAGACAGAATTACAAATTCTAGACCCAACTTGCATCTGTGCAGCATTTATAATAATAGATATGTTTGAATTATAAAAAAAGCCAATGTCTGTATTTATGTTGTTTTTTTAAACATCATTTTAAATGACTATTAGTGGTCTGAACTTAACCGAGTAACACATGACTCTACGAGGATGCCAGTCATCAATTGTAAAGGCCCCGAAATGCTTAAATCAATGAAAAAGTAAAAATTTACTTTAGAAGAAAAGTCTGTATCAAACACAAAGAATATGGCTAATCTATTTCTAAAAAAGAAAAACAAAATTATATCTAGCTGCATCTGAGACAGCTACCAGGTTACTTGCTCATTTCTACTGCAGACTGTGAGGAGTTCAGTTACCAGAATCTGATGAAAACAAACTTACAAATTTCTACTTGGGAAAATATATTTCATTAGTTTTTTTTTAATTATCATTAGTGTCTTCTTCGGTCAGTTTGATATGATACTTGATTGATTTGATTTGTGCATGCATAATTAAGGAGCAAATGCTCTGCTATCTATAATTATAGGTGTTTGAAAGGGCTGGAATAAAGTTGGTCATTACAACACCTATTTTGGCCATGTGATCTCAAATGACCACAGCAGATATTTAGACATTGTAATTCTAACTGATTAGATTGTCCTGCCTATCATGCCTATTACTGATATTTGCAAATTGTTAATCAAATCCCACTAGAATGAATGATTTCATTTTTCTAGTTAATGTTAAGTAAAACATTGCTTTAACACAAATGGAATACAAATCTGAGTGAACAAAATCAGGCATAAATATTGTATGGAAACACTATCATGTAAAAACTACTTCGGTAAAGAGTACTGGTATATAGCCATCTCTTGGAGGAAACACTACTTTTAATGAAATCCAATGATCAGTTTAGTGGAAAAAGTCAGGCACAATTTACTTCTGAAGTACATATTCTTTTTAAAAGTGTGAAAGTATAGTTCTGTAATTTCAACATTGTCACAAAATGATAACCAAAAAAAAAATATAGCACTTTTGGGGCAAAGCGAAGTTCAGTCAGAGCAAGTGATATTTTAAAAGCCTATGTTCCAGTTTTTGAGCTCTGCACTAATGTTTTGCATTCATAAATAACATGCTACAGTTTTACATTCATAGAGGACATGCTATGGTTTTATATTCATTGAGGACATGCTATGGTCATGCATTCATAGAGGACATGCTTTGATTTTACATGAGGTTTATATTCGTAGAGGACATGCTATGGTTTATAGGAGGTTTATAGCCTTCATAGATGACATGCTATGGTTTTACATCAGGTTTTTGGGGTTTACATTCATACAGGACATGCCATGGGTTTACATGGGGTTTATATTCATAGAGGACATGATATGGTTTTACATTCATAGAAGACATGCTATGGTTTTACATGAAGATTATGGGGTTTACTTTCGTAGATGACATGCTATGGTTTTACATGGGGGTTATGAGGTATATAGCCTTCATAGATGACATGCTATGGTTTTACATGGGGGTTATGAGGTATATAGCCTTCATAGAGGACATGCTATGGTTTTACATGAGGTTTATGGGGTTTATATTCATAGAGGACATGATATGGTTTTACATGAGGCTTATTGGGTTTATAGTCATAGAGGAGGTTTATGGGGTTTATATTCATAGAGGACATGCTATGGTTTTACATCAGGTTTATGGTTTTACATTCATAGAAGACATGCTATGGTAGAAGACATGCTATGGTTTTACATGAGGTTTATGGGGTTTACTTTCGTAGATGACATGCCATGGTTATACATGGGGTTTATGAGGTATATAGCCTTCATAGATGACATGCTATGATCTTACATTCATAGATGGCATGCAATGGTTTTACATTCATTGATGACATGCTATGGTTTTACATTCACAGAGGACATGCTATGATTTTACATTCATAGATGACATGCTATGGTTTTACATTCATAGATGACATGCTATGGTTTTACATTCATAGATGACATGCTATGGTTTTACATTCATAGAGAACATGCTATGGTTTTACATTCATAGATGACATTCTATGGTTTTACATTCATAGATGACATGCTATGGTTTTTCATTCATAGAGAACATGCTATGGTTTTACATTCATAGATGACATGCTATGGTTTTACATTCATAGAGAACATGCTATGGTTTTACATTCATAGAGAACTTGCTATGGTTTTACATTCATAGAAGACAGACAGTACTATGGTTTTACATTCATAGATGACATGCTATGGTTTTACATTCATAGATGACATGCTATGGTTTTACATTCTTGAAGACATGCTATGGTTTAACATGGAGATTATGGGGTATATACCCTTCATGGATGACATGCTATGGTTTTAGATTCATAGAAGACATGCTATTGTTTTACATTCATAGAGGACATGCTATGGTTTTACATTCAAAGAAGACATGCTATGGTTTTACATTCATAGAAGACATGCTATGGTTTTACATTCATAGAAGACATGCTACGGTTTTACATTCATTGATGACATGCTATGGTTTTACATTCATAGAAGACATGCTATTGTTTTACATTCATAGAGGACATGCTATGGTTTTAGATGGGTTTATGGGAAATAAAGCCTTCATAGAGGACATGCTATGGTTTTACATGGGGTTTATGGGGTATAAAGCCTTCATAGAGGCCATGCTATGGTTTTAGATGGGGTTATGGGGTATAAAGCCTTCATAGAGGACATGCTATCGTTTTAGATGGGGTTATGGGGTATATAGTCTTCATAGAGGACATGCTATGGTTTTAGATGGGGTTATGGGGTATAAAGCCTTCATAGAGGACATGCTATGGTTTTAGATGGGTTATGGGGTATATAGTCTTCATAGAGGACATGCTATGGTTTTAGATGGGGTTATGGGGTATAAAGTCTTCATAGAGGACATGCTATGGTTTTAGACGGGGTTATGGGGTATATAGTCCTCATAGACGACATGCTATGGATTTAGATGGGGCTATGGGGTATAAAGTCTTCGTAGAGGACATGCTATGGTTTTATATAGGGTTATGGGGTATAAAGTCTTCATAGAGGACATGCTATGGTTTTAGATGGGGTTATGGGGTATAAAGTCTTAATAGAGGACATGCTATGGTTTCAGATGGGGTTATGGGGTATAAAGTCTTCATAGAGGACATGCTATGGTTTTAGATGGGGTTATGGGGTATAAAGTCTTCATAGAGGACATGCTATGGTTTTAGATGGGGTTATGGGGTATAAAGTCTTCATAGAGGACATGCTATGGTTTTAGATGGGGTTATGGGGTATAAAGTCTTCATAGAGGACATGCTATGGTTTCAGATGGGGTTATGGGGTATAAAGTCTTCATAGAGGACATGCTATGGTTTTAGATGGGGTTATGGAGTATAAAGTCTTCATAGAGGACATGCTATGGTTTTAGATGGGGTTATGGGGTATAAAGTCTTAATAGAGGACATCCTATGGTTTTAGATGGGGTTATGGGGTATAAAGTCTTCATAGAGGACATCCTATGGTTTTAGATGGGGTTATGGGGTATAAAGTCTTCATAGAGGACATACTATGGTTTTACATGGGGTTATTGGGTATAAAGCCTTCATAGAGGACATGCTAATTTTTTTACATTCATAGATGACATTCTATGGTTTTACATTCATAGAAAACATGCTATGGTTTTACATTGATAGAGAACATGATTTGGTTTTACATTCATAGATGACATGCTATGGTTTTACATTCATAGATGACATGTTATGGTTTTACATTCATAGAGAACTTGCTATGGTTTTACATTCATAGAAGACATACAGTACTATGGTTTTACATTCATAGATGAAACATAGTAAATAACATGCGATACTTGTTTGCAGTATCTAACTGGACTAAAGTGTAGCTTCTAGACAATGCATTAGGAATAAGCTGTTGACATTTATGGGGCATGTGGGGTTTATGGGGTATAAAGCCTTCATAGAGGACATGCTATGGTTTTACATGAGGTTTATGGGGTTTATATTCATAGAGGACATGATATGGTTTAATATGAGGTTTATATTCATAGAGAACATGCTATGGTTTTATAGGAGGTTTATGGGGTTTATATTCATAGAGGACATGCTATGGTTTTATATGAGGTTTATATTCATAGAGAACATGCTATGGTTTTATAGGAGGTTTATGGGGTTTATATTCATAGAGAACATGCTATGGTTTTATATGAGGTTTATATTCATAGAGAACATGCTATGGTTTTATAGGAGGTTTATGGGGTTTATATTCATAGAGGACATGCTATGGTTTTATATGAGGTTTATATTCTTAAGGGACATGCTATGGTTTTACAGTCATAGAGAAAATGCTATGGTTTTACATTCATAGAGGACATGTTACGGTTTTATATGAGGTTTATACTCATAGAGAACATGCTATGGTTTTATATGAGGTTTATGGGGTTTATATTCAAAGAGAACATGCTATGGTTTTATATGAGGTTTATGGGGTTTATATTCATAGAGAACATGCTATGGTTTTATATGAGGTTTATGGGGTTTATATTCATAGAGAACATGCTATGGTTTTATATGAGGTTTATGGGGTTTATATTCATAGAGGACATGCTATTGTTTTTTTATGAGGTTTATGGGGTTTATATTCATAGAGAACATGCTATGGTTTTATATGAGGTTTATGGGGTTTATATTCATAGAGGACGTGCTATGGTTACAAGGGGCTTTACATGTGGTATATAGTCTTCATAGGTCTGAGGCAGGTACAACATATTTATGTATTTAGCAATTAAAGGCACATCAGCACAATAAAAGTCTTATGGTAAGTCAAACATTTCATCATCCAAGTTTCTTCTGGCAGTTCACATACAAAATAATTTTGTCCCACTGAGCATTCGTTGACACACTCAACAACAGTGTATTCCACTGTCAGTTGACACTGTCATGTTTGGCATGCTGGTCAAGCTTCAACCCTGCTGATAAAACATAAATAATTTTCACTGAAGAACTTCCAATAAAAAAATGGCACATTTTTCTACCAATGTCATTCAGAAGCTTCAAATATTAAAAATGCTGTGTTTCATCTGTGTACCTAAGGTTTTGTGAAAGAGTTTGATTATTTTGTGATAATTCCAATTTTTATAAACTGACTGCAATTTTTACATTTTTATTGGATGTAAATGGTCATGTGATACTGATAATGCTTTTTTTAAAACATCAATAAATTCTGCAGACAAATTTTGGTTCTCTGCATGATGTAAAGCTTTATCTATTTAAACGATGAACACTCTTATTGCAATAAGAAGCTCCTGCCCACACACTTTTAGATGAAAAATGACAAGTCTAAGCTTAGAATTGACCATTAGATGAAAATTGACAAGTCCCAGCTTAGAACTGACCATTAGAAGTTAAAACAATGTCATTGCACAGACCTTTCTACACTCCAACACTCACCCCTTTTGCCAAAGAAGGCTTTAGAAGCCAATCTTCAGAAATATATCATTGCACCTCGAAAACATGTTACAGCCTTGGTTATTAATGGTCAGGGTAATATGACAACCAAGGGATATCACTAAAATTGGATATGATTTTGCTTTTGAAAGATTAAATGCATAGAAAGTAACAAAGACGTTGCTATAACAACACGTGCCATATGCAAGCATATTTTTCAGAAAACAAATATTGATAATTTTATCTCAACAGCCATTTTTTTTATATGTTAAAACAATGATCATAATATACCACTGGTATGACCCACAATGACATTCCACCCCAAATCACTCTGTAAAGAGTAGACGAATCTTGGATAGCGAAGATCAAGCTATGTATTCTATCACAGTTATGAGGCTAATGAACAAAACCATTGCTCTGCACAAAAATGAATGTTTTGTTGATTAAATCTGCCAATCCGATTTTAGAAAGAAACAAATTGGAATTATACGGATTAAATGATAAGATTACATGAGGTTTTTCAGACTATTTACTTTGTGAGCATTTAGGTAAAATTTACACATCAATAAATACCAGACCATGATCATTTAAATCATATATTAAAGAGACATAGATTTTACACATTTCAAAGGCCTTCAAGCCAGAATTCTTTTCTTTTTGTAAATATATTTAATTTTTTTTATCCAACATTGTTCAGCATGTTTTTTTTTTTTTTTGGGGGGGGGAAGGGGTGTTGTTTCAGCAAGATTAAAATAAAATAACTGCTGACAGATGTCCAAAGTACAATAAATGCCTAGTCTTAATATAACCTCAGTTGGCCTTACTGCCGGTCAGGTTAAAAGCAAGCTAGAACTATCAATAATAAAATGATAAAAGTAACAGTGGCTAAATTATCAATTCTGTATTGACTGACAAAAAAACAAATAATTCAATAAGGAAGCATAATAACTTGTGATTCTTGTTTGCAGTATCTAACTGGACTGAAGTGCAGCTTCTAAACCATTAGGAATAAACTATTCAATATTACTGTCATCCTTTTTAATATGCATTTTCATATGCGTCTTTAAATTTTCACTTCGATTGAATGTTTTACAGCAAATATGACAAGCATATGGCTTCTCTCCTGTGTGAATTTTCATGTGTTTGTAACGTAGATTATCTTTACGACTAAATGCCTTTCCACAAACTTCACATTTGTATGGTTTTTCTCCAGTGTGAATCTTTTCATGGATCTTTAAATTGATCACAGAATGAAAAGATCGTCCACACACATGACATGTAAAAGGTTTTTCACCACTATGAGTCATCTCGTGAACTTTCAACTTTGATCTGACTGCAAATGCTTTACCGCAGACTTCACATTTGTATTCTTTTACATGAGTTTGTACATGCACCTTTAGTCGTTGCTTTCCGCCGAATCTTTTACCACAAACATCACATTGGTATGGTTTTTCGTGCATTTCTATGTGGGTACGAAGAAGTTTAGGGCTTGCAAACATTTTGCTACACTTTTCGCATTTATAGGACTGTTCGATGGGGTGTTTACTGTCGATATGCCTCTGTAGGTGAGAAGGCATATTAAACGACTTGTCACATGTTGAACATCTGTGTGCTCTTTCATCAAAATGTACACTTATAATATGTCCCTTCAAACTAGCATGACCTGAAAATGATTTGCCACACATGTCACACTTGTATGGCTTCTCTCCAGTATGAGTTCTCATGTGCCTTGCAATTGACGCTGGAGCAATTTTTTTGGCGCAGATTTCACATGCCACTTTTTGGCCAAAGTGTCTTACCCTGTGTCTGGTTAGGTACCTCCAATTCAGAAACACTTTGTTACAGAGATCACATTTGTGTGTCTCTCTCAGGTGTACTCTTTTATGACTTTTGTAATCACTAACTCTCTTTTGGCACACAAGACACGTTGTATAATTTTTCTCAGCTCCTGTCTCCAACAAGTCTGATAACTGCTCTCCTTTAACATTTTCCATGTCGACATTAGTCAGCAACTGACCGTACTAAGGAGCGTGTTCATCGCTAAATGTTATCTGGGTTCACCTTGTTAGAGGTCAGTGTTCAATTTGGTTGTAATTTTAAGTCTGCACAGGCGACTTTTTGAAATACGTTGTTGGGCATGCGTAAGATTTTTGCCGTAGAAATAACAAACGAGAACCAAGTCAAACGGTAGGCTCGTTCTTCTACCTGGATAATTAGACACTCAGGCCTACTGGTGTGCTGGTAAAGTTGCCAAAATTAAATAGCATCCAAAGGTAACTGAAACACAGTTGTCACCGTGTGTTTTAAACCAACATGTCTATAGATGCAGCACAAATAAATAAATGAATATTTCAGCTAAAAACATACGATAGACAGACGTAAAGAGAATTTTATTTTAATAGCGGTTTAATAATATTTAATTTATGAAACAAGCTGAATAATTTCCTGTTTTGCTAGCAAAGAATTGGCAAATGATATTCTCAACGATTTTCATAAACTCAGTCGTAAATCAATACACTGTATGTGTTATGTTTGTCACATATCTGTGTTTTAGTAGAGACCGAATGCAGGTAGTGACTGGGCCTCGAATTATAATTATACGGCGCCAATAAGTTAACATAATGGAGACATTAATTGGCCACAAACAGGAACTGTAATTCATAAAATGGTTTAAACGTGTAAAAGAATTACTATTTTAGACTCGAAGTGTTAACGTGTATTGCCACAAAAGAGAAATTAGCGTCATAATGTTCAAACTATTGTAGCTCCCTCATAAGAAGCTATGGAATTTCCGAATGCATAATTTTAAACGGTTTTATAATCTCAAACTGGAATTATGTTATTTTTTAGTATCTACATTCCAACGTACACCCTTACAATACAACACAGTTCATATATAAAAAAAACACGCACAGACTTTATATAGTAATACCCCTACACACACAATATCTAAACAAACGATCGCACACTGCAACAAAAAGCGTTGGAATATGCATGCACACTCACTTTAAAAGAGAGATGCAACCATACTATAGCACATAATGGTAGAAAGTGTTTATCGACACTACCATTCCACGAGTAGTAGCACAGTAGGCGTTACTTGAGTTCCAAGGAAATTTATCGCATGAGTGGATGTAAGTACCCACTTCCCATGGAAAAAAATCCCCAATGGCTTGCATCTGATAGAGCCTTTGAAAACCAAATCCAGCTCCAGGCCTTCATGAGTGGCTAAACTAAGCCAGGCGGAACCTGTTTAAACGGACTGTAGAAGGAATGACAGACTAGTTTATGGCGTCTCTTAAACAGACAGACACCGGTCAGGTGGGGCTCGTTAACCTTGGGTGGTCGCCCATCTAGAAGGAGATAAACTCTGACTTCCAAACTTCGCTGCCTTGCAACTATACCCTCTCGTGGGAAAGGCTAAGGGAGTAAACCCTAACAGAGAATCCGGAGACGAGTCCCTAACGCGACTTGTAAATTTTTTCATTGTCATATCGGCAACTCCTGCAATGCCGCTGTTGCCGTGACGTATCGGTTTCTCCTTTCCCTTGAATTCTTCAGCTGCGTGGAGAAGGGTAATCAACTGGATGGGCAAGAACTGATCCACCATATCACCCTGCCCAGGCTTCAGCCCTTGAGATGACAATCCAGCTTATCTTCACGAGACAACACGAGAAGCAGCAGTTTGATGGTTACATGTCATCACTCCACTCGATTTGCGTAGAGCCAGACCCTAGTGGCTGCTTCAGACCGTAATAGAGATCAACAGGTCTCACTGGACAACTACCGCCTGCCAAAAGCTGGGCAGACCGCACACAATAAGGTGCCGTCCCCCCACAGTTTGTCCACCTTACTGGGTACGAAGGGCTTAAGGTACTCGAGCACCTGATAAAGCAGACTGCAATTATTGGACCAAGAAAAAACAAACGAGAACCAACAAGGTGTTACAAGCACAGGGGTATTCACTTGACCGAGCGGTGTCAAAACCCTGGCGCGAGTCACGCTGGAAGTCATATGTTTTCCCCAAATTTCCAAAGACTTCCATACAACTTGAGTTGTAAAATGGAAAGAAAGACGTGTCTGCTATAATTATTAATCTTTGCTGTAATCAATGGGCGACCCAGAGGAGACAACTTGCCCAAACGTCCATTAACTGCACCTTTACATGGTTTTTCTTCATTATCATCCGTTTTCCGTACCGATAGCTTGTCATGCCATAGAAATTACACCAGTATTCCCTTACTAACTGGGAAATATTTAACTGCGCGACCCTAGGCCAGTCCATCCACAGAATTTCCGGCGTATCACACTCATATACATACGCCAATTTTCCACTATGGCCACATAAACGGTACCTACCAAGTCCCAACTTATTGATTCCATTCTATAATTTACTGATTTCCAACCATAAATGCTGCCTTTTCAATCACACTACTTGTATACACCACTGAATTTTAATATGGACTATGTTATCGAAAGGGACAGTCATTCGGCTTGTACCCAAAATCACTACTAACGACCCAAGCATGGTTCAAATTCACTAACACTTACTCCAAAGTTTATTACAAAGGAAACCAGCAACCGCCATGCTAGGTACCTGAAATATATGGACCATGCTGAATGCACTCTCATATAATCTCCAGGCAATCAACGATGTTCGAAAGACTTCAGTCACCAATAACGAAATTGCAGGACTCCCGGTCGACATCACTGCACTACAGGAGTCACGACTACCAGATTCCGAGTTTCTCAGAGAAGAAAACTACACGTTTTTCTGACAAGGAAAGAGCTCGGACGAAGTCAGAGATTTTGGTGTTAGATTTGCCGTCATGAACTCTCTGTTGGAGATGAAAGAACCCTGCTGACAAGGAATCGGAAGACTGTGTTTACGCTCCCACACTACACGCCACCACATATACTAAGGATGAATTATACGATGAATTAAACTCCGCTCATCGGAAACATTACTAAAAATGAATTTTATATTATTGAGCAATTTCAGCGCTAGGACGCTGACCATGACCATTGACCTTCCGCTCTTGGCAAATTTGGCATTGATAAGATGAATGAGAAAGGGCAGCGATTCTTAGAATCACCAATTCATTCTTTGAGACAATGCTACATCATAAAGAGTCTTGGAGGAATTTCCGGTTCAAAAACTGGCACCAATTGGACTTTATCATTACGAGATGGTCGGCTATGAAGGGTTTGCTTCTTACTCGTATCATCGACAGCACTGACTGCTGCACTGACCACTCACTAGTGTGTTGAAAAATGAAGCTTGAGCGAAGAAGATACATCGCTCTAGGAAAGAGAGTAAACCAGTCATTGACGACGTGAGCAAGACATCATATTCAGAGAAGGCTGAGGAATTCACTTATACCCTCTCCAAGACCTTTGATTCAAAACATCGCAACGGCAGTGCCAAAGAGAGGTAGGTTCACGTCTGAAAGATTATGTTGGTAAGAAGCAGTTAAAATGCAACGACTGGTTTGAGGCGAACTCCTGCACTCTCATGCCAGTGAAAAAAGAGCGTGGCAGTGCTCACCTGGAAGACAAACGACCCCCCTGCCAGAGGACTTTAAAGGCATACAGATCTACTAGAAGTACAGTGCAGAG
Source organism: Unio delphinus (assembly GCA_029339505.1). Taxonomy (NCBI): domain Eukaryota; kingdom Metazoa; phylum Mollusca; class Bivalvia; order Unionida; family Unionidae; genus Unio; species Unio delphinus. The sequence goes on along the minus strand of JAQISU010000210.1, from coordinate 17,170,613 downwards.
GTTAGCACAGCAGTGCGCTAATGAATACTGACTTAGCTCTCTTAGAGCATCCAATCAGCGGCAGATATCGGGAACATTCTAATCATACGATTGCATAAAGAAAGCAATGGGTCCCACTAAATAAGTGATAGCACCACTGAAGTATTCCGCAAGTGATACCATCCACAACAAGGGCAAACAGATGAAGCGTTGGATGGAGTACTACTCTAAACTGTACTACAGAGACAATCACGTGACATTGATGCCCTCAGCGCCATTGAAAACCTCCAGCTTTTGGCCGAACTGCGTCTACAGCGTGTTATTCACACACCTGCACGACCTCCTTTGTCAGTGCTGAGATAATGGTGCCATGTCTTAAGACATGAGAGACTACAACATCGTAACGAACAAAGGCGAAATAATTAACTTCAACAACTACAGAGAAAAATCCCTTCTCACCATCGTAGCTAAAGTATTCGCACGAGTCATCCTGAACAGATTTCAGATGCTTGCTGTAAGAGCGGGTTCTGCGTAGAAAGGCCCACACTCGACATGATCTCCATCAGGCAACTGCAGGAGAAATTGAAAAAATAACATAAATCCCTCTTCCTCTCTTTTATAGAACTCAACAAGACGTTCGATAAGGTCGGCAGAGACAGATTCTGTACAAAACTGGCAAAGATTGGATGATTTCTAAAGCTGGTCCAGTCCTTCCATGATGACACAAAAGGCACAGTGCAGTATGATGGCTCAACGTCCGACCCCTTTAACAGCCGCAATGGAGTGAAATTGGGTTGCATCCTAGCCCTCGTCCCCCACCCCCCACCACAGCACATCGACATCTTCTCGCTGTCCTGCTCAAGCATGCCTTTGGGACGTCCACAGAATGGATCTGCTTGCACACGCGATCAGACGACAAAATGCTCAACCTATCATAACTGAAGATAAAAAGCAACGTGAATGAAGCAGGCATCAGGGACATGCTCGTCGCAGATGATGCTGTATTAGCCACTCGCACAGAAGGTGAGTTATAGCATCTGATGGACCGCGTTGCTAAAGCATGCGTTGAGCTTGGAACAACCATCAGCCTTTAAAAAACGTGATAGCGCAGAACGCGGACCCCAAGCATTATTATCAACAATTAAGAACTTAAGGTAGTCAGTTAGTTCACGAACCTCAGCTCTACCATCACCAACAACCTATCGCTCGATGCTGAACTCAGCAAGTCGATTGGAAAGGCATCAACAACTCCAGGTTGTCGCAGAGAGTGTGGAACATCAGCATGCTGACACTGAACACTAAGATTTCACAATGGAAGTCTCTGATGAATACTCGGGATCACTTGAAAAAATAATCGGGTGTCACACCTGGACGTTTGAACGTGCCAAGATTCAGTTTTGGTCACACTTCTCCGCCAAAGTCGCATCAGATAGCTGGGCCACGTCCGTTAGATAGATGATGGACGGATCCCCAAATCCCTTCTTTCTTCGGAACATGCCTCTGGCAAAAAGTCAATCGGACGGCCAAATCTCCGATTCAAGGATGTCTGCAAACGCGACATGAAAGCCCATAACATCGATGACAACACCTGGGAAGAGCTTGCTCTAGACAGACTCAGCTGGCTACACGCTCTGACCACTGGTTTGAAAGCTGGCGAAGACAAGCTACTCTTGCTAGCTAATGAAAAACGATCTCGGGGGAAGAGGATGCAGCTCCAACACAAACCAGACTCAACTTTCAAGTGCAGCAAGTACTGTCACTCTCATGGTGGGCTACATAGCCATTACAGACGTTACAACCGGGACATCTCTCTTGGGTACACTTATATCGTCTCCCAAGACTAACGTATGCCAACAAGACACAGAAGGGCTGGTAAATCTCAGTACATGAAGTAGGTCAACACCGTCTGTATCACATGAATTTACTACTTTGAACCTGATAGTCGCATATGTACGCATGTTCAATGCGACAATTAAAGTTAATCACGTCGACAACATACCAACCACATAACACTCCTCAACTTGTGTTGCAGCGAGTTTCAAAATATTTGTATTGTTTCAATTGCTTTGTTAAGGTGGGCCAAAGGTGAACTGCAGTTTGCTTTAATATTTATTGTTTTTTTGGGTGTGGATGTTTTTATTATGAAGTAAAAATATACAGCTTACTAGTACTTAAGTAGGTGTCGCAATGTTTATTTGAAAAAACCTATTGTGTACCAGCAAGGGTAAGTCAATGATAAAACTCAATGTCACAGACAGTGATTGTTGGCTATATAAACGTTTTGTTTTTGGTTATTTTTTAGTTTTTTTTAAGAGGGGTCTTTACTTTTTGGCAAAACAAAGTCTTCTGGCGTCAGACAAAAACAGTGGTAAAAGTGCAGATTACTAATCGATATACACTAGGAAACATTTAATTATTTACTCATTTTTATAACCTGTACATTAATCACCTGTTTTGGCTAACTAAAGCATCGTTTTCCAAAGTCGCGTTCTTATATCTATTTTTGCCAACGCGGTGCCAAACCCAACAATCATATTCTTTTATCGTAAATTTCCATCGAGTACTGTTTAAAAATTATATTGTGACTGATTTTCAGCCAGGAGAAGTTCTGAAATTGTAGGTGCTCATTAATTCAGCCGTGACGAATTTTGTTACTATCGCCGCCAGTCACACAGAATACAAGTGATATGGCTCCTACCATTCAGACTGGTGTACATGTACTAGTTAATGCATTTGCTATTCCGCTACACCAATCCCAGAAGCTGCTGCAACAGCGATTCCTAAAATTGCATTTATAGCAACATATTTTATAAGCTACCCTACTCTCTTAGTGATTTCATTTATTTTTTTTAATAATATATAGCGTCGGTATTTCCCAAGTTGGCACCATTTGAGGTTCTATCACAGTTATTATTTTATTAATATAATTACGAACTATAATTGCTTAACAAGTTGGCATTGTATAAACACTTCTAATTCTTCTTTATTTCTGGTAAAATTGTTATACATTGATAGAAAATATCTGCCTTATGAATAGTTAAGCCTCCGACAACTGTTTGTTCTTGAGATAAAAAAAATAAGTTCAATAAGATTCATATTGATTGCAACCTTGCTTAGTAACCGAAGTGCGTCCTTTTTTAAAAATAAAAGTCCTGATTTTTTCTTTTCGTAGCTGACACAATCTTGTTTAGACCTAAGTAAATGTGGATGACCTGAGGTATACATTGTCGTGGTACAAACAATCTCTGTTTACATGCTTTATTCACACTCCGTGACTATGCATTTTACATTCTAATTGTAATGGATCGAAGCTGGTTTTAAGTTGGTATTGAGATAGTTGTGTGTTCCCTACTCTCCGGTTCTAGTTACATCTTAAGAAATGTATATGTTAGTTTATAAGAAGGTTTGGTAAAATCGTGTACACGTATATATACATACAAGTTGTACAAAATCACTATGAACGTTGACAGCCCTTTGCAAATTCCAAACCCGCGTCACCAAGGCCAGAACCCATAACTTACGCGCAATGCTAAATCTATGCTTAAACACGTTGCCAAAAATTGTACAGAATCCATATATATACATACATACACACACACACATATATATATATATATATATATATATATATATATAGATATAGATATAGAGAGAGAGAGAGAGAGAGATTCATTTTGCCGCGGATCTTATATCAACTATGTTATTTTACCACATCACATCTTTAGTTTAATCTAAGACACTTACATATGATCTGTATGTACTAGCGCACCTTTGATCAAAACCAATTTTATAAGAGAATGGAAAACAAGTCAATCATTTAAAGAGAATGGAAAACAAGTCAACCATTTTCAAGAGAATGGAAAACAGGTCAACCATTTGCTATGAGATTGTAGTTTTTTTTCCCTTTTGTGAATACTCTTTGTATTTTACTTTATGACGTTAGTTTGTGCATAAGTCAAAAACGAAAATCTTTAAACTGATAAAAGAAATGCATAGAACATAGTCATTTCACTCACTAACCGCTTCAGTGGCCTAGTGGTTAGAGCGTCCGCCTTAAATGTGGGAAGTAGTGAGTTCGAGCCCAGGCCGGGTCATACAAAAGACTTTATAAGCGTCTCTATTCGTTCAGCGTTAAGAGATTAGTGTTAGGACTGGTCGGTCTGGTGTCAGGACAATGTGACTAAGTGGAACATCATGCAACATGTCTATTGCATGATACCCCTTGTGTTAAACATCTCTACAAATTGCCACACTGCTGACATCGTAGACTGGATATTTTTAAAGCTACTTTAAAAATCAAAATCACACCGACACACATACACACTTCTATTGATATAAGATTTAAAATGTCTAACCTGACTATGACCGGAGTGGCACTAATACGGTCTTCATCTGCGCGTTGTATGCTTAAGATACTGTCCAAACACATCGCGATATTGCGTACACAGCGATGTAGTTATTATCCTTGGCTGCCTGTCCGGATATTTCCTGGTTTTATAAGTATGTATTGGTCGTGTTTGAAATAGAAACAATCAAATATCGAGCAGTGTTACGGTGGGTCATATTGCGAGAATTTGTTATCTGAAACAAACATATGACTTGTCCTCACAAGAAAAATGCTGTCTATTGACAATTTACCTGATTAAGTAGATATTTGAACTAGAGTTGCTTCTTTAAGAAACAAAAATGAATGTTGAATGGTTTTCAATAAGTAGATAAATATTTCAATAGTTAGTTTCAAACCAGTCCATAACATGCTTATAAAAACATTAGTTACACTAGCAATTATTTGCAGAAACATTGTGGAATAACTATACATTTCTGAAATGTGGAAAAGTTATAATTTTGTTTCCTGGATTATGTGTTTCTTGTCAGTGCAAGTCGTAACAGGATTTAAATGGCCTGGAACTTTTCCATCGACTGCTTTAAAATGAAACAAGACCAACCGGTATACTTTTCGCACCAACATTTGGATTGGATTTTCTCTAGCCATGGATTACCCATTTACTTCGTTACACATGTACTTTTATCACAAGTAGCTAGCACTGTTTTCAAAACAAGTCAAGCCATTTGTTTCTCGTTCACTTAGTTTCAATTAATTGACTACTAATTGTCCAAACCTTACCTGTTTTGATGATTTTTGGGTTGTGCACGTTTCTTGGTTGGAAAGAAAACGAGGTGTATGAAATATTAAAATAGGTGATATTTATATGCGACTTATGTCGTTCTTAACCGAGGCAGCTATGCGTTTTTTGATCAAGTTTTATGGACAAATGTAAAGAACATCTCAATTTGACGACATGAATCGAATGCTCCTGGACAGAGACGATGGGCCATCAGCTCTTTGCAATTGTGCTACTAGATTTATAGCGCGAGAGTGGAAATAAAAACCTCTAAGTAAACAGTCTAATCACCTCTTCTAAATCGATATGTTCAAACACGATTGCGCATAGTGTGATTGTTTCTACAATTCCATTTTAATAGCTGAACATAATGGAAGGCAATGAGTAAAACAATGAATGAAAAGATGCAGTGAGAACGTTTCAATACATGACAAATGGCACGATCATTGTGGAACATCAGATGAATAATTGCTGTGTGATTTGTACTTTTTCTCATTATTAAATGCATTTACAACAAAGTTTTATATTTATCTATACTTTGAACAATTCATAAATACAGATGTCTTTGAAAATAAACATTGACTGTAATAATTGTTAAATTAACAGCTTGGTACGTATGTACCCTATATTAGTATTTTGTTACGTATATATACCCTATATTATCAGTTTGTTACGTATGTACCCTATTTTAGCAGTTTTTTATACGTATGTACCCTATATTAGCAGTTTGTTACGTATGTACCCTATCTTTGCAGTTTGTTACGTATATATACCCTATATTAGCAGTTTGTTACGTATGTACCCTATATATATATTTGGCTGAATCTCATAACAGTATTGAATCTTTACGTATCTCCATTTAATAGCATTACAACATCATTACCATCATCGATCAACGATTTAAATTGAAAAGCTTCTGTAAGGTATTGTTCTAGAACAAAAGTAAATATTCAAGTGTTTTAACGAATTTAGTATAGTCTTGATATTTCCATTTAATGTAGCATAACCCTTTTATGTCAATGCATGTACATAACTATACGCGTTAATGAATGTATCTTCACCATAATATGTCAGTCAATGCATCATATTTATAATCTTTAAATAAAGAAATCATATGAGTCATTCCAATGAATGTATCAAAGTCTTGATCTGTGCATCAATGAATGTATCAAAGTCTTGATCTGTGCATCAATGAATGTATCAAAGTCTTGATCTGTTCATCAATGAATGTATCAAAGTCTTGATCTTTCCGTGAATGAGTTTATCAAGGTCTTGATCTGTCTGTCAATGAATGTATCATTGTCTTAATCTGTCAATGAATTTATTAAAGTCTTGATTTGTCTGTCAATGAATATATAAATGTCTTGATCTGTCGGTCAATGCATTATGGTCTTGATCTGCCAATGAAAACTTTGTACACAGCCTTAGCTTTGTCTTTCATGTGATTTTTGCATACATATGTAATAATTTTTGTTTTGGTACTCTGAAGGATATAACCCCTGTTGGTGCCACGGTTACTCAATAATAATTCAGTAGAGTCAATGAGACGGAATCAGCCTGTTAATTTGACTTCGGATTAAATATTTGTCATTAAAATGATATTTATTGTTTGTTTCTCAGATACTTCAAACGTCGACGTCTTGTTCTCAGTCATTACAAATACCAATTTAGTTCAGAATACTCCACATCTGAAATATCAATTCGAATGTTAACCATTAAACAAGCGTGTCGTTCGAGATATGGCTCAGACATGTTTTTGTAATCAAAGCTTCACATCTCTTGACATCATTGATATGTTTACCGATACAACTTCTCTGAAATGTTTAATCTATCAATATATTATTATACAGACTCATCATCTGTACGCATTATATGTGTTCAATCTTATCAGCTGTACGCATTATATGTGTTCAATCTTATCAGCTGTACGCATTATATGTGTTCAATCTTATCAGCTGTACGCAGTACATAATTGTTCATTTTTATCAGCTGTACGCAGTACATAATTGTTCATTTTTATCAGCTGTACGCAGTACATAATTGTTCATTTTTATCAGCTGTACGCAGTACATAATTGTTCATTTTTATCAGCTGTACGCATTACATAATTATAATATCTTATAATATGTTTGCATTTCATAAGTGTTCATTCTTGTCAGTTGTATGCATCACATAATTGTTCGTAGTTTTAATTTAGTTTGAGTAGTTTTAGAACGTTTTTCCATGTTGGGGGCATTTTTTTATAGTCTGTTGTAACGTTTAAGAATTTTAAACCAAGTTTTGGTAAAATATGCTGAGTTTTTTTCATTAAAGTTTATTGCTTGTTGATGGATGCCTACATGTTCAGTCTCTTTGAAAAGATACTGTTCTTTTCGCTTCCATGTCGAAAGTTTGATGACTCGTACTACCATTTCTAGGGTATAGCTCCATTTGGTGTCGTTTCTTTGCCATGTTCCCTATCAATGATATCTGCCATAAATCAATTAAACTCCAGTATTCTGTATGTGTATTTGTGCTGTATTTTGTATGCTGTTATATTGTGTTTGGACTATCTGTACTTGTACTTGATCAAATACTACAACGTAGCTGTTTTCTTGATTATGTTTTGAAATGTTCCTTTGTTCGTTCCATTTGGTTTAGGAATCAATAATAGATCTTTTGAGATATATTTTCGATGGTGTTCTGGTTTCATGCATATTATATTCCTGAACTTCGTTATCTGTCAAATGATCGTTCCATGGTCCTTAATAGTACAATCGAGAAAGGATTTCTAAAAATGTATCACTTGTCAAATAAACGAAAGATTGATCCAAACTATTGATGCCCCTTCTTACTTGCTTGCTTCAGCTAGAGTATTGTCCCTTTATATAAGATGCGTGTTAGTGCCTCCATATCGTAATTTTAAAAAAGCGCTACCGTTTGTCTTGCTTTGCTCAAAGTGAAATACAGTCACATTTTAGTTTTTTTTCTGTTGTAGTACCTATTCCATATGCTTTTTCATTCTTGGTTTTTAAGATACACCGAGTAATCGATCAAAACCTTTATTTGTTTTATATAATTATTTTCTTTCAAACTACACTTTTTTGTATTTTGTAGCTTTATCGAAAAAATGTCGCGTATGTCTTTCAGTTGGTTTGTACTTTCCCCGTACCGATGTATCACTATCCAATTATATTGTAAACATTTTTTAATATTTGCAATACCTTGGGTTCATTAAATTTATTTTAAATCAGCTTGTCCAGGACAATTGGTTTGAGAAAATTTACAAGTCCCACCTACATGTTCACCTGTCCAAAGCGTTGTTTACAAACCCAGGTGTTATTTTTTTTATAAATATATTTTATTGTGAGATATTTAAGTATATCAGTGTGAGAGAAAATACGTTGGAAATTACTTGTTCCCGATTTAGGACAGGAAGCTGCCTTTTTGAAACAAATTCTAGCCTGCTTAGGCGTATTTCTCTCTCTCTCTCTCTCTCTCTCTCTCTCTCTCTCTCTCTCTCTCTCTCTCTCTCTCTGTATGTATGTATGTAGATATGTATGCATGGTATGTATGTATGTATGTATGTATGTATGTATGTATGGATGTATGGATGGATGGATGGATGGATGGATGGATTGATGGGTGATAGCAGGTTTTTATAAACCAATACGTTTAGATGGTTTCTGTGGTAATCCTTGACATAACACTGATTTCGTGTAGAATCAGTATCGATTGCTCGAATAATACAAGAATATACAGGGTAAATCTTTATTAAATCAAACTTTAATCACTCGAATCAACATGAAGACACATTACATGATCAGTCCATCAATACAGGCTGGTATTGCCCTCGAGCAAGAAAACTTTAAGCAATTGATGCACAGATTAGGACATAATAACTGTGTGTGTGTGTGTGTGTGTGTGTGTGTGTGTGTGTGTGTGTCGAAGATTAAAATATTTTGAAGAAGTCGATCACTCATCTTTTGAGTTATGTTAAGAAATAGATAAATGTTGAGACGTTATGCTACAAATTTCACAAGTAATTTCTTTCGAATATCTATATATTGTTGTGCAAAGTTATGATGACACCGATATACTCAAAGTCTGGTGTAAGGATAATGTGACTGGGTGGGACATCATGCTTCATATCTGCGGCATGACGCCCCAGTGCAAGACATCACTATAAACTGCCTCACTGCAGACATCGTAGCGATATGACTGAATAATTGTTAAAACCAGAAATCCTAATCAACAACAAAAAATACCTAAGTGTTTGAAAATTGTACCAAATTGTATTTATAATTTTGATATGGAGATTATGTCAATTATGATATGTTCGAATGCATGTACGTATAATGTTGATAAAAAACTGTCGAAATTTGGTGTTAAATAGACCATAAACGAGAGGATTGACGGAACAACTAATCAAGTACGATCTTATACCGATGGAATAGATGTTAAGTTCTTTGTCCGTCATATCTGCCACTTCGCTGCGATTGATCAACGTTCTCCAGAGTGAAAGAGCGAGGAAAGGCAGAAAACTCACCACAAACAACAGGGTAACCACAAACATGATCAGAGTATATTTTGTGGAACTGATCCCTGAGATTAATTCAACCGGTGCAACTCTTTCCCGCGCAGGCATTGTAACTTGCATGTCGGTCTCAATCGATGATGTACCACTGTTCGACATAATGGAATCGAAATATATGGTCGCTCCATTCGTTCCCAGGTCTCTTTCTTGACTATGTGGTAATTCCGATAGGTATGACACACCGGACTGGTTTCCGGCATTGGTGTCTTCGCTCAAGGGTCTGTGATCTACAAAACCATTTTCGGCAACTTCCGCTGTAATCAGTTCAGTCACAGAGTCTACTGTCGGAATCTTACATTCTGTTGATATTTTACTTGAGCTATTGTAACGATATTTGTAGGATTTGTGATGGTTTCCTATTGAAACTCTTCTATCACTGCCCGTAGTTGTGGCTGAAGATGATCTAGCTATGTAACTGGAAACCATTTGGAAACTTTGTACATGACGCTGAAGTGCTCTATGTTGGAGAACAGTATAACCGATACAACAATAACATACCGTTATAATGGTGGCAATAACTACAAAACCAAATATATATAGACAGTTTATGATGTATAAATAAATCTGGAGAGAGCTATCTTTTCTTACAGTGCAGTCTGATACTTCGACCTGCACAAACTCAAAGTGTGTTATATTTACGTGTATGACGTCATAAAATATTACCATCGGCCAGGATAAAAACAAAGCTAGACTTGCGTTTAGGGCGCATGCCAACTTTGCTTGGAGCAACGAGAGTTTTCTTTTGTACGGAGAGCAAATACCTCTGCGTCTCTCCAACGCAATGACCAAAAGGATTAAAACTGAGAACATGGAGATAGAATGAGTCAAGAAACGAAGTGATTTGCACGCCGGGACATTCGTAAAAACATAGAACATGGCCATGTCGGCGATTTCCATCGGCATGGACAGCAAACACATACATAAATCCGCTGCGGCTAGGACCACGATGAATACAATATTAGGCTTTTGCTTGCATTTAAAACCATAAAAATACAGACTACAGACGTTGCCAACCACACCTATAATCATCAATACAGCAACGTACGATATTGTCGGAATTATAGCGTTTACCATGTGGTCATTGAGTTCGACTTGTAAGACAGTCTTTGATGGAGTCACTGTATTGTTCATTCCGGTAACTGCAACTCAGCAAGGAAAACAGATAATCTGAAAGTAAATATGCTTTAGTAATTGCATTTATGTCTGTTTTTTAATGTATAAATGGTGCAATGCAAAAGTACCTATATATCAATGAATGTAAGAAATATAAATTTAGAATATAGAGTGTTAGAAAATTGTATCTGGATTATTTAATGTAGATACTGCATATTAGAAACATATTTCTGGATTATTGAATTTAAGAAATATACATCGAGAATATACAGTGTAAGAAACATATATCTTGATCATTAAATGCATAAAGAATAATCCAAGATCATTGAATATTAAAAACAAACGTACTGAATGTAAGAAATATACATCTAAATCACTATGTGAAAGAAACATACGTATAAATCAATGAATGTAAGAAAAATAAGTATAGATCAATGAATGTAAGAAAAATAAGTATAGATCAATGAATGTAAGAAACATAAGTATAGATCAATGAATGTAAGAAACATAAGTATAGATCAATGAATGTAAGAAACATAAGTATAGATCAATGAATGTAAGAAACATAAGTATAGATCAATGAATGTAAGAAACATAAGTATAGATCAATGAATGTAAGAAACATAAGTATAGATCAATCAATCTAAGAAATCTAAGTATAGATCAATGAATATAAAAACATACGTATATATTTTGAATAAACGAAACATAGCTCTATATTACCCAGTGTACGAACAAGATTCCTAGATCATTAAATATTAGAAACATACATCTCGATTAATGAATATAAGAAACATACATTTTGATTAATGAATATAAGAATCACACATCTCGATTAATGAATATAAGAATCACACATCTCGATTCATGAATATAAGAAACACACATCTCGATTCATGAATATAAGAATCACACATCTCGATTAATGAATATAAGAAACATACATCTCGATCAATGAATATAAGAATCACACATCTCGATTAATGAATAAAAGAACGATACAGCTCGATTAATAAATATAAGAAACATACGTCTCGATTAATAAAAATAAGAAACACATATCTCGATTAATGAATATAAGAAACATACATCTCGATTAATGAATATGAGAAACACACATCTAGGTAGTTGAATGTAAATATATAATTGTACGCCACCGAGAATAAGAAACTTCTATATCATTTACTGTAAGTTACTTACAAACGAAGTTGAACACAATAATCTGTGACAGCAGTTTCACAAAGAAAATGAAGAAAACTCTTTTGGATCAGAACAATAATCTACAAAGATCATGAAATCTGACAAGTTATATCTGAGTACCATACCTTTTTCCAGTCTCGCTTGCACTATTTAATGCCAAGGTAAACAGTTTTACATTTAAGATAATATAAATTAAGTTTTATTAGTTCTCCTAATTAGCAGTACCAATATATTTTCTTTTCTTGTCCCATATATTTGTGCCCATGAAATAATATTCTTAAATATAACAGGTATTACTAAGTCTTACCTTTAATTGTGTCTGTACATGAAATGATTATTTTCCTTAACGTAATATTGTCCCACACTTGTGTTGTCGAATCCAGATTGGAATACGAATGGTTATGTGACTCTTCGAAATTCACTGTGATATTTTACCTGTCAACTGTCCCAATATCATAAAAATATCTTGGCCACGTATAACGTGTCGTCAGTTTACTCTTGTCGACTTCTCGCTGTCGTGCATGACTTGATTTTATACCAGAACTATTTCACAGATATTATTAACAATAACGAGTAATTTGGTATGTTTAAAGTCGTGCACTGTCCAAGACTTGCTTTCAACTGGTCATATAAATGCTTGGAGCATTTATTTCAATTGATACAAGAGACAATAAACAGCTTGACCTATCCTGGATCGCCCACCGATAATATGAGTTTCGAACCAATAGATTGCAGACAACCATATTTACAATCTGTGTATTTTAGAGTTATATGTACATAGTAGGCAGATGATTTAGTGGAATCATGGTAGAGATAGAATAATAGTATTTACACTAATCTTCTCTGCTTCTGTATGCACAGCGGTCTTTTTGTTCTGCATACAAGACACGCCAGCTTATCTGCTAATATTTGCCGAGGAATACAATGGCTCAATCACATGATATTTAAACAGGAAGATAACATCCATATAACCAGAAAAGCAGCAGAGAGGGTGAACAGACCACACTTTTCCGACAAATTTTTGATTAAATCTTTAAAACGAAAATTGAGCCTTCCTACGAAATCTCAAAATAAGTCTCCATTTAGCAAACGGAGATTTTACGATTTCTTAATCAATTTTGGTCGCAACGATGTGGTCATTCACCCTCTCTGCTGCTACAAGTTAACAAAAATAATAAATGATTTCAACCAAATATTCGATCCAGTCCGATACGATATCGTGTCCGAGGATCATGTAAATTTATTGTTATAAATTCATGCGGGGTCGACTGAGCGTTACTAAAGAAATTTTTAAATTGATTGAAGTCCATATCAGAGCACCATGTCTGCCAAATATTTCGTAGCGTATGTGTATCAACGCCGTTAAACACAGCAAGAATATTACAGTTATCTCTGATCACTTTTGGAATCTGAGTGTAGCGTAGAGTGACATATATCACGTCAGTGTTTTTGTGCCTGCCTCGGGAAAATATTCTAGCTGGGTTTTTTTGTTTATCTAACATGACATCATCGTATACGACTAAATTGTTAATGTTCCCATCAAGATCTTCTACTGATGGTGCCTCGTCAATATCGGTTATAAATTCAATAATATACTCGCCAGCAATCTCTGAAGCGTTTTCATTAAAATCTTTTAGCACTTCATAGCATCGTTGATCATCTACGCTAGGAGCAACTAAATACAACTTATCCCATTTCATCCATCTCATTATTAAATTGAGCAACAATTGCGTCTTGCCGGATCCAGATGGCCCGATTATAATTGCGCGGATAGAGTTTGGTAGCGCTGCATGATGCTTAACTGGTTCTTTTGTTTTAGTCGCTGAAAAATCAATTATATCCATATCTCTATACATAAATTATGGATCTATATTGCGTGAAGTGTAAAACGCATACTAGCACAAATGATGTGACGACGGTTACAACTACAAATAACAGATCTGCACTTACTGGTAGATGTGCAACATGTGGTACAAAATTTTTTAGATTTATATGAAATCCGGTAACGTTTTAAAAAAAAACGAGGAGGTGATATCGCAGCCAAATTGGCAAAGCTCCCTGGAACCCCATGGGCAAAGTACCCCGGAGAAAAGCACCTTCCAGGATATAGCTACTGTGACCCCGGAACACGATTAGATATCAGACTTGATGATCAAAATCAGCCCCGATCCGGCGAGTATCCGATAAACGCTATTGATAAGGCGTGTCACGCTCATGATGTTGCATATAAAAGCAGCAATCTGCAACACAGGCATCTCGCGGATGTGAAATTAATTCATGCGTTAAATGCTGTTCCTGATAAATCGTTGAAAGAAAAAATTAGCTTCGTGGTTGGTAAAATCGGCTATGAAAGGCAAATTGATGTTAGGTACTGGTAATAAATAATATGGAATCTATTTATTATTCTCCGAGAGGATACTGGATGGGTAAAGCAGCAATCAGTAAACTCGCCAGCGCCGCAAAAGTGAAAAAGGCTACTGCGGCTAATTGGTTATCCAAACAGGCTATATGGCAAATTTATCTACCGCGTCCTAAACAAATCAATTTCTCGCATTTTGATGTTACTGTACCCAATGAAGTTCATGAAGCTGATTTATTGTTTTTACCACATGACAACGGTTACAAATATGCGTTAACTGTAGTTGATATTGCAAGTCGATACAAAGAAGCAGAACCATTAAAAACAAAATCATCACCTGAAGTTGCTTCTGCATTTGAAAAGATTTATCGACGAGGCCCACTACGCTGGCTAGATCTGTTACAAAACCATCAGACGTGGGCATACTGCACTACATCGCGATCAGGCAATTGTTGAACGATTTAATCGGACTCTTGCTGAGCGGTTATTTGGATATCAATACGCAAAAGAATTCATCCACGAAAAGCGATCCCGCGAATGGGTCAAAAGGTTACCAGCTGTGATTACCGCACTGAATAATGAGATTACTAGAACAATCAACATGAAACCTATCAACGCGATTAAAAAGAAGTCTATACCTAAAATGGAAATTCGAAGAATTTCACAAAGAGATTATAGCGTTTCCCAACCAATTCTTGGTAGTAATGTCACTGTTAGGTATTTATATGAACCAGGAGAGCTTGAAGGTGGTAAAAAAGGGCTACTGATCCTATTTGGAGTTTTACTGCACACAAGATATCTTTTATAACACGATCAACTGGTAGACCCCCAATCTATAAATTGGATTCAACTGCCCCTCAGCGGGGTTTTACACGCGAACAATTACAAGTGATTCCTGATGATACTCAATTGCCACCGCATGGTCTGAACTAGCGCCGTTGCGTCTGTTGCCCTCAAGACAAGTCAACATCACATTGTTTCTGACATGACCGAGACTGTTATTTTTTCTGTCTACGGTAAATTGGCGAGGATCTTTATCCGAATACTTCCAACTCATTATACAATTGCAACTTGCGCAGTGATTATTTTGTTGTTGCTTCAGCGTAATTATTAATTCAGCATCAATGTCAAATTCTCGTTGTTTTTTTTTTGTCTTGTTGTTTGTAACCGGAGAGTTTTTTTATCAATAACTTTAACATCAACGATGCTAGCATCATCCATTGTGGTGTCATCATCGAAAATAATTCTTCGAAATTGATTTATTCTTCGTACTCTGGATACTGCAAGATAGACTAAATTCGACCATTCAATGTGATTATCCACCATCCAAACAATTGTATCTGATATAGTCAATCCCTGTGAAGAATGTAGTGTTGCTGCGTAACCTAGCGTCCACGGGGAATTATTAGCACGCAATGCATCTTCAACGACGCTGATATTAACCAGCACAATATCATTTAACACTAAATTCTGTCTTTGAAATCCTCATGGAATATCAACTTCTATATTCTGCTTTCGTGTATCCGAAGGCCTATAACACAACGGTACTGGAAGTGTTGCAAATTTTTCTTTATGCGTTTCAAATAACTTCATCTGAAGTGTGTCTCTGACTATTTTCTACTTGCAATTATCAAATCGTTTGGTCTCCACGTTTCCCAAAAATCATTCATGGGAGTTTCTGAAATTATTTCACGCGCTATTTCACATTGGATTTTATCCGGCTGTAATCTAATTAGCGCTTTGAATTCTCGTAATTCTTCATCAAGTGATCTATAATCAGTGGTAATTTCTTCATAATTGTCTACAAAATCCTTTAGCCATTCATGTGGGGATGCACCAATAAATGGTGGTGGTTGGCCGTGATCACCGCACATGACGACGTTTGTATTTTTCAATAACAACCACTCGAGAAATGTTTGTAATACATCTAATGACACCGTGCATATTTCATCCCAAATTATGATTTCAGGAATGAATTTATCACCCATTCGATCAGGGGTCCATTCATCGCCTTTCCATCGAAAGAAACTATGATAAGTACAGGCATTTACTCCTCGTTGTTTCACCCTCTCTGGCGAGTCTGTGAGTTGGTATTAGGACAATCATGTTTGATTTTGAAACGCTAGCGTTTCTATTATATAATTCAATTGCACGAGTTGTCTTTCCTGACCCACCACAACCGTTTAAATAAACTGTCTTGTATCTACATATTGGATCAGATACCGGTGGTGCATTAGAAAATTCGGATTGAATCTGATCACACTTTAAGTACTTTTCATCCATGGTAACATCTGCCGATTCACAATACTCATGTAGCGTCTCCTTTTTAAATTTCCAACATCCCCAATTTGCCTCCTGATCTGTGAATTTAGCTACATCTGATTTGTATTTCTTGCTCTAACTGCGGTATTAGGAAATCTATTTATCATCGAAAATAAATTGATAAAAGCATAAGCTAGCATAGAACTTCTCAAATGCGTATATTGTTTAATATATCCACCACAATAGGTAACAATTGTACCTAATCGTCTTCCATCGGATAGGAAAGCGTCTGTACGATTTACAAGTTTTCCCTGTTTTGTTAAATCCGTTACCATAAAATCGTATTCAGCGATGTCTATGATCAACCGCGAAGAATATTTTGCATTGTCGTATCTTCCACCCTGGGTAAATTTACCGATTATTCTTCGTCCAAAATCTTTTGCTTGTTCTTTTTTAATTTCAAATAACTTCTTAGACCGATTCATGATTTGTTCTTCATTGAAATCTGCAAACTGTTTTCAGTGTTCGCTACTTATACGATCTAGATTGAGTTGTGGTAGACAAACTTCTTTCTGAGCTCGATAGCATATAATAGCTTCGGAAACAATCAACAATATTAGCATACCACAATCAATCATATATTGTAGTAACACTATTGGCATCCAGGCCTTTTCAGATATATGTCTACCATGCCAAACATAACTACACGGATGTAACCCTGTAGCGAATTCGAATGATATCACACGAGCGACTCCAGTTAAATCAAAATCAGGTAATGGCCCATTAATCGCAACACGAGTCATTTCATGTGTGGGGTGTCCAGATCGTTTAAAATAGTTACTACATTCTCCATACCCGAGGAAACTTCCAGGATAAAACGCGGATATATCAATTGAAATCATAACGCCACGATGGTATTTTGTATTCCACAGTCCTCCATGACCAAATCCGACGCAACTCAATTTAACGTCGTCGAGAAAATCAATTTGTGTTGGACGCCATGAGTTTTTTTCTCTTGCGAAGTGAGCTACCACTGATGGAATAGTAAAACTATCCGTTAATAGTTTTTCGTGGGAACTCTCCGGTGAAAAATCACTAGCGATTTTTCTCATTCTGTTATCTAATTCTTCAACGCGATATAATTCACAATTTGGTCTTACAAATTGATCAAATCCTATTTCGGGATCTTCATCACTTCTAAGTAACCACACTGACACAGGATCACCCTTACACAGCATGTGAATAGCATCGAATAATTTCTCTTCATAGAAAACATCCCCGACGAACTCCTTAGGGATATATCTCACGGTTCTATCTCGTGGAAATATTGTTACTGCAGCCGTCCACGCGTGTTCGTTATGATCAATAACTTTAATTGGAGCTCCTTGCGATTGATATTTCGGTTCGTATAATACTTCTCCGGTTATTGTCGTTACTGATATTGGGAATTTTAATGATGCTTCTAATGTATCTATATCAGAAATCTTTGCACCGTGCTGTTTCACTGTCAGTTCCCATTCGGTTATTTTCCTACGTCGCAGATCAGTTAGTTTATTTCCTCGGGATGCATTTGTGAAGTGTTATATTAATCGTGTTGCTACACAATTCAGTGAACTAGAATATTTCATAGGAGCTAGTTTTGCAATATCGGGTTTATCATTTAACGGATATATCCCATAAACAATTGCTGTTACAGGATAAGATCTCTCGTAGTATGGTTTGTCAATTCCAGTTAGAATTCCTGGTTTGGAATCTCTACTCACAATGACAGTTTTTTATCCTTGAGGATTGGTTCAAATTTATCCCTGATAATCCATTTGCCTTCGACTTCGATAATGACTTTTATTCTGAAAAAATACTTCTGTTGGGAATTGCTTTGCAATTTACCCTTGAATTTCCATCTCCTTGGCCGGCCAAGATTATATAGGCACTGTGCCGCCCATAATTAAGTTAATTAAGTAGATGTATGACTACAATCTGCCGCAACACTCGAGCGGAGATTATATAGGCACTGTGCCGCCCACAAAAAAAAACGGGTCAAAAACGACCCCCAATTTTTTTTAATAATTAGAGGTAAAATGTATTATATCTTATTTTTATAAAAAATATGGATATCAAAGATGTAAATTCTATAATTGCTGAAATTTCAATTTTAAAAAATAGATGGATAATATTATCTAAAGATCTCGACTGTGACAGGATTGCCTCGGAATATGAAGACATTGAGTATCAGTCTAGTAAGGGTCGTTATGTTTTACCTAGATGTACAGACTCGTGAAAGGAATTCAAAAGTCCATCTATGTTTGTTTGTACGGTAACGATATTGATGCATTTATAACGCTATTTAGCACCGTTGAAGCAATACGTCAAAAGCTCGGCCAAGAGTATCAAAAACGAGCTGAAATTAGTTCTAAGGTTCGTGATCTTAGAAAAATATTAAACGAGGAAAAACAAGTATCCTAACCACGTGATCGTACTATAAAAAATAGGCTTTCAGTAATTTTTCAGTAAAAAAAAATTTTTTTAGCGTTT
Organism: Unio delphinus; assembly: GCA_029339505.1. Classification (NCBI taxonomy): domain Eukaryota; kingdom Metazoa; phylum Mollusca; class Bivalvia; order Unionida; family Unionidae; genus Unio; species Unio delphinus. The sequence continues at coordinate 17,151,469 of JAQISU010000210.1, read as the reverse complement.
TTTGTAACACTCACATGGGATTTTCTCCTGAAAGGATACTGAGCAGTTTGGGCCTGCTCATGCAGTTATGTGCGTACTGGATGATCTGGTTGTGGTAGCAAGTAATCACCGCGACGCCTCCATTTTCACGTAGTTGTTGTTGTTTGCGCGTCGTTAACAAAAATCGTTCATCGCCGTTCTCAGATATTACAATTCTGAAACCCCCAGCGATGTTATTTCTGAAACACTCGCGGATAGCGTCGTACAGTTTAACCTTGTCCGAGATGGATACGTTAGCTTGATGGTACATTATTTAATTACTAAGCTTTTAATTGTGATAGTTTCACATTTGAAAACTCAGTTCACAAACACTATATGGTAGGTGAATCGCTTACATCTAGATTAGCCCGAGAGCGGCTTGCAGCAATAAAAAAGTTTATACCGGTTCGAGACAGACTTCGTGAGAAACTTCAACAACGACAACAAGCCCAGACTGACTTTTCTATGTCAAGTGAACAACTGTTCGCCCCGGTAACTAAGGCGACCAAAGATGTGAAACAGCAACTGAACGAGCAATATTTGGAGATATTCTTGAGGAAGGCAAGCGACGAGAAGTGCCTGTTCTTGGTGTGCTTGAAAAAATTGCAGCAGAGACCGAACAAACAAAAAAGTATTTAAAAACACTTCCAGTAGATATAGTAACTACTTCACGGCAACAACAAAAAAAGAACGAGTACTAGAAGAACTAGGTGCTATTGCAAGAAAACCAGAAGAAGAGGAAGAAAACGTTACTATAGAAAAAATATATTCACCGAAAAATATATTTACTCACGATGTATACGAAAAAATTAAAAATTTTAAAGATGACAATGATTTAATTAACTTTACCGCGGGAAATTTTTCACTCGATCGAAGAGAAAGAGTTGTAAACAAAGGGTGTAAAGAGTATATAAAAAACGACGAGAATCGGATAAAAAAAAATATACCTGGCAAACCGTGATAGATTTAGAATCACAGACAGTAACCGCAATGATTTTGAGAGTTTTAAAGACAAAGTATTGAGTAAAATAGATAAAATGTATCTAGTTGAAATGGATCAAGAGGAGTCAACTGAAGATGAATACTTAGGTAGCGGCATAGTTGAAAACACTAGCGTTACTTGTCCTGGTAACATTCTCAGTGATATATCACGGTTAGAAGTTCTCATCGGAGGGAAACGAGCCGGAAATAACTCACCGGAAATAATTAATGAAGCAGCTGATATCTGTAGACGATTATTTGCCGGTTGTATCATGGACATTAATGTACATCGAGAACTCATTGCTGAATTAGTTGAAAATAACAAAGATGCCCATGGTTATTACAGCGACTGATCACTAATTAAAAAACTACTAGTTTTATAACAAGATGATTATACACTACAACCATGATAAACCCGTAAGCGTCTACGTGGTGAACTCACGATTGCCTGTTTATAGAGCATATTACGGAGATGGTTTCGGCAATACCATTGCGGGGTTATTTACAAGAATGGCCCCAAAAGTGGCGCCGTTAGCTAAACAATTATCAATGAAAGCCATTGATATTATTCGTGATAAGGGAATCAGCGCTGTTGGAAATCTTGCAGGAAAGGCATTTTCTGCCGCGAAAGATAAAATAGCATCATTGGTGCGAAAGAAACCAACAGTGCTGCCATCAACTACAGTGATGCCTGCAAAAATCAGCAAGGCAATAAATAGCGCAGTGGAAGAAAAACTAGCGTCGTTGGCTGCTTCGGTGACTCCGTCGCCATTGACAGCTTCACCGGTAACAGATAGCGCTATCATGAACGCGATAGCAGGAAGTGGTTTGAAACGAAAACAAAAACGACGATGATTACAAAGAGTTTCACAATTGAAAACGCTAGTAATATTATAAATGTTTAAACAACAGGCTAATCCCGCTCTTGATATAGAAGCCCCAGTACCCAAGGACAATTCCGCCCGCGATCATCAATTTTGTTCCTATCATGCAATACAACCCGACCTACGATCGTAAATTGAACTTCAAGTTCAAGATACCAGTAAATACTTTTTGCCATGTGAAGCATGTATTGAAATCGAGGGAAAACTCGTAACAAATGTTGCAGCTGATACCCCATATGCAGATAACGCAAATGTCCGAGTTGGTTTTGTTAATAACGGCATAATGGCGTTATTTGACAGTGCAAAATATCTCATTGATGGAAAAGAAATTGAATCAATAGACCGTGTTGTTGATGTTGCAACAACAATAATCGGACTAGCAAGATACTCCGATGATTATACAAGATCGGCTGGTCCGTCTATGATGTTTGCAAAGGATACCTCAGATAACGCTGACCACCTTCAATACATTAAAGTGTTGGCAGCACAAGATACTGCAGAAGCAAATCAACAAGAAGCAGCTAATCCAGAACGTCGAGCTAACCCCGGAGCTGCGTTTGAAATTATAAAAGAAGTTAATGGTAATTTCAATCTAGGGTTTGCAACACGAGTAGCAACGTTGCAAATACCACAACGATATTTTTCATGTGCGATTCCACTCCATCACATATTTGGATTCTGCAGAAATGTCAGAAAAGTCATCTATGGAGCCAAACACACAATCGCGTTAGTGCGAAAAGGCAATGACAATGATGCAATTTGGCGTACTGGTGCCGCTGATGGTAAAGTTGTTTTGAGTAAAATAGTATTGTGGATGCCAGTAATGACACCATGAATTACCAGAGAAGAGCGGCTACTTTCATTTATGGACACAGGTGGCAAATTATTGCTAAGTTGGCTAACAAAAACAACTGATTCCAAAGATGGTAATGTCGCTGGTACATATACATGGCATTTGGCATCAAAACAAGGGGTTTCAGCTCCACGCCACATATTTGTAGCTCTACAGAATCGGAATCGATTAGGTTCCCAAGAACGCAGTCATATGATATTTGATAGATTAGGGTAAGTGAGGTTTCGCTGAGAATAAACGGACAACAACCACCATCTGAGGATATACAGTTTAATTACGAAAACAACCAAATAGCACGTGTGTATCATCGGAAGCTGTCATATATGGGTCGTGATCAAAAATGTTGATACTGGTTTGCAAATATCGCAACTCGATTTTAAGAACTTGTATCCAATTTATTACTTTTCGCTGAACCATCTTGATTTAACAAGGCAATCCGTTGTTGACATACATTTTAGGGCTCGAATAGATCCTGGTGGTGTTAATTATAGAGCGGTTGCTGTTATTCTCAGCGACAAATCAATGTTGTTAGAAGGTGTTGGTGGACGAATGAGACTTATTGATGCAAATGAAACTTGAAAAGTTTCCAATTAGATCAGTTGAAAGCATAAATGTGTTTTACAATAAAATGACATATAGTGTTGTTAGTGTCAAGCTGACTGGTGGTAAAGGTCAAGAAATTGCGATCAAAATCCGCTAAAGAATGTGGAACCACAATAACGTTAAAACCAGCGCAGATGTCCGGCGGTACACATAAAATATCACTGACGGATCGTCAAATAAAACATTTCAATGATGCGCTAAAGAATAAGAGAGGGGTTCAAATTGTATTTTCGAAAGCTGCAGTCGCCAACATGATTAAATCAGGTGGTGTATTTCCATTGTTAGCTGCAATACCAGCATTGATTGCAGCGGCTGCCCCAGCGGTGGCGAAGGCGGCGTCGTTGGGAGCCGTTGGGACCGCGGCAGGAATGGCGTTGAAAAAGGCAACTGGGAAAGAATATAAAAAAGGGAAAGGGTCTAAGACTACCAGGAACCCCGTATTCATGGTACAGCGGAAAGGGTCTGAGAATACCAGGAACGGTTTATTAGTTGAAAACCCAATTGTTCCCATGTCCAATTTTGATTTAATTGATGCTGCTAAAAAACTAGTGATAAAAAACTTCAGAGGGGTTTTTATGAGAGATCAATTACCGAGAAAACCTAAACACGTTAAAACCGGTATCATCAATCTTGATAACAGTAACTGATTGGGAACTCACTGGCTTGCATACGCGATCGATCCACGTGGGATTGTCTATTTCGATTCATATGGGTTAGCTCCGCCAAGCGAGTTTATGCGGTATATAAATTCTTCGATGAAACTCAAAGAGTTTCCGATTTTTTATTCCACGCTGCCAACACAACAATTAAATGATCCACCGATATGCAGCCGTGAAGTATTAAATGTCCTCGAGGAGATTTCATCATCACAGAAACCACCTCATCTGGTTGTAAATAAGTACACGAGTGGGAAATTACAAGGTAATTTTAGAGAATCAATAAATTAAAAATACTAGAGTCTTTACAATAATGATTAATATTTGGGGACGATCTCTGTCAATGTCGAAACCCACCGCGGAAACATCTGTGGGTTCTATCAAGGATGTAAAAAAAATAATTGAAGATGAAATCGCTGAGACGTTAAATTTAACAAGTGTTGACCCGAACAAAATAGTTGTATTTCAAGATCGCCAAGGTAAATTGAAAATCAGTAATATATCCGCGAATGACATTTTGATACGGCAGCGCAACGCCGCTGAAACACTATTGCGCTGTATTCCAACGATGGACAACTTAAACCAGGTGAACTTGTGTCTACGATCACCGACGCGATTGACGCCTACGACAGCATGATTGCCACCCGCGGCCGTGAGCTGGATGATCACATACGACTTTATAATAGTTTTTGCAAAAATGTCGTACATAAATTCTTTGGAAACCCGCTTGTGGTTGGCATGACTCTCGCTGAAATTAAAAACTTTCTATCTTTATTCTTTTTTAACAAGGGGGCGGGAAGGATGATGAATGAAAATGAAATCAAGGCAAATTATCTCGATATTTACAATGATATTTCTAAACTAATAGAAAATCTTGAAAAGATACAAAAACCCACTAACGACGTCGTTGGTAAGTTTTTTGGAACTCCACTTGTGGCAGGCATGACTCTCGCTGAAATTAGCGAGTTTATCGGCAAGCATACTCACAATGCCTACGTCGCTAATAATTTCTTTGGTGTCCCGGCTACATCTACGATGACTCTCAAAGATATTAATATGTTTATGGTGAGAAAAACAACACTTAATACCATCGTGGATATTTTTTTAGGGAAAACACCTGTGTCTGAAACCACATCGTTGACAGGCCCGACTCTCACTGATGTTAAAAAAAGCTATTGACGAACAAAAACGCATCATCGAAATGGCTAAAAATTTCTTTGAGGGCTCTGAAAGTTACAATATGACGACGACATATTCTCAACTCAACGGGCATTATGGCACCCAAAAAGGTTTAGAATTTAACCTCCTTTTGTTTTCATTTTTTAAACGCCGCGATAAAACGATGATGAAATCAAAACAACCTATCTCGACGTTTACGACGATATTCTTAAACTAAAAGAAGCCTCTGAAAAGGTAAAGATTCCACATCCAGACATAGACGTTAAAAATATCGTGTATACGATTGATCATGGGACCTTTGATTGGGTATAAAACTCTAATGCTAAATTGAAAGTCAATATCGGGGAGTGGGCCCATGGTATCTACAGGATGACGTTAATCTCTAACAAGCGATTTGATATCATCGTGAGCGGTAAAACCTACTTTGGTGGCACCGCGACAGTAATTATCGGGGGTGAAGAAGAATTTGAGATTGTCGCGGTTGATAACACCATTAGAAAAAAAAATAACCTGGTGTTTAGAATTTGTAGGTGAAGTAGACTACCCCCTGATCTACTACCCGTTCGATGGCGAATAATTGAAAACACTAGCGGGTTTAAAATAACAATGTCAATGACGAAGTCATTGATGAAATCAATTGAACCGATAATAGTCCCAGAGGTATCACAATCGCATCGATATCGATATGATACCGTGAAAGAATTTTCCGCGAATTTGAAATCACTTTCTGAGCGCTATCGTGAAAAAACGAAAAAATACCGACGCAGCAAAGCAATTATCGACATCACCCTTACTCGGTGTCCGGTGTGATGGCCAGTGCCGGGGTTATTTTGTCGACGGTGACCATGATTGCTCTAATTGCAGTTCCAATTGCTATCTCCGCGGCAACAACAATTGCGGCAGTCGCCACTGCGATAACTTAAAGTTATCATCGTGTTCTCAGAAAAAACTCAGTGATTATACAGCTCGGTACCGGGTGGTATTTGACGCATACTCGAAATTATCCGAGTTGATCTCGCTGTCGATAGATAATTCATCCATATCCGATGTTGAATTTTCCACGATGACCCAGTCGTATAACTCCGCCTTGTTGAAATTGGAAATTGAAGACAACGTTAACAATAATGTCACTCGAACTGCTTCAACGAATCGCGGAGAATACCACTCCGATACGAACAAGCATGATATCAATAACATCAACAAACCCTGAATTTAGTGTGAACTTCCCTTTTCCGATTCCAGTGCGTGAGATCGCGCTGGCAAAATTACGAGTATATCATAGCTGGCCTAATATCAGATCGTTTGCATTTGGCGGTCAGCAACCCAATAACGCACTGGTGTTCTCGTATAAGAATAAACCCGATGGTACTCCAGCGTGGGAAACTGTTTCGTTACCAACTGGGTCGTACGAAATTGAGCAAATCGATGCTGAAATTCAGCGTAGAATAAAATCAATCACTGGAAAAGAATAAAAAATATCTATTAATCTTCATGAACCGACCCTCTCGTCGTCGATCGAAATAAGCACAGAGGGATACATTGTAGATATCTATAACAGCTCGTTAAGAACAGTGTTAGGATGGCCTGAAAAACCACCGGAAAAATCCGCCACCGACTTAACCACGGACGTACAATCATATCATGAAATCAATCCCAGTTATCGAGATAATTTATCTGATATAAGAAAAGGAAAAATCGCCGATAGATTTATATTTACCAACAAAGACACATTGCAATGGGATTTTATCATTAAAAGAACAGCCGATTCATCTGTTACTATTTCATTTACGCTAACTGACATCCGTGGTTATTTTAATGAAATTAAACAATTATATGAAACACAATTAGAACAAATACGGAAAACAAAATCGCAAAAACACGTTAAAATAATAAATCAACTTATATCTGACATGGAATATATCTATGAACTAATTATTCAAACAATAATTAAGGACAACAGCGACAGTAAACAACGATTCCTAACCGGTTACAATATCACAGATGACAATCTGCGTAATTTCAAGTTTCCCAAATACAACGCGGATGAACTAGCAAGAATTGTTAGAACCGATATCAAGGCACTACAAAAACCAGATTCAACTGTCCTCCTCAGGTATAATAATGATCCAGATGGTGGCGGTAGGCATATTGCCCCGCATAATGTGAATATTTCAACGGTGATTGCGCTCAATTTAGTATGTGATGCAATTGAAGGAAGTTATCAAATTAATCTAGAGCAATCAAATCAAGCTCAGCAAGGATATATTCTTTATTCGTTTGCACCAACAGCTCCTCCAGGATTCCTAATTATTGAAAACCCAATTAATCCTGTCTACATGCCATGCCATAATAATTCGTTAACGAGAATTAATTTCCGACTCACCAACCAGTCAAATAATTTAATTGATCTACAAGATGAGGTGTTAGCGATTAGTTTGTTTGTAAGTCCTAAAGACTCGATCAAATATTTGGTTGAAATCATTTATTATTTTTGTTAACTTGTAGCAGCAGAGAGGGTGAATGACCACATCGTTGCGACCAAAATTGATTAAAAAATTGTAAAATCTCCGTTTGCTAAATGGAGACTTATTTTTTGGGGGGGGGTTAAAATATGAGATTTCGTAGGAAGGCTCAATTTTCGTTTTAAAGATTTAATCAAAACTTTGTCGGAAAAGTGTGGTCTGTTCACCCTCTCTGCTGCTAGAAATGTCTACTCTGCGGGGGAGGGGGGATTATCATCTCAGTATAATAACGATTAAAAAGGCAATACAGTTATTGAGGACGAGTTGGACTATATTACAAATGTTATAGATTACATTTTGTATTTCGTTCTATTTAAAACTACTTTTTCTACCTATCAATAACACGCGCATGCTCTTAATAAGGGAACTTAATATATGAGCATGCATGTACTTGTTGAATTTAAAACAAAAACTATAAATTTAAATGAAATACTTTTTTCTTTGACTATCGAAAAAATTTTATTTCAAGGGTAAACTAGATCTTTTATTTTATGATTCCCCACATATATTTTCAAACTTCCCCGAGACCATGTGAGTTAAAATTAAGAAAGACTGTTATATCCTAAAACCTGGAAAGTGCAGATTCTATATGTGTTCTTAAAACTTGATATATCTCTTTTATATTGTACCTCCCCCTACCCCCACCCACACACGCCGGTAATCTCCGTCATAATACCATTGTTCAAAACTATACATAAATCAGCAGCAATGAGGATAAAGAGACCTTTTTGCTTCCTACGAAAAATTAAAAATACAAGGTCAATAACGCCAAACCGAAGTCACTAACATACCGAGAGTTTCTCTAATTGGGTTAGTTAATTTTTGTTCCTTTATCTTTTGTCGGTTTTTTTTCTTCTTAAAACTTGTATGTTTGTTATGTTTACCCACCTGACGTTTCAATTAGGTCTTATTCACCCTCTCTGATGTTTTCTATATTAGAGGGGTAGAGAAGCGATTTTTAAATTCGCTTATACAGTAAATGTTACACGTTATGTTGCTGAAAATTGGTTAGCAGGACAGGCAATATAGCAAATTTATCAACTACTACATAAAAAATTAAATAACCGCATTTTGATGTCAATATTTCGAATGCAGTGCATCATACTGATTTTCTGTTTTTACCTCATGATACTATTGAAATTGGTAGATGCCAATAAACATACAATACACGTTAACTGTCGTTGACGTTGCGAGTAAATATAAGGAAGCAGTGTCGTTAATAATTTAAACGGCTGATGAAGTTGCATTAGCTTTTGAACGAATTTATCAACCACAACCTTTGCGATGTCAATAACTACCATAGATTGATCATGGCAAAGAATTTCTTGGTGCAGTCACATTTCTGACGAAAAAACATGACGTCAAAGTTAGACCAGGACATACCACAATTCATCGTGATCAGGCATTCGTTGAACGATTTAGCCGAACACTTCTTGAGCGGCTATTTGAATTAACTATGCAATCGAAATAGTTCACAAAGATGAGATCTCGTGAATGGGTTGCAAGACTACCATATGTGATAGCTGTATTAAATAATGACGTTACTTTGTGTGATTTCTATGACATTTATCAATTAGATTAAAGTACAATATATATCAATACAATGACATATTTCTAGAAAACAACCAGTGTTGGGTAACTGAACTTGGAGATGGTAACGAAAGATCGACTGATCTTATTTGGGATGTAACTACACATAAAAGTTCAAGTGTGGTAAGATCAACGGGTAGACCTGCAATTTAAAGATTAGATTCAAATGCAATATACAGATTAGATTCAACTGCTCCTCAACTGCGTTAAATAATGAAATTACTCGAATAACTATGTTAAAACCCGTTAATACGATTACAAGAACAACATACCAATACAACGACATGAATTTTAAAAACCAGGTAATGTTACTGTAAGATATTCATATGAAACTGATGACATTGAAATTGTTATTTAAAAAAAAGAACGGCTGATCCTATTTGGGGTATTACAGCACATATAATTTCCAGCGTGGTACGATCCATGGGTAAATCTGCAACATACAGATTAGGTTAAACTGCTCCTCAAAGAGAATGTGTCTGTGAACAGAAATTCCCGATGATACACATTTGCGACCGTCTTTACTTAACTAGCGCCTCCACTAAGATTTTACTCAAGAACTGACAGTTACATTTTCGCGCATGTAACCAAGACTACTATCTACTGTAAATTGTCTTGGATCATTATTTAAATATTGCCAAAACACTATTGTGTTACAACTTGCACAATGATTATTCTGTCATTGTGTTAATGTCACGACAAATTCATCAAGATCAAAGGTGCGCTTATTTTGTGGTCACGTTGTTTATAATTAACTGATTTGTTTTCTTACTATATCACCGCTAACAACAACGTTATTGGTGACAGCGGTAATCCTCCGCAGCTGAGATATTCTTCTTACTGGAGACACTGCTAGATAAACTAACTTTGACCATTTCATGCTATCATCGACGATCCAAATAGAAATAGTTAATCCTTGGGATTAATGAATTGTCATTGCGTATCCTAGCGTCCACGAAATTCTTCCTTTAATCCGCTCTCAGCAACATTGAAAACACTAAAATAATATCATTTAACACAAGATTTTGCTTCTCTGACCATTCTGGTATATAATCGCCGATATTCTGTTTGCGTGTATCTGCAGAGCTATGACACAATGGTGCATGTACATTTGAAATGTTTTCCATATGCAACGAAAACAATTGTTGTTGAAGTGTATCACGAACTATCTTTCTACTTGTATTAAGATTAAAAAGTTGATTTCGAAGGCTTAGTCACGGATAATCTCTTAAATTGCTCCATATTATAATTTAGAAAAAGTTATTTCTAAATTATATTTATATTTTTTTTCTATTCATGGATAACAACATTATTTTAGAATGTGTTATGCGATTATTTAAAGAAATTAATTAAATCAATTAGATAATCGCTTGAAGTTTGACCCTGTAAAATCATGAAATCTAACCGCTTTTTTAGTTCCTCTGTTAATTCTGACGATGTTATCTTGCAATTAAAGATTTTTAACTGTCCATTCTTATCTTGAAATACAACCATTTCGTTTAGATCTGCATTAGCATGAACTCAGATATTTTATCATTAATCTGTTTACGAAAATTTTCAGGAGTTAATGCTTCGTCTGTTATACATTTTAATACTTGTTAAATGTGAATTCATTTACATTTTTATGGGGTGGTTTGGTTGATTTTGAAACAGCGTTAAATACAGGAAGTCAATGCAACATTTTGGCGACTCAGTTTTATTCTGTGTTGGTAGTGGTGAATACCAGATTAGAGTTTGAAGTTTGCCGACATATTTTTAAAAAAAATTTGCTGGTGCCAGACCATACGAATCAAAATAAACAATTCCACGTGGATCAATTGCGTATGTAAGTAACCGAATGAATACCTGGACCAGAGCTAATGTCGGGATTAATGATACCGGTTTTAACATTATTGTGCTGGTTAGATAATTGGTTACTCAAAAATAAATCACATCTGAAGTCTTTTTTTTCCAGCAGCAATAATTAAATCAAAATTAGACTTTGGAAGAATTAGCTAAGTGTCCCAGAAAATCTCTTACCTTTTCCGTACCATTAGTGTGATGTTCCTGGAAGACTTAGACCCTTCCCTTCTTTTTTAAATCCTTGATGTGTTATTTCTGTAATGCCATTTAAGCAGCTGTTTTAACAGCACCCAACGCAGCATCTTTTGCGACAGCTGATGCAGCCGCAGGTATTAATGCAGGTATAGTTCCACGAAGTGTAAATATACCAACTGTTTTTATTGAATCTTTAATGGAACTCGGATCAAGATGAGGTTGAACTCCTGTTTTGGATTCTAAAGCCTTAATAAAATGTTTAAGTTGAGTCGTGGTTTATGAAATTTGATCATTTTTTTGTTATTTTCGTTTCGCATTTTTACTTGCAAGTTTTGATTGTAAATTTGTTACCTCAGCAGGAGTCAAGATAACTTTAACATGACTAAATGACATTATAATATGAGCGATTTTATTGCATGTTCTCTACTGGGGCATCAATGACACTCATTCTTCCACCAGCACCTTCCAGTAACAGTGATTTGTCGCTAAGTATAACAGCAATTGCTATGTCATCAACAACAGCATCTATGCAAGATAGGAAGTATATATCATTTCATATTAAATCAATATGTTCTAATGAAAATAATAAATTGGATACTCATTTCTAAAATCTAATGATGATATTTTAAACCAGTGTCTATATTTTGCTCACTTTCCATAGAAGTCATCACAGGCTACAAGATGTTGATCAAAATTAAGTAAAATATCTTCGGATTGTTGGCCATTTATTGTTAACGAAACTTCAGAACCACAATCTTATCAAATACCATATGTCTGTGCGTTTGAGAATTTAGTATATTAATATTTTGAAAATCAATTTTAAAAAAAATGTTGTGGCGCAGAAACAATATTTGTGATGCAATATGCCATGTAAATAAACCCACAACAGTACTTTGAACACTCTCTGTAGTTATTGTTAACCATGTTACCATTGATTTATCGCCTTGATCCATAAAAGCAAGTACTTTTTGTTCTTCGGCAATCGTTTGAGTCATTAGTGGCATCCTTAGTGAATGGTTTGATAGTGTTACTTTAACAGCATCCCCTACAGGTCGCAAGATTGCATCATCGTCAGTAGGTTTTCTTCAAAGCACTCCAGTATGTTTGCCTACAACAATAACCTTTCAAACATTACAAAATCCAAAGATGTCAGAGAGTGGAATTGCACCTGCAAAGTTTATATTATCACCTTTGAACAATAATCAGAGTGTAAAGAATCCTAAGTTGAAATCATCATTCATCAAAACTACTGCAGGTACTTTCGCAGTATTTCTTACAGTAAGAAATATCTTGCTAGATCAATAATCGTTGTAGTAACATCAACGTCGTTGTGAATAACTTCAATATTTTCCATCAATCATATATGCAAACTGCGTCATAATTCCGTTATTAACAAAACCTACCCTAACATCAGCCTTATATGCTACATCATCTATTTTTCAAAGTTCACCTTCTACGACAGTAAACGCTTCAACAGGTAAGAAATATTTACTGGTATCCTTAACATGATGTTTGATATGTTCATTCTGATTTGGTTGTCTTGCGTCATAAGAATAATACTGTTCATCACACACAGATTCATCGTTGTGTACTGGTGCATCCATGTCGATTTCTGGATCAGATATAAGTTTAAATATTTTTTTTTTATCCTCGGTTAGTTTCTGATTTGCAGCCTGATTAGTTACCTTACTAACTATTGTAGGCATTACTTCAGTGCTAGGTAATTTTACTGGTGGTGGTGGCTGAGGTTTTTGTTGTATTAATCGTGCTAGTCTATCTTTGATTGCTGAAAATGATTTACTGACAACATTACCAATAGCACGAGTAGCTTTATCATATACAAAATCAATAGCTTTCATTAGTAATTATTTTGAAGATGGTATTGCTTTTCGAGCTGTTTGTCTTGCATCATAGTACATTGCTTTCTATACTGGTAATCGCGAATTTATCATTCTGACCATGATCGGTCCACGATGAGAATTGTGTGTGATCATCTTATTTGTTATTTATTTATTTAATCAATGTGATAGTTATCAGTAATTTCAGTGATCAATGAACGATAAACATTAATATCCATGAGGCCACCTGTAAATAATCATTGGCAAATATCAGCTGCTACATGAATAATTTCTGTGGAATGATTTCCAGCACATTTTCCTCTAATCAGAATTTCTAATCATTCGACATCAGAAAGAACCTTGTTGGGTCAAGGAATTAAACCCTTATCGTGAAGTAGAAAAAACATATTCAGTAGCACCGGGAGGCATAGCAACACCATACTCTATTTTTACTTTTTCTAGATTCTTTTAAAATTGATTAAAATCTGGAACATTATTATCAAGATGCACTATACCACTCAACGTTTCAGGCGATTTCTTAGCACCATATTCGCGTTTACATATTTTTACATATTTAACATAATTTCACTATCTTTAAGACCTTTTTCAATAAAAAATATCTTTCATGCTATTTTGTGTGGAGGAGATTTTTTGTTGAGATGTTCGTTTAGTAGGTGATTCAGAATGTGAAAATGTCGATGGATCATTTTCGTACTGCTTTGTTCTTAGTATATCTACGTTTGCATTGAAATGTAACAAAATCTAAATCGTCCGTACTAATACCACCCTTAATATCATAAATTCTTTTTAGGAACTGGTTTTGCTGGCTAAGGCATTCAATTAGGAATATATTGTAAAAGTATTGATGTTTTGTTTTATCAGCTATTTTTTCAAGTTGAGGAAGAAGAGGTTTAGTTGTTTCAGTAACAGTCTTAAATAATTGTTGAGAACGTTCTGCAAAATCCACCTGAGATTCCTGACGTTCTTGTATTTTTTGTCTGACAAAATCATGGACTGATACAAATTTCTTAATTGCTTCTAATCTTTCTAGACCTAATCTAGCTATTTAAGATTCAGCTACCATTACTAATATAATAATGATCTAATTACAGCAGCTGAGAGGGTGAACACGACCTCAATGTAACGTCCAGTGGGTAAACAGAACATACATACATTTTTGAAGAAGAAAAAAAATTACAAAATGTTAAGTAACAGAAATGAAATAACCCAATTAGACAAACTCTCGGACAGTTTGAGGCTTTGGTTGGGCATTATTGACTTTGTATTTTTCTTTTTTGTAGGAAGCTTTATAAAGCATTTTAGCATATCCAGATTTTGAAAAGTAACAGTTTCATTTCTGACATTTGGTTAACAACGTAATTTGCCGGAAAACTCTGTCACACAGTCAAACGTAGGCAAGAGAGAAAACTCACAATGCAAATGATTCGAAGATTGGTTTTGTTTTATTTGTTAGTATGTTACTTTTCAGAGATTGGTGTATGTAAAGTGAAGTTGTTTGCATTTTTAACATGCACAATAGAGATAATGTGGGCATATCTCTATGCTACTTTGATCTAATATGGCTGACATTTCTTTGGATATTGCACTTATGAAAACTGTACCTGATCTAAGCTTATGGAAAACAAAATGGACGCTCCCATGTACTTGACAAATTAACCAGAATTTATCAAAATTACCCTAACTTTAAAAGAGGGAAAACGAATTTTGCTGACGTAGGCAATAGCAGCTTCTGAAAATGCAAAGAACTAATTACAAAATATCTTTAAAGTAAAAAGAGTTATCAGCTCTTTATCTCAAAAATTTACCTCTGATGTCCAGGATGTGAAAATGACCATGCGGAGCTATTTTTGTTATACAAGCACATTTTAAGTGAACCCAAGCTGTATACTCTAAAACCTAAATTACACCCATCATACATCAAAATAAAGGGAATTAAAAGTTCTTCTAACAATACCTAAGAAATACGTCTTTATTATATAGCCAGTATAATCAATCAATAAATCCTCTCTGCGTCGTCTGATGCTTGAGGCAACAGCAAGGGAGCACCATTTCGGTCAATCGGTAGGTATTGCTGGGGCGGTCTGCAGGGTGAGGTCTCTGATCTTAAGGTCTCTCTCCACGGTTAGTCGCCAGGTCTCTTTGGGTCTGCCACGGCTCCTTTTCCCCTGTGGGGTCCATCTCAGTGCCACCCTTGGTAGTGAGTGAGGGGGGCATTCTGCAGACGTGGCCAAGCCATCTCCATCGCCGAGTTTCAATGATCTCAGAGATGGTGCTTGCACCCGCTCTGTGCCGGAGTTCCTCGTTTGAGATCATGTTTGGCCAGAAGATCCTCATGATCCGTCGCAGGCACATGGTTTAAAAGACACCGAGCTTGTGTTCTATGTTCACTGTGGACTTCCAACACTCTGAACCGTACAAAAGGACGCTCAACACGTTGCTCTTGAAGATACGGATCTTCGTGTGGACGCTGAGGTTTCTTGTCCTCCAGATGGGCTTCAGCATTGCCAAGGTCTGATTGGCCTTACTGATTCCTGTGACGACTTCCCTTCTGCAATCTCCATCCGTGGCGACCTTACTGCCCAGGTACGTGAAATCATCTAATTCTTGCAGGGGCTGGTCGTAGGTAGTGATTGGGTTGCCCGCTCAAGTATTCTTCCTCAAGACCTTTGTCTTCCCTATGTTGACTCAAAGACCTATGGTGTTTGTTGTCTGTACCAACTGTTGTGTCTTCTGTTGGATATCCTGGTGCCTGCCTGCCAGCAACCCGATGTCGTCGGCATAGTCCAGGTCATCCAGCATTGAGGTCGACGTCCAATGTATTCCTTGCCTCATGCCCTCTGTGGTGCGCGCATGATCCAGTCAATGGCCAGTGAGAAGATGATCGGAGAGAGAATGCAACCTTGCTTCACTCCGGTTTCCACCTTGAATGGTTCAGTGAGTTGGTTGTTGTGGATTACTCTGCACTCAAAGCTCTCATACAGGGACCTGATGACATTGACAAGTTTCTTCGGAATGCCATAATGTCGTAGGATTTTCCACATAGAGGCTCTGTGCAGGCTGTCAACGGCCTTATCAAAGTCCACAAAGACCACATAAAGGGATCCATTCCACTCATGAGACTGCTCAAGGATCTACCTCAGTGTGAAGATGTGGTCGATGCAGGATTTGCCCTTCCTAAAGCCTGCCTGTTCCTGGCATAGGATGCCGTCCACAGCTGTCGTGATGCGTTGAAGAATGATCTTACTGAAGAGGGATAGTAAGGTGATTCCTCGCCAGTTGTTGCAGTTTCCCAGATCTCCTTTCTTGGGAAGTTTTACTATGATTCCAGTTTTCCAGTCATTTGGTGCTTTCTCACTATCCCATATCTTTTGGAGAATCTGGCAAAGAAGATTCGGCGTCTCTGTGTCTTCTGCCTTGAGCATATCGGGACACACTACATCATCGCCAGGTGCCTTCCCATTCTTCAGCTTGTGAATGGCCTGCTTGACCTCCTCAACAGTGATGTCATCGCAGTTGATATCAAGGTTCCCCTCTGCTTCAGGAATGTTAGCAAGTACCGGTGGGTCTGGGCGATTCAGGATATACTCAAAATTGTTACCAGTGAAGAAATCCTGGAAAATTCTTTTTCTCTAAAATTGTAACCCTAAGCAAAATATAAAATTGTAGTGCGCCAACATGTATGTGGAGTTTATGTCAATGATGATCAAAATCTGGGCCCATCGAGAACTTTTATAAGACTGACAGTATTGTCAGCATTGATTATGCAGTTAGACTAGCACCAACAACCTGACCACTTTCTACATGTTGAATGGAATGTTGATCTTTCTCATGGTGTGGTACACTGTCTAATTACATTCATAATTGTACAAATCTCTATCTTGGCCAAAGCATGTGTACTTCTTTTTCTCCTTTCTCATTGTATATTTTCATACTTGCACATTTGTTATCTCGTTTGGACTGTTACTTTTCATCCCTCATCATAGGATTTCCTTGTATGGTCTTTGTCATAGTGTACTGGCAACATGTCATCAAATAATAATCAAAGTTTACCTCCTCAAAAGTAAAAGAGAAATATTAATCATACAGGGTTACTTCCTTTTGGAGATAATATGTGGACATACATCACAATTAATTTTACTATATGTTCTCTACATATATTCCTCAGTACTAACCATTCCACTGTGTGACATTCAATACAAATCGTGTGACAATCAATGCTAATCTAAAATACCTCCAAAGATGACTTAACGGTGAAGTTCTTGTAAAAGGTTCATCAGCAGAACACAGATTTCACTTCCGGATCAACTCCAAGGTCATATTACTCAATGTGCACTGTCTCCGAAATACACACAGACAAACAATATCTGAGCTTATATTCTCAAAACTAAACAATTACCTTTAAATCCCTACCAAAAATGCATAAATATAACTCTTCTATCACCACCAAAATGAGAGAGGAAAAAATGTTCTAAAAATAGACTAGAACTACATTTGTGGGTACAGTAAAACCTGTCTTGAAAAACCACTGCTATAAGAGACCACCTGTCATGAGACAACCTTTTCAATGCACAAATTTATAGATTATGTAGCATTGTGACCTGTTATGAGAGACCACCTGTCTTGAGAGACCATATTTTCTTGGCAAAAAAGGTGGTCTTTCAAGACAGGTTCTACTGTACTGAACTGGAAATACTAATTGTGATGTGATTCCTGAAGGGCCCAACTTTGTTTGGCAAATTTTACTAAAACTTTTATATTTGCATGCCACACCTATTTGAATTCTATACTTGAAGTCTTTTTGAATTTCCTTGCAAACAAGGCATGTGGCACCTGTTAAAAAGTGTGTAGTGCTGGTGTTTTACAGGGTACATGTGCTGGTTCAAGTGCTCTTGAGAAACTTAAACTAAATTTGCTATATCTTCCTTAATTATAGGAATTTTTCATTGCAGTAAAAACCTAATTGTAATACAAGATAAGTCCTGTCTGAAAACATGTTTGAAACTGAAAAATACTGATCAGTTAAATTTTAAAGGAAATTTAAATAACATCCTCAAAAGTTGTAAACAAGAATGGAAATTTGCAAATGTGGAACACATACCATGTCCTATCCAATTGATCTGTTTGAACATTTATAGTGCATTTTTCAGAAAGTTTGTTACCAACTTTTAAGTGACACCACTGTACGAGACATTCAATACGATTTGTACTGGATTACATCTTTAGTATCAACTCATCCAAAAATGGCCACGTATTTTAACGATTAATTTTGCCTAAGTCTTTGTTGGGCAGTGTAAATAATGACCTTCCAAAGGATGCAAATAATGTGAATATTCACTATTTTAAGGCATGATCAATCATATTCTTAAAAGCTACATCAATTATTGAGTCAATACTGAATGCATACATGACCTGCATGACTTTTACTATAGTGTAACAGTAGGAGTATGAGCTTTATATTTTTATTACAGAACAAATTACACGACTTTGAGGATATATTCACACCCAACCATTTTTTTGTTGTTATTGTTCATGTTGCCAGAACGCTCTGCTCTAGAATGCCCTATATACTGTCACTCGAAATCTGCAGAATCATAAACAGATCAATTTGTAAGATCACTTATTCTCTGTTTAAACAAAGTATTCTTCATCATCAATTTCACTTTGCACTTCTAATCAGACCTATACCAGTAACTTCCAAACCTTGGTAATACATTTACCCTATGTCAAGTTCATGTATTAACATGTGATTATGGTTATCATGATATATCTCGATTAATTCAGCCGAGGTTAATTAATACAGTACATCAATGGATCCCATGGGTCACCTGAAGGCTCATGGTCATCTGAAGGCTCAGGTCATCTGAAGGTTCATGGTCATCTGAAGGCTCATGGTCATCTAAAAATTCATGGTCAACTGAAGGCTCATGGTCATATGGAAGCTCATGGTCATATGAAAGCCAATGGTCAACTGAAGGTTCATGGTCATCTGATGGCTCATGGTCATTACTCATTCATTCGATATATATTAAGGTACTGATAGCAAACACCTTTAAAAAACAAAATCAAAGCATTTTCAAACTTAATAAGTTAACCAAAGTCAAACTTAATAAGTTTACCAAAGTTACAAGGCCACCTAATACTCGACTGCATGAACATTTGCCACACTAAATAACAAATCAAATCATCAACAAGTAATGCAGAGGATGGTTTGTTCACTCCATTGTTGCAGAGTAAGGCATCCAATGGCTAGTTCCCATATCCCACTGTCCCCATATCCCGCTAGTTCCCATATCCCACTGTCCCCATATCCCGCTAGTTCCCATATCCCGCTGTCACAGAGAAATGCAGCTTACGTTAAGTATCCTCATTCCATTGCTTATTTGCTTAAATAATAATAATTATAATGGAATCTTGTTTTAATGAGGATTAAGATGCATGAAATGACACAAAAATTTTATTAGGTATAAAAATAATTCTAAAACTTTCATAAAAAGCAATTTTAAAAGTTATTTCTTTAATGAATGTGTACTATTTTACATATTTACAATTTGTTAATTGCATGTACTTAAATTCTATTAACATCCATAAAAATAAAGTAATTTTTAATGTAAAACTATATAGGAACAAATATAACACTTGAAACATGGAAATTGGATCAGATTCAACTTCAGGACATATATTTGATCACACTTGTGCTCTATTTCATTTACTGAATTAACTTATTATACAGACAAAGTAGAGGTCACTCATACGGTACATTTCATACAACATACATACGGTACATTTCATACAACATACATACGGTACATTTCATACAACAAGTAACAGTCACTCAAATGCAGTATGCTTTCAATGAAAAACACTGATGAAGCATAAAAGAAATATGTTAGTTCCTCTCAGCATTAATTAAAAGTCTTCTACTGCCAAACATAATATACTATCACCAAAAATACTAAATTATTTCCAAGTAGTCTAATTGTCTCATGGATTACATGTATTATTCCAATAAATGACAATCAGTCTAAAAGACTAGGTCAATGAAATAGATTTAAAGTTTCACTACAACAAATATCAAACAGTCTAAATGACTAGATCAATGGAATGGATTCCATGTTTCGCTTTAAGTGAATACATGTAGTCTAAATGACTAGATCAATGGAATTGATTCAAGATTTTATTTCAATAGACTACAAGCAGTCTCTAAGACATGGTCAGTGTATGTGTGTGTGTGTGTGTGATTTGGATATTTAATGTAATTTTAAAATTTTTTCCATCATATCGCTACGATGTCTGCAGTGAGGCAGTTTATAGTGATGTCTAGCACTGGGGCATCTTGCCACAGACATGTAGCATGATGTCACACCCAGTCACATAATCCTGACGCAAGGCCGACCAGTCCTAACACTAATCTCCTAATGCTGAGCACCAAGCAAGGCAGCTGTTAATACCATCTTTATAAATCTGTGGTATGACTTGGTCAGGGATCAAACTTATGACCTCCTGCATCCAAGGCGAATGCTCTAACCAATATGCTACTGGAGCGGTCCAGTGTTATGGGTTCAAGATATTATTCCAGTAGACTAAAAGCAGTCTATAAGACTAGGGCAATAGAATGGATCTTAGAAATTATTACAATAGACTATAAGCAGTCGATAAGAGTAGGGCAATAGAATGGATCCAAGATATTCAATGGAATATAAGCAGTCTATAAGACTAGGGCAATAGAATGGATTCAATATAGTATTACAATAGAATATAAGCAGTCTATAAGGCCAGGTCAATGGAATGGATTCAAGATAGTATTTGAACATACTGTAATATCAACATTAGTCACCATAACATGAAATGCTTTAAACACTGCAGTGTATGCACATACTAAGTTACTAAGTTATATATATATATATATATATATATATATATATATATATATATATATATATATATATATATATATATATATATATATAAAACACTATATGCCCACTAATACTACATATATATTTGCCTTGGTGGTTTTATAGCACAACACAAGTAGGTACAAATTTAGAGCAAATACAAGTTTTCAAAAAATCCCAACCACCACCCACTCATTAAAAAATAGTGTTGTTAGAATTGTTTTACATATAGCAAATGTGAAAATAGTTCCCCCAAAAGCATTTGATTTGATCTGAAAATGTTTGTGAACCAAAAATAAGTATCCAAGAACAAGCAGCTTCATTTGTCTGAAAAGACACGGAATAAAGACTGACATCTTTCAAATCAGGCAAAGGCTACAAGAACGACTGTCAGGTATAGAGCATTGGCAAACAGTGTTCCAAAATGACTAAACATGCAAATCTGCCATAACACAGCATGTCATACTAAAAACATGAAGTTTTACTGAGCCTAAAATACCTAACACTGTCTTGTTTCAAAGATCAAAATTTTCAGTAATCTAACAAAAAGGAAACTAAATCACAACTTTTAACAAATTAACTATATACAATACCTTTGAGTAATTGTCATTTTTACGTGAATAGACTAATGACTAATGTGTATATAGTCAGTTCATTCAAGTGATACATTCTGCAAATAAAATGCTAGTGGAAATGTTCTTGTCCTGGTGGACTTTCATGTGTGTTTTTAAATTTTCACTTCTATTAAAACGTTTATTACACACTTTACAAACATATGGCTTTTCTCCTGTATGTATTTTCATGTGTTTATAAAGAAGATTATCTTTACGGTTGAATGACTTTCCACAAACTTCACATTTGTATGGTTTTTCACCAGTATGGATCCTTTCGTGAATATGTAAATTCAACATTACGCAGAATGATTTTCCACACGTCCGACACGTGAAAGGTTTTTCACCTGTATGTGTCATTACATGAATATTCAACCTAGAACTTGTTGCGAACGCTTTATCACAAATTTCACATTTGTACTTATTTTCATGCCCTTTTCTGTGCAGATTCAGTTGATGTACAGCACCGAACTGTTTGCCACAAAAGTCACACTGGTACGGCTTATCGTGTACGTCAATGTGTCTACGAAGATGCTTTTTGGTTGCAAACACGCTGTCACACCTTTCACACTTGTGATTTTTTTCAGTGTCGTGCTTACTACTGATGTGCATTGATATATGCATTTTCAAATTACCAAGGTCATGGAATGCTTTACCACACGTGTCACACGTGTATGGTTTCTCCCCGGAATGAATTCTCAGATGCTTCGTATACGTTTCTGGAGCAATTCCTTTAGCACAGATCTTGCAAGTGATTTTTTTACCAAGGTGTCTTTTCATGTGTTTTGTTAAATAGTTTCTACGTAGAAAAACTTTCGTACAAACTTCACATTCGTGTGTTTTTGTGTGCTGTATCCCTTTAGTATTTTCCAAATTTTCCATGATAAGTTCAATTGCGCCAATTAGCTTTAGTTACAAGTTATTTGCTGTTTATAGACTTTACCAGCTATGTGTTGTGGTTTTATTTTTCCTTTCTATTGCCCACCCTGTGCATATTGGGCTCCAACTTGGAATACGCCATTTTTCGAGACATTGCGCGCAACAACTTGGAATTTCTAATTGTTGCGCTATTTCTCGAGAAATTGCATGGCCGTTGGCTCCAACTTGGAATAGCAATTTCTCGAGATATTGCACGCAACAACTTGGAATTACACATAAATCGGCGTCCTTTTACTTTTGTAAATTCTAAGCATTATTTTATATTAGTTTTCAGATATATATATATATATATATATATATATATATATATATATATATATATATATATATATATATATATATATATTGATTTGACCTGATTTTTGTTTTCTGTATTTTTTTTAATAACTTTAATTGAAATATGTTTCACAAAATATTTGCATTTGAAATATGTTTCGAAAAAATATTTGTGCTTGAAATATATGTTTGTAAAAATCTTTAATAAAAATAATACTATATTTAAATATAGATGTATTTTGTATACATTGTTTCTTCCTGTCTTCTGCCATTTTTTAAAAATTAATAATTTTGAATAGTATTGTAAATCTAGGAAAGGTCTTGGAACATATTAAACATTTCAAAGGACTATTTATATTCTCCCACTGAACTTAATTGGGGTTATTCCAAGTTGTTGTTTGATGCTTGCATGCAACATTTTGGAATTTTGTCCCAGAAAGATGGATTTAAAGGTAGGAAAATTCTTGAGTGGAGATGTAGCAGAAAATTAATATTTGGAACATATTAAACATCTCAAAGGACTATTATTGCTGCCCAATAGGGTAATATTTCACAGCCTAGGGTGTTTAATGTTACTTCAGTGAATCTTGTATGATGCATACATGCCATGTTTTAGAAATTAATCCTTTGAAATACTATTGTAAATCTAGGAAAGGTCTTCAAAGGAGTTGTTGCAGAAATAGACTATTTGGAACATATTGAAGGTCTAAGGATCTTGTTATTGTTGTCCCACTGAACTTAGTTGGGGTTATTCCAAGTTGTTGTATGATGCTTGCATGCAACATTTTGGAATTTTGTCCCAGAAAGATGGATTTAAAGGGAGGAAAGGTCTTGAGTGGAGATGTAGCACGAAATTAATATTTGGAACATATTAAACATCTCAACTGACTATTACTGATGCCCAATAGGGTAATATTTCACAGCCTAGGGTGTTTAAGGATATCAAGCCATGACCAAAATGATACTCTATTCATACAAATATTTTGTAGGTTTGTTCAAGTAATGGTTCTGTACACAGGTCAGTGTATAAAACTGTGAAACTGCTGAGGTGACTTGTAGGATGGACAAATCTCATAACAACTTGAATTAGCATAATTTAGTCATATACTGTTTTACTCCATGTTCATTTACAGGTTCCAGTTGCTAAGTGATTATGTTGAATATTTCATACACTGTAAAACTCTTTAAAACATGGTTCCATTGGTGATAAATGAATTTGAAACGTTGTGATTAATTTATTCATGAGAGCAGATGGTATATTAGGAAACATGTTAAAATGATTTGAATAAAAAGATTAAAGAAATAAATGGTATTAAAATAGATAAAAATGAATTTTTAATTTATCAGTATGAAGATGTTAAAACATTAATTTTGGATGGATCTGAAAATGCTCTTACAATTACAATGCACACAAAGACATCAGACCTTAATGTAAACATATAGACAACAAGAATATTATAGGAAGTATATAAAAAAAACATCCATGTGTGTATGGAGTATAATTTATGCTGGGTAGTTGATACATTTACAATATGAAGCATTATCATCTCTACAGATTTAAGTCACTTAATAAATATTAATTATGATCGTAAATTAGATGACATCAATACATTATGACTCCGTGGTTGTAGATAGTTCTTATCCACTATGGGTAAAATATTGTGATAAAAGCGCTTGCTTTTTTTCTCCAAATAAATCAGATATTAATACATTTTTTAAATCCTCCAGATTGGTTCATAATAAAAATTAAATAGTTTAATCTTCAAGAACTTGTGGAAAGAATCAGCTGACAAGATAAAGTGAATAATAACAAATAAAAATTATGAAGAAGGGGGAATCGCAATGATTGATTTTAAAAAATGTAATTTGTTCACTCGAAATTACAGAAGACAAGACTTGTGTTGAAAAATAATTGTAAGGAAGTCCTTGGGATGGTTACCAATGTACAGGGAATATGAAATTAAAATATTTAAAAATGATTTTCCTTATGAATGTGACTTCGGTGGATGCTACATCTACCATCAGTAGTCAATACACCAGCGGCGTCGCTAGGGTTGGTGTCACCCGGTGCGGTAAACTAATGGTGTCACCCATCCAGACTTCCACCATGGATTTCTTCTTCTCAAATAAGCACCAGACGCTCTGCAGACTGCATGGTGGCACCATATGCCTGCTAGTCATGTATTTAACTATGCTCGGTTATCCGCTTATGAAATCAGACTAGACCGAGCAGTGTGTGCTCTGTCAAGTTTGCAATTTTTCATTTTGGTGTCACCCCTCTGAGATGGTGTCACCCGTTGCGGTCCGCTACCCCCGCACGCCCCTAGCGACGCCACTGCAATACACTATTACAATTCAACTGTTTTTATAATTTCGCTGGGTCATTCATATTCTCTTCAATCTTAAATTAATAGATGTTATGTAAACATATTTTTTGTATTATTTGCGTACATCAAAATTAATTTGATAGGTTTATAAATGTTGATTCCAAATATAAACAAAACAAGTTTCAAAGATTTAATCACTGCTCAGCAATTGCTGTTGAGTTTAGAAAATATAGAAACTTCATTTTAGATGTCATTAATACAGTTTATACTATATTTGTACTTTGATGACATTGTTCACAAGTGAATGTCACAACCTGTCTTAAATTCCACTTTAAACCGATGAAAGCGAGGGGAAAATATACTTACTTTATGCTTTAACTTCGCCAATTTTGCTGACGAATTGTTGCAGAAACCTTGAACTTTCCCATCCAGAAGATTGAATACATTATTGACAAACACCTTTGTCACAGATTTATTTGTGGTCTTGTTGCTTACGTATTTTTCCGTGCAAAAACGATTCATAAATATCTATGTCAACATCCTCCATTCTTAACACTCTAATGAAACTCATGTTAAGCCAGCAGCTCGGTCTATTTATATCGGTTCGCATGGTCACGCAATTTCTCGAGAAAAAGCGCAACAACTCTGGATTCTGAATTGTTGCGTTATTCCAAGTTGGAGCCCAACATGCACACAATTGGTTTTGATAATGGCGCTGGTTTGGGCATGCGCATTGTCTTAGTGATGTACTTTCAACACATCATAAATTAGTATTCAATCCGTTCCACTCTGATAATCGAAATATACACTTCTCGTAGTGAGTTACGAACTCTTTGAGAAAGTGATATCGATGACAACGATGTACTTGACGGTAGAATACAATATCGTTTGATAATTTACATCACGCACAATTTAAACAGCATTTTCATTCTCTACAATGAATTAGTGACTATTTTTGTAAAAACTAATATGTTGGAGGAAAAGACATTCATAGAAAGTGAGACGTAGTCCCTGGTATTGATGGAGTTGGGTTGGAGGCTTACTAGCCCGATAACGACGCTGTGTAGCATGTTCCTCTGTGGATTAACAATAAGTCAAATTTTCAGGAATATCTCGTACATTTGGCAGCCCTACCTGAAAATATTTACAAATTAAAGTCATAAACTGTTCGACTGGTTTTATTTACTCTGGTATATTTTGTAATAAATTCTAATTCTAACAAGCAAATGGATTTGTTCTCAAGTTCATTTGGCCTACATTTCAGCGATGGAAGACGGGAATACCGAAAATGGTTATAAAAATGTTAAGAATCTTGAACTAACGAAGCTATCTTAACACCTTCAATAGGAATATATTTGTGTTCTTTCCATTAAGAAGCCTATTTCAACTTAATTCGATTTCGGCATTACCAGAGTTTGTTATAAATATATACTATACTTCATTAAAAAGCCTGCTAAGATTGAGATGCGGAGAGGAGTAAAAATAGACAAAAGGTAAAGAAAGGTCACATGATCGTACTCTTTTCTTATGGTAATTTGACGGAAAACTCCGATATAATATATAGACAGAAATAATAAGTGGCCTTTCATGTAATGGTTTATCTTTTTCGTCTTGGTTTTCTTTTACGGTATCTATTGTTACGGGTATCGACAACGATATTCGTGCATTTATAGAAATGTAACAATTCCATAACCGCCTTTTCATCCAGTTATATTATCGCTATGCATCATCTATTCTATACAGGAAAAAAATATACTCCTTCTTTTCAGAAGGCTTTTTATGCAGGGGCTGTCTTAACAAAATCCATGAACGTTTCGAATGCCGCACATATGAACGTTTCGAATGCCACAGATATGACGTCCTGAATTCCGCAGATATTAATGTTTCGAATGCCACAGATATGAACGTCTCAAATACCGCAGATATGATGTCTTGAATGAAGCAGATTATTAAAATCTCGAATGGTGCTTATCTCATGCACATACTGAATGATAAGAAAGTCGTCTTGCACAGTAATGTATTCATGCTCTTTGGATGCTCACGAGATTTATTGGCACTGCCATTGTTTGTTATTTTGATCGATATGGCATAGATTTCTCCCAGATGTTGTTTCATTGTTTTGTTTATAAACATTATCGATATAAAGAGCTATACTTTTCGAAAGGCTTTGGAAACAGTGAACATAAGGTTTTCAAAACATTGTTTCCCAATGCTACTCTAAGCAAATTACTATGGGCAACTAGGCTCGTGTGAACAATTACAATAACCCTAATTCTCAAAGATACAGAACTTTACAAAATGAGTTATCTTCCATTCAGGAAAACATTACAGTTTTTTTAAAGGCACAATTAATTCCGCCAATTGAAATTCAGCAACATGGTGGCTGATAATTGTCTTAGATCTTGAATTGATGGTAATATACATGATGAAATTCAGTACAAGAGTGTCTAATAATTATCCTAAATGTTGAATTGATTGATGGTAATTCACCATTTGAAATTCAGCACCAGGATTACTGATAATTATCTTAGATCTTGAATTGATGGTAATATACAACACTAAATTCAATACAAGAGTGTCTGGTAATTGTTCTAAATGTTGAATTGATTGATGGTAATTCACCATTTGAAATTCAGGATAAGAATGGCTGATAATTGTCATGAAGGATAAATTGATGATAATTAAATGTTTGAAATACAACATAGCATGTTATGTATGTTGGTGTATAATTAAATTATTATAATTATGGATTTAATTTGTGGAAAGCCAATCATAGATTTTCTATAAACTTTCAGAGCAGCAAAGAGGGTGAACAGACCGAAACTATTTCAGACAAACCGAAACTATTTCAAGGAAGCCGAAACTATATCAGACAAACTGAAACTATTTTATGCAGACAAAAAAAAAAAAAGAGAAATTGTTTCGGTTTCGCACGCTACGGAGACAGAGTCTCCAGACAGACCGGCGCCGATTGCGCTGCGGAGACGAATTGTTTTGGTGTTACAATGAAAGTCTTAAGACGAAATTCCTTTAGGATTTTACATACAGACTGACTTGTAAAATCTTCCCTCGTAAATCAATCAAATTATTGGATTGGTCGGTTAGTTTGAAATTAATTCTCGTTAATAAGTTATTATGACATCGCGTATAAACCGAACCTGTTGGTTCCTCAATTATTAGAAATCCGGGCGGAGCTGTTGGTGCAAATGAATATAAAATATACCCGCGTTGGGCTTGATTGATCTTTCGAGATTTATTTGGTAACTTCCGTCGATGGAATCACATACTAGATTTACTGCAATCACCGAGGATATATTTACGTTTTGAAGAGCAATATGCCTACCACCACCATCTGGATCATTATTATGTTTGAGGATTGTTATTTTGTGGTTGTGTTATTTTCTTCCATGCGTTAAGTATCATAGAAAAGTTTTCCGATATAAGATCATTAACAGATTTATTTTAGTTCATCTGCGTTATACCCAGGAAATCTGAAATCGGGTTAATCAGTTTCTGTGATATTGTAACTGGTTAGAAATTTTTGTCTATCTCCGTTCTTGTCATTAATTATTACTTGAACTATTCGTTTGTTGATATATTCCATGTCGGATACAAGCTGATTTAATATCTCAACATATTTTATGATCTCGCTGCGTGAACTCGTTGTATCAAAAAGATGTTTTTGGGAACTCTGTCGTAGTCTCTTTAGTTGTGTTTTATGTAATTGATTAATGTCTTTCAAAAACTCAATGACATTATTTAGTGTAAATGAAATGCTAATGAATGAATCAATTTTTTCTCAAAAACAAAATCCCATTGCATGGTATTGTTATTGAGAAATGTAAATCTATCGGTTAATTTTGCATTTTTTATATCAGATAAATCATCTCGATATAATCGGGTGATTTCGTGGTATGATTGTACATCTGTGACAAAATCAAATTTTTTAGGTTCGGGTATTTGATAAGATGTCCGAGATGGGATTTCAGGCCATCCTAGTATAGTTTTTATCGAATTTTTAAAATCCAATTGTGATATTTGTAGACCAGTATCTACATTATTATCGCGTCCCATAAATGTCAGCAAACGATGATACGCGCGTGCTATTAGGTTTTGTCCGTAATTAAGTAAAATATCCTCGGATGGTTCCTGTTGACCGCTTATCCTCAACGAGACTTCATTAACACCCAATTGATCAAATATCATATGGCTACGTGTTTGGTTATTTAATCGCGCAGTATTCTGTAACGCAACAAATATGTCATGTGCCACGTAAATACGCGGCTAACAGTAGTCTCAATAGTATCCATGGTCATCGTTAGCCATGATAGCAATGATTTTCCTCCATGATCCATAAATGATAGTAATTTTTCCTCTGCGGTGATTGATGGAGTCATTACTGGCATCCACAATGATAGTTTTGTTATATTTACTTAACCATTGTCAGCATTTGGATTTGCAGGATCTGCTGGAACTCTCCAGATTGCATTATTATCATCAGTATTTCGCACGAGTACTACTGTATGTTTTGCTCCATAGATAACGTTTCTAATATTTCTGCAAAATCCGAAAATATCAGATAGTGGAATCGAGCATGAAAATAACCTACGCTGTCCTTGCAACATTGTTGCAAACCCTAGGTTGTAACGAGTACTATCGCCCTTTATAATATCAAAAGCACCAGCTGGTCTATCTTCATGTTCATCATCATGTGGTTGTGGATCAGATGCAGTATCTCTTGGTGTATTTAATTCAATATATTTATAAGTGTTCAGCGTGATCAGTAATATCCTTAGCAAACATCATAGATGGACCTGCTGATCTTGTATAATCATCAGAATATCTTGTTAACCCCACTATTGTTGTGGCAATATCAACATCATGCTTTATAGATTTAATCTCTCTTCCATCAATCATGTATCTAGCGCTGTTAAATAGCGCCATGATACCATTATTGACAAAACCGACTTTGAAATCATTTCCATATGGCGAATTAGCTGCAACATTTGTTACAAGTTCTTCTCGATAAATGCTTCGGCGGGTATAAAGTATCTGTTGGTATCCTGGACCTAAATTTCGATTCTTGATCGACTATTTGGTTGTATTGCATTATAGGAATAATACTGATAATCGCGTACAGAATCATCTCTGCTCACTGTGGCATCTAAATCGAACGCTGTGTCAGGAGACGATTTGAAAATTTTATTATATATTTCTTGACCTGAATCGTGATCTCAGGTCACTTTCCGCTATCATATTTGCAGTAATATTTTCATGGTCGCTGCTCAGCGATGCTATTTTTTGATCCACTGCGTTATTTATTATTTTACTAATAATCGCGGGAATAATTTCCGTAGATGGTAGTGGTCCAAGCGATGGTGATTTTATCACCAGTGTTGGTTTCTTTCGTCGCCGAACTAACGCTAGTAGTTTTTCTTTAGCCGCTGAAAATGCTTTCCCGGCAACATCACCAACAGCGCTAACACACTTATCACGAATAACATCAATAGCTTTCATCGATAATTGTTTTGCGATTGGTGTTATTTTTGGAGCCATTCTTGTAAACAACCCTGCAATGGTATTGCAGAGACCATCTCCATAGTACGCTCTATAAACCGGCAATCGTGAGTTTACTACATAGACCATGGTTAGTTTATTCTGGTTCTAGTGTATGATCATCTTATTTAAATGACATTATCTAATGTGGTGATTAATCACTATGATAATTATCAACGTCATCAAAATTATTGACCATAATACACACGCTTGGACCACCGTGGTAACAATATTTCCGCGGGATAAAACTATAAAATACCTACCCGTGGAATTCTCGGGGAAGAATTCTCTGAGGAGAAATCATTTGATTTTATTTACGAGTTAAGTAAAAACGTTCCTGTGTCAGTGTGGTTATTTCAAAGTTTTGAAAATGAAGAGTGTTAATTCGATCAATTTGTAAAACCCAATGGCGAATTATATCGTACTGAAGCTCTTAACGACGAGATGAGAAAAATAGCATGTGATTTTTCAACGGAACACGACGAACAATACTAACAAACTGTTTTACAATGCCGTCAGTTGCAGCTCATTTCACGAGAAAGAGAAATCTATGGAAACCAACAAGAGCTGAATTTCTCTCAGATATCGAGTCAAGCTGCGTGATATATGGCCATGGTGGATTATGGAATACCAAATATGACCCTGAAAGTGTTATTTCGGTTGATATGATTGCGTGTTATCCATGGAATTTTCTCGGGTATGGAGAATGCTCTGAGTACTTTAAAAGATTTGGGCATCCCACACACGAAATGACCCGTGTTGCGATTAATGGGCCGCTGTCCGATTTTGATCTCACCGGATTCGCTCGTGTGGTTTCATTCGACACCGCTAAAGGACTTCATCCGTGTTATTATGTTTGGTTTGGTAGACACATCTCTGAAAAACACTGGATGCCAATAGTGTTATTACGGTATATGATTGATTCTAAAGTACTGATATCGCTGATTGTCAGTGAAGCAATTAAATCATATGGGAAACAAACTGAAGTCTGGTTATCACAACCCGATAGTCTACATAGTATAATCAGCGAAAATAAAAAAACGATTTCCTTCACTCGACGAAGAATATATCGTTAGGTGGTCCGAAGACATCTTTGAATTTAGAAATAAACACGCAAACGATCTCGATAGAAGAATAATTGGTAAAGTCACACAAGGTGGAAAATACGACCACGATTAATTATAGATGATGTTGAATACAATTTAATAATCGCAGATGCAACAGCAAAGCGTATATATATATATATATATATATATATATATATATATATATATATATATATATATATATATATATATATATATATATCAATTGTAAAGACGTTTTCTTGTCCAATGGAACCAAATTAGGTACAATTGTTACTTACAACGACGGAGATAATCCTCAGTATACGTACTTAAGGTCGTCTTTGCTGGCGTATGCTTCTATTAATTTACTTTCGATGATAAATAGATTTCCTGACACCGCGGTTAGAGTCGCCACTGATTCATTTTATATAGATGTAATACATAAAGAAACAGTGGCCGATTTCTCAAATTCCGATGAGAGTTGGGGATCATGGAGAATTTGAAAGGAAATACTGCATGATTATTCTAAATCAGCAGATGTTACGATTGAAAACAATTACTTGAAAAATAATCAAATATCGGAACTATTTAATGCACCTTCGAAATCCGATCCAAAATGTAGATATAAAACCAGTTACCTAAACGGCTGTGGTGGGTCAGGAAGACGACTCGTGCAATCGAATTATTTCGAGGGAAATCAAACATGATTGTGCTAATACCCACACACAGACTAGTAAGAGAGATGAAACAGCGCGGGATTAATGCTTGCACGTTTCAGTTTCTTTCGATGGAAAGGTGACGAATGGACTCCTGATCGAATGGGCGAGAAATATATTCCTGAAATCATCATTTGGGATGAGATATGCACAGTGTCGTTAGATGTATTACAAAAGTTTCTCGATTGGTTATTGCAGGCGAATACAAAAGTGATAATGTGTGGCGATCATGGTCAACCACCACCATTTGTCGGTTTCCCTCCACATAATTGGCTGAAGAATTTTGTAGACTATTATGAAAAAATTAGTACTGATCATAGATCACTTGATCCAGAATTAAGCGAGTTTAAGAAACTAATCAGATTACAACCGGATAGAATCCAGTGTGAAATAGCGCGTGAAATAATTTCAGAAACTCTTTTAAATGATTGCTGGGAAGCGTGGAGACCAAACGATTTCATAATGTCAAGTAGAAAGATAGCCAGCGACAGACTTCAGATGAGGTTATTTAATACGCATAAAGAAAAATTCGCAACACTTCAAGTGTCGCTGTGTTATAGGCCCACGGATTCACGAAGACAGAATATCGAAGTTTATATTCCAAGCCTGACAAAGTCAGGGACAGAGAGCCAGATTTTCGTGTTAAATGATACTGTGTTGGTTGATTTCGGTGTTGTCGAAGATGCATTGCGTGCTGAAAAATCCCCATAGAAGCTAGGATACGCAATGACGATACAATCTTCGCAAGGATTATCTATATCCGATACAATTGTTTGGATCGTAGATGATCGTATCGAGTGGTCAAATCTAGTTTACTTAGCAGTTTCCAGAGTACCAAGAATAAATCAACTTCGAAGAGTTGTTTTAGATCATAATGACACCACAATCAGTGATATTGTGAGCGATGATATAATCATACAAAAAACTCACTGGTTATAAACAACAGGACAAAAAAAATAACAGAAAATTTGACATTGAACTGAATTTATAATTACACTAAAACAATAACAGAATAATCACTGCGCGAGTTGTAATTGTATAACGCGTTGGCGGTGGTTGGATAAAGATACTCGACAATTCACTGTAGACAGAACAAATAGTAGCCCTGGTCATACCAGAGATAATGTGATGTTGACTTGTCTTGAGTGCCACAGACGCAGAGGTGCTCGTTAAGACCACGCGGTGGTAATTGAGTATCCTCGAGTATCACTTGTAATTGTTCACTTGTAAATCTCCGCTGAGGAGTAATTGAATCCAACCTATAGATTGCTTGTCTACCCGTGGATCTCGTTATGCTAGATATTTTATGTGCGGTGACACTCCAAATAGGATCAGTAGCTCTTTTTTTTACCGCTTCAAGCTCTCCTGGTTCATATAAATATCTAACAGTGACATTGTCGAGTATTGGTTGTTTTGAAAAACTATTTTGTGATTTTACGTGCATATACTTTTCTTTGATGGCGTTGTTTGGTTTCATATTAATTGCTCGAGTAGTTTCATTATTTAGCGCAGTAATTACACCCGGAAATCTCTTGACCCATTCACGAGATCGTTTATCCTGAATAAACACCTTCGCGTATTGATATCCAAATAACCGCTCAGCAAATGTCCGATTAAATCGTTCAACAATTGCCTGATCGCGATTTAGTGCAGTATGTCCTCGTCTGATGGTGACATTATGATGCTTCATTGTTGATAAAACTGTAAACCCTGAAATTCCTTGCCAGGATCAACTTGTAATACATTCGGCCACTGTAGACCACCTTGTGGTACAAGGCCCTGTCGATAAATCCTTTCAAAAGCAGAAGCTACTTCAGTTGATGATTTTGTCTTTAATGGCTCTGCTTATTTTTATCTACTCGCAACATCAACTACAGTTAGCGCATTCTTGTAAACACCATCATGCGGCAGAAATAATATATCAGCTTGATGAACCTCATTAGGGGCGCTGACATCAAAATGTGAGAAGTTAATTGTTTAGGCGGTGGTAGATAAATCTGCCATATCGCCTGTTTGGATAACCAATCCGCTGCTGTAGTATTTTTCATCTTTGCGGAGCTAGCGCGAGTTTACTGATTGCTGATTTACCCCTCCAGTATCCTCTTGAGGAATATTAGATAGATTCCATGTTGTTATTAATTACCAGCACCCAGCATTAATTTACTTTTCATCACCGATTTTATCAACCCTTAAGCCAATTTTTCTTTAAACGATTTATCAGTGATATAAGTCAACGCATGAATCAATTTCACATCTGCGATATGTCTGTGTTGCAGATTTCTGCTTGTATAAGCAACATCATGCGCATGACACGCCTAATCAATAGCGTTTATTGGGTTTTCACCGGGTCGGGATTGGTTTTGATCATCGAGTCGAATATCGAGTCTGGTCTCAGGTCCACAATATCTATACCCTGGAAGGTGTTTTTCTCCCAATTATTTTGCCCATGGTGTTTCTGGTAATTTTACTAACATGGCTGCAACATCAACTCCCCTTTTTTAACAAATCTATTTTTTTTATACCACATCGTTCACACATGAGAGTGATAGCTTCTCTGTTATTTTTATTTGTGGTAGGTGTTGGGTCAATTGTTGGTGTACGCGTCCTGCATTTCACACAATATAGTTCCATAATTTATTTATAATAACATGAATGTAATTGATTTTTCGGCGACAAAAACACGAGAACTCGTTAAGCATCATGCAGCGCTACCAAAAACTATTCGTATGATTATAATCGGACCATCTGTAAGTGGCAAGACACAATTGCTACTCAATTGAATAACGAGATGGATGAAATGGGATAAACTGTATTTGGTAGCCCCGAGTGTAGACGATCAGCGATGTTATGAGGTGTTAAAGAATTTTAATGAGAAAGCAAAATCAGAAATCGATGAGGATATTATTGAATTATAACCGATATCGAGGAAACACCGAGCATTGATGATATTGATGGAAGTATTAACAATTTAATCGTATATGATGATGTCATGTTAGACAATCAAAAGAATCCCGCTAGAATATTTTCCAGCGGTAAGCATAAAAATACTGATGTAATATATGTCACTCGGAGATATGCACAAATACCAAAAGTGATCAGAGATAACTGCAATATTCTTTGCTGTATTTAATCGAGTTGACACACATACGCTACGAAATATTTGGCAAACTTGGTGCGGCGGTGATATGGATTATAATCTTTTTAGAAGTTTCTTTAGTCACACTCAATCAATCCCACATGGATTTGTAACGATAAATTTGCATGACACTAGATCAAGATATGGTATCAGACTTGATCAAATATTCGGATGAAACAATTCGTTTCCGCAGCGCAATCGGCGCCGGGTCTGTCTTAAGACTCTGTCTCCGTAGCTCGCGAAACCGAAACAATTTCTCTTTTTTTTGGGCATAAAATAGTTTCGGCTTGCTTGAAATAGTTTAGGTCTACTCACCCTCTTTGCTGCTTGCAGAAATAAATTTGATAATTATGTTATGTGCTATGTTTTGATTTTTTTCATATTTAATACAATTTTTTTCTACTGACCATTCCTGTTATGTTCATTATAACCCTAAAAACGACGAGTTAATCAAACAGTGTAAGGGTTTTGTGATAAGGATACATGAAAATCGTTCTTGTAGCCTTTGCCTGATTTGAAAGATGGCAGATACTTCATTATTCCTTGCCTTTGCACACAAATGATGCTGCTCTTTTTTTCGATACATTTTTTGGTCGACAAACATATTGTCAGATAAAATCAAATGCTTTTGAGGAAACTACTTTCACATTTCCTGTATATTACAACACTTTTCTTCTAAGGAGAAAAGGTGGTGACTGGAATTTTCGGAAAACTGTTCATGTTCTGATTTGTAATTTTCTATACACTATGCGAAGATTAAAAAATTATCTTAATACAAGAAAAAAAAATCTGTTTTTTTTTTTAAAAAAATACGTTTACCCTTTCAGGAAATTAAATAATTTAAATAGGTTGTCTCTATAGTCTTCGTTTCAAGTGGAGAAAAGGCTGAAACAATAAATCTATTACATTGACCTAGTCTCTTAGACTGCTTGTAGTCATTTCAAGTGATACTTGGAATATATTACATTGACCTAGTCGTTCAGACTAACAGATAGTTTCTTGAAGTGAACCGTGCAATATATTACATTGACCTAGTGTCTTAGACTACTAGATAGTCTCTTGAATTGAAACTTGGAATATATTACATTGACCTAGTCTCTTAGACTGGTTGTAGTCATTTGAAGTGAAACTTGGAATCTGTTACATTGACCTAGTCATTTAGACTACTAGATAGTATTTTGAATTCAAACTTGGAATATATTACATTGACTTAGTCTCTTTGACTGCTTGTAGTCATTTGAAGTGAAACTTGGAATCTGTTAAATTGACCTAGTCATTAAGACTACTAGATAGTCTCTTGAAGTGAAACTTGGAATGTATTACTTTGACTTAGTAAGTTAAACTACTGGATTGTAAACCAGAAAAGGTGTTTGTTAACAGTATCTTAATATATATATATATATATATATATATATATATATATATATATATATATATATATATATATATATATATATATATATATATATATATATCGAATGAATGAGTAATGACCATCAGCCTTCAGATGACCATGAGCCTTCAATTGACAATGAGCTGTCAGTTGACCATGTACCTTCAGATGACCCATGGGATTCATTAATGTACTGTATTAATTAACCTCGGCTGAATTTGTCAAGATATGTCATGATATATCTCTTTTTTTTCCTAGTTGCATTTTGTAATCGAATTTTCACACTTATTTACATTATCCCCCAAAGGGAGTTAACCCGGTATGATGAATCTTTTTCTTTTCTTTCGAGCAGGTAGACTTTGATGACTCTTTGATGACGTGTTGCAAATACGCAATGTCAAAAACAAGAAGCGTGTAAAATATCAAGGATGCAAGAGAAGTGCACTGGTATAGCAAAAGACCTACTCACACCACGTCTTACCTTATAATAGCAAGTCACCCGTTTCTTGTTATCATGTAAAACGTCAACGTGAACGTGTCAGCATTACAATTTCGCGCATCTAGACTACTATCTACTGTAAATTGTATTGGATCATTATTTAAATATTGCCACAACATTACTGTGTTACAATTTGCACAATGATTATTCTATCTTTGTGTTAATGTCACGACAAATTCATCGTCAAGATCAAAGGCGCGCTTATTTTTAGTCACATTGTTTATAATTAACTGATTTGTTTTCTTACTATATCATCGCTAACAACATCTTTATTGGTGACAGCGATAATCCTCCGCAACTGAGATATTCTTCTTACTCGAGACACTGCGAGATAAACTAAATTTGACCATTTCATACGATTATCGACGACCCAAACAAATAGAAATAGTTAATCCTTACGATCAATGGATTGTCATTGCGTATCCTAGCGTCCACGGAATGTGTCCTTTAATCCTCTCTCAGTAACATTGAAAGCACTAAAATACTATCATTTAAGACAAGATTTTGTTTCTCTTACGATTCTGCTATATAATCGTCGATATTCGTTTGCGTGTATCTGCAGAGCTATGACACAATGGTGTGTGTACATCTGAAACGTTTTCCATATGTAATGAAAGCAATTGTTGTTGAAGTGTATCATGAACTATCTTTCTACTTGCAACTATCAAATTATCTGGTCTCAAAAAATCGTTTCTATTTGTTTCTGAAATTATACCACGCATTATATCAGACTGAACTTTTTCGGCTGTAGTCTAATTAATTTCCTAAGCTCTCTTAATTCTTGATCAAGTGTTGTATGATCATGAGCCGTTTCGTCGTAATAATCTATAAAACGTTTCAGCTATTCATGTAATCGCTGCACATTATCACAGCAGTATTTTTGTCACCACCCAATTACCCTATATTTTGTAATATTTCCTAAATACTGTGCATATATCATCCCAAAGGATCATCTTTGGCATGTATTTTTCTTCCATTATTTTAGAAGTTCATTTATCTTCTTCCCACCGAAAACATTTATGATATGTGCACGATTTAACACCTCGTTTTCTCATTTAACTGGCGAGTCTGTGTGTAGGGTTTAAAACGATCGTATCAACAGATTTGGATGAACTCTGTCGAAATAATTCGATCGCACGAGTTTTTTTAACAGAAAGTCGCGGGCCATTGAGATAAACTGTCTTATGTCTGGTCACAGGATCATACACTGACGGAGCAGACGATATCTTTAATGTTTGATTATTTTTATAAAAAGTATCCTTGCTTTCAGCGTCAGCTGATTCAGAATAATTATGTAACTTTTCTTGTTTAATTCTCCATTCGCCCCATGAGACATCATAAAAGGGACTATAATAAAATTGAGTCAGCAGTTTTAAATATTTTCTTTCGATATAAAATGAACCTGTGTCGACTCTATTCGCGGTTTTAGGAAACCTGTTTGTCATCGATAATAAATTTATCAAAACATACGAGAGCATTGAGGTTCTTAAATGAGTAAACTGCGTTGTCTCGCCCTCAATGTAACTAACAACTGTACCTAATTTTGTTCAGTTAGTCAAGAAAGCCTTTTTCTACTAACAAATATATTTGTCATCAATTATATCAGCAATAATATCAGCAATTATATACACAAGTTCAGCATCGTCCATAATAATTTTGTGTAGTGTCGTTTGTGATTATATCGTCCTACTTGGATAAATTTGCCTGTTATTCTTTTGTCTAGATAACTTGCGATTTTGTTTTCAAATCGGTTATATCAGGATTATGTTTCTTTCGTTGTGGTAACCAAGCTTTAATCTGCGAACGATATGATATAACTGCTTCACTTATTTCATAAAAGATTGTTAATTTTGCGTTGATCATATATCTTAACATTACGATCTGTCAACCAAACCATGTATAATAAATCGGATGAAGACCTTTACCAAACTCCAAGGACTATATACAAGTGAATCCTGTCGTGGTCAAATCCGGTAAATATCTGTTTATCGCGACTGTGATCATAACGTGTGTTGGATACCTAAATCTTTTAAAATATGTATGGCATTCACCCATTCCAAGAAACATTCCTGGATAACACGCTGCCATATCAAGCGAGATGACATCTTTATAATCGTATTTAATATTTCACAATCCGCCCTGTAAATAGTCATAACAGCTTAGTTGCACGTCCTCAATTAATTCAAATCGTGTTGGCTTCCATGATTTTCTTTTCTTTGGAAAAGTAATCAGCAACTGACGGAACAGTAAAACAATTATTCATTAATTGTCAGTGTTGTAAGTCTGAGATGAAAATGTCTGCGTAACATTTTCAATTCTTTATGGAGAGATTCTGAACGATAAAAGTCTTCATTAGGTCGTACAAATTGATCATTGTTTTCATTATCGGACCTTGAAAACAACCACACCGATACAGGATCGCTATTACACATATTTTAAAAAAAATATAATATATCACCGTGTAAATCTTACGGTTAGATTTCGTGGAAATAGGTTTGCTGTATTAGTCCACGCATGAGCATTATGATAAATAATTTCAATCAAAGCTTCTTTAGATTAATACTTTGATTCGTACAAATCACTCTAGTTATCGTTTTCATTATTATGGGAAATTTTAGTCTTTCCTAGCTCAAGCTCATCTTTGATAGACGATCTTTAACTATGTCTGCCCACGAGTTTTTCTTTTTACGTCTTACATCCGTTAAACCGTTTCCAAATATCGCATTTGTGAAAAAGTTCCGTTACTGTTGGTGTACACAATATATGTTTGAAAATTTAATTGGTTCTAGATCGTCAACGCTGGGTTGTCATCCAGCGTATAAATCCCCTGTATACCCACTCTCGTTCATAATACGCTTTGTCAATACAAGTCAACATCCAGGTTTTTTTTAATTTACACTCAAATTAACAATTTGTTCATTATAAAGTATATGGTCGTGTTTGTCACGGATAATCCAGGTATTATTGTCAGTTTCTGCTAAGGCGATA
This sequence comes from Unio delphinus, assembly GCA_029339505.1. Lineage (NCBI taxonomy): Eukaryota > Metazoa > Mollusca > Bivalvia > Unionida > Unionidae > Unio > Unio delphinus. The sequence goes on along the minus strand of JAQISU010000210.1, from coordinate 17,110,884 downwards.
AATTTCATTTTGATAATTTATCTTTGATCGTAGAGATAATTAATAGTCGTTGCTGTGCGTTTGGTCATGAGATTCACCATCATCGCCAAATTCTTTCTTGGCGCCACGATGATAACATTGATTGTTAACCATGATGATAACATTGATTGTTAACCGTGATGATAACATTGATTGTTAACCATCATGATAACATTGATTGTTAACCATAACATTGATTGTTGACCATCATGATAACATTGATTGTTAACCATGATGATAACATTGATTGTTAACCATGATGATAACATTGATTGTTGACCATCATGATAACATTGATTGTTAACCATGATGATAACATTGATTGTTAACCATGATGATAACATTGATTGTTAACCATCATGATAACATTGATTGTTAACCATGATGATAACATTGATTGTTAACCATGATGATAACATTGATTGTTAACCATGATGATAACATTGATTGTTAACCATGATGATAACATTGATTGTTAACCATGATGATAACATTGATTGTTAACCATCATGATAACATTGATTGTTAACCATCATGATAACATTGATTGTTAACCATGATGATAACATTGATTGTTAACCATAACATTGATTGTTAACCATCATGATAACATTGATTGTTAACCATGATGATAACATTGATTGTTAACCATCATGATAACATTGATTGTTAACCATGATGATAACATTGATTGTTAACCATCATGATAACATTGATTGTTAACTATAACATTGATTGTTAACCATCATGATAACATTGATTGTTGACCATCATGATAACATTGATTGTTGACCATCATGATAACATTGATTGTTAACCATCATGATAACATTGATTGTTAACCATCATGATAACATTGATTGTTAACCATAACATTGATTGTTAACCATCATGATAACATTGATTGTTAACCATCATGATAACATTGATTGTTGACCATCATGATAACATTGATTGTTGACCATCATGATAACATTGATTGTTAACCATCATGATAACATTGATTGTTAACATGATGATAACATTGATTGTTACCCATGATGATAACATTGATTGTTACCCATGATGATAACATTGATTGTTAACCATCATGATAACATTGATTGTTTACCATAACATTGATTGTTAACCATCATGATAACATTGATTGTTAACCATGATAACATTGATTGTTAACCATGATAACATTGATTGTTAACCATGATAACATTGATTGTTAACCATGATAACATTGATTGTTAACCATGATAACATCGATTGTTAACCATGATAACATTGATTGTTAACCATGATAACATCGATTGTTAACCATGATAACATTGATTTATTGCCTTGATCCATAAAAGCAAGTACTTTTTGTTCTTTGGCAATCATTGGAGTCATTAGTTGTATGCTCAGTGAATGGTTTGAAAGTGTTACTTCAACAGCATCCCCTACAGGTCGCCAGATTGCATCATTGTCAGTAGCTTTTCTTGCAAGTACTGCTGTATGTTTGCCTCCAAAATAACCTTTCAAACATTATTACAAAATCCAAAGATGTGAGATAGTGGAATTGCACCTGCAAATTTTATATTATCACCTTTAATCATTCATCTATATTACTGCAATTGCTTCTGCAGTGTTTCTTACCGTAAAAAATACCAATAGCTATGTTTTTGTTATCAGGATTATAGGCAGAATCTTCAACAAACATCATTGATGGGCCAGCTGATTTGAATAATCATCAAAATATCATGCTAAGTCAATTATTGTTGTAGTAACATCAACGTCATTGTGAATAATTTCCATCAATCATATAAGTAGCACATCAAACAGCATCATAATTCCGTTATTAACAAAACCTACCCTAACATCAACCTTATATGCTGTATCATCCATTTTCAAAGTTCACCTTCTACTTCAGTAAATGCTTCAACATGTCCATTCTGATCATAAGAATAATACTGTTCATCACACACAGATTCATATTTGAGACCTGGTGCATCCATGTTGATTTCTGGATCAGATATAAGTTTAAACATTTTATTGTTATCCTCGACTAGTTTCTGCCTGATGTGTTACTTTACTAACAATTGTATGTATTACTTCAGTGCTGGGTAATTTTACTGGTGGTGGTGGCTGAGGTTTTCATCGTATTAATTGTGCTAGTCTGTTTGATTGCTGAAAATGCTATACTGACAACATTACCAATAGCACTAGTAACTCTATCAAGTACAAAATCAATAGTTTTCATTAGTAATTATTTTGCAGACGGTATTGCTTTTCGAGCCATTTGTCTTACATCATAATACATTGCTTTCTATACTGGTAATCGCGAATTTATCATTGTGACCATGATTGGTCCACGTTGTGCATTGTGTGCGATCATCTTATTTGTTATCTATTTATTTAATCACTGTGATAGTTATCAGCAATTGCATTGATCAGAAAATGATAAACATTAATACTAGTATCCAGAAAGTCACCAGTAAATAATCATTGGCAAATATCAGCTGCTACATTAATAATTTCTAGGGAATTATTTCCAGCACATATTCCTCCAATCAGAATTTCTAATCATTCGACATCAGAAAGAACCTTATTGGGTCAAGGAATTAAACCCTTATCGTGAAGTAGAAAAAACATATTCAGTAGCACCGGGAGGCATAGCAACACCAAACTCTTATTTTTCCATTTTCTACATTCTTTTAAAATTGATTAAAATCTGGAAGAGTATTATCAAGATGCACTATACCACTCAAATTATCAGGTAATATCTAAGAACCATATTCGCGTTTTACATATTTTTACATGTTTTACATATTTTTACATGTTTAACATATTTTCACTAATATTTTTAAGACCTCTTTCAGTAAAAATATATTTCATGCTATTTTGTGCTGAGGAGATTGTGTTTCTTGTTGAGATGTTGGTTTAGTAGGTGATTTAGAAAGTGGAAATGTTGATGGATCATTTTCGTACTGCTTTGTTCTTATTATATCTATGTTTGCATTGAAATGTAATAAAATCTAAATGATCCGCACTAATACCACCCTTATTATGTTAAATTCTTTTTAGAATCCAGTTTTGCTGGCTAAGGCATTCGACTAGGTATATCTTGTAAAAGTCCTGACATTTTGTTTTGTCATTTTTTTTTTTAAGTTGAGGAAGAAGAGGCTTAGTTGTTTCAGTAATAGTCTTAAATAATTGTTGAGAATGTTCTGCAAAATCCACCTGAGATTCCTGCTGATCTTGTAATTTTTGTCTGACAGAATCATGGACTGGTACTATTTCTTAATTGCTTCTAATCTTTCTAGACCTAATCTAGCTATTTAAGATTCAGCTACCATTACTAATATATATATATATATAATAATGATCTAATTACAGCAGCAGAGAGGAAGAATACAGCCTCATTGTAACGACTGGTGGGTAAACAGTACATACATTTTTGAAGAATAAAAAAAATGACAAAAAATAAAGTAACAGAAATTAAATAACCCAATTAGAGAAACTCTCGGACAGTTTGAGGCTTCGGGTGGGTGCTCTTATAAACCTTGTATTTTTCATTTTCATAGGAAGCTTTATAAAGCATTTTAGCAAAAAGGTCTGTTTATCATCTCTGCTTTGACAGACCTGAGCTTATATCAAGCATGGAAATGACACGCCATTCTACTCCACAAAGCTGAATTCAATATTCTCAGTCATCTGTCTTTTTAATGTTACAATGCCACACACTCTGTCGACGTTTTTAACTCTGGCCACTAATTATATCAAATGTATTATGTTGGATAACCAATAAAAATAACTGCACAAACTAACAAATCAATTTATGACTATCCTTTCCAGCTTGTTTTTAGGAAGAAAACATTACCGTTCATTTCTCCAGGACAAATGGTTTGCATATCACATTTAATAAAGTTAATTGGCAAATGGCATTCAAGTCATTCTAAGACATCTTCATATATTTGTCCTTATGCTGCCTGATCATTATGACTTCTGGTCTAATGCATATGTAATGAACACTCCTAAATTTATATGTAATGAACAATGGAGATGTATGTCCTAAATTTTGAGCTGAAACACCACTAAAACGAAAGCTTTGAGGTGCTGTTGAAGTAGTAGGAAAATATCCAGATTTTGAAAAGTAACAGTTTCATGTCTGACATTTGGATAACTATGCAATTTGCCGAAAAACTCTGTCACGCAGTCAAACATAGGCAAGAGAGAAAACTCACAATGAAAAGATCCGAAGATTGGTTTTGGTCATTATGTTACTATGTACTTTTCAGAGATTGATGTATGTAAAGTGAAGTTGTTTGCATTTGTAACATGCACAATTGAGATCATGTGGGCAGTGAAGAAATCCTGGGAAATTCTTTTTCTTTAAAATTATAACCCTTTGCAAAATTCGAAACTTTAGAGCACCACCATGTATGTGGATTTTATGTCAATGATGATCAATAAAAATCAAGAACTTTTATAAGACTGACAGTTTTGTTGGCATTGATTATTGCAGTTAGACTAGCACTAACAACCTGACCACTTTCTACGAAATTGAATGGAATATTGATTCTTCTCATGGTGTGGTACACTGTCTGATTACATTCATAATTGTACACATCTCTATCTTGGCCAAAGCATGTGTACTTCTCTTTCTCCTTTCTCATTGTATATTTTCATACTTGCACATTTGTTATCTCGTTTGGACTGTTACTTTTCATCCCTCATGATAGGATTTCCTTGTATGGTCTTTGTCATGGTGTACTGGCAACACGTCATCAAATAATCATCAAAGTCTACCTCCTCGAAAGTAAAAAAGAAAGATTCATCATACTGGGTTACCTCCCTTTGGAGATAATATGTGGACATACATAATTATCATAATTAATTTTACTGTATGTTCTCTATATATATTTCTCAGTACTAACCTTTCCACTCTGTGACAATCAATACAAATCATATGTTAATCTAAACTACATCCAAAGATGACTTCACTGTGAAGTTCTTGTCAAGGATTGATCAGCATTTTTTTTGAGTGGCTGCACTGTAAACAGAACACAGATTTCACTTCCGGATCATCACTAAGGCCTAATTACACACTGTGCATTGTCGCCGAAATACACACAGACAATCAATCTCTGAGCTCATATTCTTGATAATAAACAATTACCTTTAAATCCCTATAAAAAATGCATCAATACTTTTATCACCACCAAAATGAGGGGGAAAAAAATGTTCTAAAAATAGTTTAGAACTACATTTGTGGGTACTGAACTGGAAATACTAATTGTGATGCGATTCCTGACAGGCCCACCTTATTTTGGGAAAATTTTAGTAAAACTTTTGTATTATCATGCCACACCTATTTGAACTTTAAACATCAAGTCTTTTTGAATTTCCTTGCAAACAAGACATGGTGCACCTGTTAAAAAGTGTGTGGTGCTGGTGTTTCACAGGGTGCACATGCTGATCCAAGTGCTCTTGAGAAACCAAAAATAAATTTGCTATATCTTACTTAATTATAGGAATTTTTTTATGCAGTAAATACCTAATTTTAAAATAAGATAACCCCTGTCTGGAAATGTTTGAAATTTATAAATATTATCAATTAATTTTTAATGGAAATTAAAATAAATATTTAAATTTACAAACTAAATTTTATTAACAAATAAAAAAAATTGGTAGAAATATTAAAACACAGGTTGACAATGTTTAGGCAGCAAAGTTGACCAATGAATGGTATTTAAAACAAATGGTACTTTGGGTTTGTATAACTGATAACATTTTTCCCAGGGGTAGTGAAGCAACACAGCTCAATGATTTAGGCAGCAAACCACAATATGCCTGTCCAGGTACATTTAGGTGTACACACTAAAGAAGCAATGACAGATGTTATGTTCCACATTTATTGTTTTAGGTACTTATGCAGTTGTTTCTATAACTAATAACGCTCTCAGATTTAAACTTCTGATGGGACGACTATTATGTTTTATAGCAAAAATGCATTCCATTTCAATGTCGGAAACTACAAAAGGCAACATGGGGATAGGAAAATACAGTTTTTAGGCAGGCTTTACCTAACTGAACAATGCTGCTAATCTCTCTCATGAAGATCTAAGCCATGTCTTTGAGGTACTATATATCAGTGTGGTGATATGAACTAATCATAGTCACTTAGAAAACAGTAAGATGTATATAAACGAAGTTAAAATGTGTTAGATATAGTAATTTCCAAATAACATTCAGGTTGCAAGCATGGGAAAAAAATATTAAACTTGACAGAGTGACACTCAGAAATGTGAGGCAATGGCCATGTATTAAAGTAATAATTTCATTTTGAAAGTATCTTAAGTTTCCGTCACTTATGGCAGTACACTGCACATGTCCTTATAAAGCCTTGCTATCACCACCTGACTACTGGAAAGCCTCCAAGCTGATCCAACTATTAAAATCTTTTTCCAGATACTAGGCTAGACCTGAAAGATATAACATGTTTTACTTAATTCTAGAAAACAGTAAGCTGTAGGTAAATGAAGTTAAAATATGTTAGATGTAGGGATTTCAAAGTAACATTCAAGTTACAAGCATGGGAAAAATATTAAGCTTGACAGAGTGACACTCAGAAATGTGAAGCAATGGCCATGTACATGTATTAAAGTAATAAATTCATTTTAAAAGTATATGAGGTTTCAGATCAACTATAACCTAGGTACCAACAAATCCTATATCATGAACTAAATGTGAAATTCTGATCCTCAAAACTTGTAAACAAAAATGGAAATTTGCATATGTGGAACATATACAATGTACTGTTACAATCAAATGTGCAAACATAATTCAAATGATCTGTTTAAACATTTATAGTGCATTTTTTTCCCCAATTTTTAAAGTGACATCACTGTATGAGCCATTCAATCCAATTTGTACTGGATTATATCTTTAGGATTAACTCGTCCAAAAATGGCTACGTACGTTAACGATTAATTTTGCCATAAGTCTTTGTCGGGCAGTGTAAATAATGACCTTCAATGGAATATGCATATATGAGGATGCAACCAATGTGAATATTCACTATTTAAAGGTTGATCAATCATATTCTTAAAAGCTATATCCGTTATCAAGTCGATACTGAATTATACATGACCTGTATGGCTTTTACTATAGTGTAACGGTAGGAGTATGAGCTTTATAATTTTTATGACAGAACCAATTCCACGACTTTGAGGATATATTCACACCCAACCATTTTTTGCTTTGTTATTGTTCATGTAGCCAGAACGCTTTGCCCTAGACTGCCCTTGATACTGTCACTTGAAATCTACAGAATCATAAACAGATCAATTTGTAAGATCACTTTTTCTCTGTCTGAACCAAGTATTCTTCATCATCAATTTCACTTTGCACTTCTAATCAGGCCTATACCAGTAACTTCCAAACCTTGGTGATACATGTACCCTATGTCAAGTTCATGTATTAACATGTGATTATGGTTATCATGATATATCTCGATTAATTCAGCCGAGGTTAATTAATACAGTACATTGATTCCATGGGTCATCTGAAGGCTCATGGTCATCTGAAGGCTCAAGGTCATCTGGAGGCACAGGTTATCTGAAGGTTCATGGTCATCTGAAGGCTCATGGTCATCTGAAAGCTCATGGTCAGCTGAAGGTTCATGGTCATCTGAAGGCTTATGGTCATTACTCATTCATTCGATCTATATTAAGGTACTGATAACAAACACATGTTCTGGTTTACTGAGCGTAGAAAACAATACGTGACCAGAATATTTAAAACTACCTTTAAAAAACAAAATCAAAGCATTTTCAAACTTGATAAGCTTACCAACGTTACAAGGCCACCTATTACTCGACTGCATGAACATTTGCCACAATAAATAATAAATCTCATCATCAATAAGTAATACAGAGGCCGGTTTGTTTATCCCATTGTTGCAGAGTAAGGCCTCCAATCGCTAGTTCCCATATCCCGCTGTCTAAGAGTAATGCAGCTTACGGTAAGTATCCTCATTCCATTGCTTATTTGCTCGTCATCAAAAATTGGAATCTTGTTTTAATGAGGATTAAGATGCATGAAATGACACAAACATTTTATTAGGTATAAAAATAATTCTAAACCTCTCACAAAAAGCAATTTTAAAAGTTATTTCTTTAACGAATATGTACTATTTTACATATTTACATTTTGTAAATTGCATGTACATAAAATTCTATTAACATCCATAAAAATAAAGTAATTTTTAATGTAAACGATATATGAACAAATATAACACACTTGAAACAATGCAATTGGATCAGATTCAACTTCAGGATGTATATTAGTCGCATGTGTGCTCTATTTCATTTACTGAATTACAATCAATTCATCATACAAAGTAAATGTCACTCATACAGTACATTTCAAAAACATAACTGCAATCAATTCTACATACAAGTATCAGTCACTGATATGCAGTATGCTTTCAATAAGAGAGACTGATGACGCATACAAGAAATATGTTAGTTCCTCTCAGCATTAATAGTGATGTCTAGCACTGGGCATATATATATAAACACTATATGTCCAAGGATTTCTAATGTGTACATAGTTCATTCATGCGATACATTCTGGAAATAAAATGCTAGTGGAAATGTTCTTGTCCTGGTGGACTTTCATGTGTGTTTTTAAATTTTCACTTCTATTAAAACATTTATTACACACTTTGCAAACATAAGGCTTCTCTCCTGTATGTATTTTCATGTGTTTATAAAGGAGATTATCTTTACGGTTGAATGACTTTCCACAAACTTCACATTTGTATGGTTTTTCACCAGTATGGATCCTTTCGTGAATATGTAAATTCAACATTACGCAGAATGATTTTCCACACGTCCGACACGTGAAAGGTTTTTCACCTGTATGTGTCATTACATGAATATTCAACCTAGAACTTGTTGCGAACGCTTTATCACAAACTTCACATTTGTACTTATTTTCATGCCCTTTTCTGTGCAGATTTAGTCGATGTACTGCACTGAACTGTTTGCCACAAAAGTCACACTGGTATGGTTTATCATGTACGTCAATGTGTCTACGAAGATGCTTTTTGGTTGCAAACCTACTGTCACACCTTTCACACTTGTGACTTTTTTCAGTGTCCTGCTTACTACTTGTGTGTACTGATATATGCATTTTCAAATTACCGAGGTCATGGAATGCTTTACCACACATGCCACATGTGTATGGTTTCTCCCCCGAATGAATTCTCAGATGCTTCGTATACGTTTCTGGAGCAATTCCTTTGGTACAGATCTTGCAAGTGATTTTTTTACCAAGGTGTCTTTTCATGTGTTTTGTTAAATATTTTCTACGGAGAAAAACTTTCGTACAAACTTCACATTCGTGTGTTTTTGTGTGCTGTATCCCTTTAGTATTTTCCAAATTTTCCATGATAAGAACAAATGCGTCAATTAGCTCTAGTTACAAGTTATTTGCTATGTATAGACTTTACAAGCTATGTGCTGTGGTTTTATTTTTTCTTCTTATTGCCCACCCTTTAAACACCCCCAGTTTTGATAATGGCGCTGGTTTGGGCATGCGCATTGTATTTGTGATGTTGTACTTTCAATACATCATAAATTAGTATTCAATCCGTTCCACTCCGATAATCGAAATGTAAACTTCTCGTACACTTCTCGTAGTGAGTTACGAACTCTTTGAGAAAATGATATCGATGACAACGATGTACTTGACAGTATAATACAAAGAGGAGAAAACAATATCGTTTGATAATTTACATCAATCACAATTTAAACAGCAGTTTCAATAGTGTATTTTCTACAACGAATTAGTGCAGAAGGTGATTATTTTTGTAAAAACTAATATGTTGGCGGCAACGACATTCATAGAATGTGAGACATAGACCCTGGTATTGATGGGGTGGGGTGTGAGGCTTGGTACCTGGCCGTTTCGCCCCATGGACGTTTCGGCCCAAGACATTTGGCCTCACTTCAGTGGACATTTCGCCCCACCTGGTTCATGAACGTTTCGGCCCATGGTCGTTTCGCCCCACATCAATGGACATTTCATTTCATACTCCACAGTTTCTCTCTCTCTCTCTCTCTCTCTCTCTCTCTCTCTCTCTCTCTCTCTCTCTCTCTCTCTCATTATGGAAATCTTTAAGATCGATTTTTTTTGTAAAAACTAATATGTTGGCGGAAACGACATTCATAGAATGTGAGACATAGACCCTGGTATTGATGGGGTGGGGTGTGAGGCTTGGTACCTGGACGTTTCGCCCCATGGACGTTTCGGCCCAAGACATTTGGCCTCACTTCAGTGGACATTTCGCCCCACCTGGTTCATGAACGTTTCGGCCCATGGTCGTTTCGCCCCACATCAATGGATATTTCATTGCATACTCCACATTCTCTCTCTGTCTTTCTCTCTCTCTCTCTCTCTCTCTCTCTCTCTCTCTCTCTCTCTCTCTCATTATGGAAATCTTTAAGATAGACAAATATAACAGACAACATATACTCTTCTTAGACGGAAATTTTCAATAAAGATTTAATTAGACAGATTAAAAACTACATTACAAAGACGATGTTTAGATGTGGACAAATAATTACGATTAAGAAATAGGGAAAAACTTTTCTTTCTTCTTTTATTTATTGTTACAGCTTTTTAACATTAGAAAAAAATAAATTACAAAAAATATTGTAAACAAAATAAAAGAATTAAAAATACAAAAATAATTTTTTTTTTTTTAAAAAAAAAGGTGATGGGCCATTACATTTATTAAAAAAGTAATAGCCGCATTTATTGTTCAATTTATTGCATAGAATAGGAAACTTAATGGGGAAAGTACATTATGAGGACGTCATGACGCTATGGACAGACCTGTGGAAGAGTTTGGAAAAACGCCCCATTAAGAAATATAAATTTTTTAGAATAGGAATAGTTAAATAATTTAACTTTTGGATGCTAACATCCCAAATACTCTTTCTCGGTGCAGCTCCCGTACTGCACAGAGAACCCAAATTCATGGGATAATAAACCGTTTCGAATGATTTTCAAGAAAAAATAACTAAACTAAAAAATGACGACCAAACTTGAGGCGGGAGAAGTACAGCCAAAAATAAAAAATGTACAGACCCCGACTCAAGATCAGTCGGACTATATGAAGATAAATATAGAAAGTAAAGTGAGACACAGTAAAAAAAAAATATCTAAATAAAACACCTCACAATATCGAAATTCAAAATGAAATTAAAAAAATTAAACATATGTACTTCCTTTTAAAAATGATGAACGTGATGACCCAATTAGAGTTAGAAATACTGAAATAAGTCAACTGGTCAAATTCGAACGAAAAGGCTATCCTAACAAGAATACAATAGCACCAACATTATTAGCAAACACAGAATATAGGAGACCACTAACCATGGTGAAACCAAAATTATTAAGAAAGTGGATCCGAAGGAGGGTAGAAAAATACACCTTTCGAAAATTGTATACAATCCCAATTGGAAAAACTAAATTTAAGGAAATTTAAAGAAAAAAAAAACCCACATAAACTACATATCTAAGGGAGCACAAACACACATTAAAACTTTTACATTATCGGGGGGAAGAGCATTTGTCTGGTGCCACCTACAATAAGAACAATGTTTTTGTCACGGAATGTTGTAGTTTGTATTTAGGAAAGACATGTACTCGGGTTTTGTTTATCGTGTGCAACGATACCCGAGGGTGATTTTTTTTTATTTATATATATATATGGGCAGTTGTACTTCGGAATCGTGAGTACAATTCGCTATATGCCGCTCGTGCAAAGTGTTCCTGATACGGAGCACGAATCCGTATAAATACTTTGCTATATGTAAAGGGTCTTTACATTACTACGGGTTTTGTCAACAAGCGGCTGGTTTCAAGGACTGTAGCTATAGGGTTATAGATCCGAGGGAGGGAGGATTGCACAACTTTAGCTGTAGGGGTTAGGGTTAGTTTTGATACTGAGTGATAGCTTTTTGTATCACTATATTTACCTTTGCATGTTTGTTACATAGTTTTACACAGCATAATACTCTTGTTCGCGAGGCATTTAAATTGGTAAAGTAAAGCTATATTTTGTTAAAATATAATTGTTTACTATTCAGCATTATCAAACAGGGAAGGTGTACTATAGAACCTGTCATTTTGTCATTATGATAATAATAGTCTTGATAATTTACCGTGTATAACGTCATTACGTTATGTCTGTATCAAGGTTAATACACGGTGTCGGGTATCTTTTCAGCTATTTGTACGAGGGTGTTAAACGTCCGGGGTGCCCGAGCTGTCAAACGTCGGGAGCTGTGATTAAGGTATCACGGTACCAATTGTTTTTCCATAGACCTCAATGCTAATATCTGGAGAGATAAATATATTTTCTATCCTAATTTAGCGTGCATCTCACACACTGTTATAGAGAACAATGTTAGATTGTCAATTTGATGATGACAAAACCAGGTACTCCATTGCATTTAAGAGAGATAACTCTGCTGGAACTAGACAGGGGTATGAGTTATCTAGTCACAACATATCTATTTTCAGTCATGTGTATTACATTTTCAAAAAATCATAAAAAATACAAAATATGATCTATATAGGAATTAACATAAATTCACATGTTGCCAAGAGGCTAAACTATTTTTTAAGCCTAACAGAAAGTACAACTCTTACATAATCCACCAATCAAAGCTCGTGTTATTGTTTACTTTGGACTGCAATGGACCCTACACCTTATGCACCGCCCACCTGGTCATGCGCAATTGGTACCGTTATACCTATAATGCACTGGTGTGTCCAGAGCTGTTTAATGTGCCGGAGTGTCTAATGTCAAGGGTGACAAGGGTGACTCAGCTGTGGAGCTGTCTAAATGACCAGAGTGTCTGGAGGGTCTAATGTTTCGTAGTATTCCGAGGGTCCGGAGTCTGTAGAAACTGTCAAGTTCTATTGTACCAGCTGTGGAGCTGTATACTAATAGTTGATTATATATATTTATTCGTAAATTGTTAGCCGTTTGCTAATGTGGGTTTGCGGAATCCAGTATATGGTTTGAGACTGGAAAGATAAGTTATCTGTCCTGTAATTATTTTTCAAATATAGTTCCGCTACTTGAGCGTATACATTTTTACTATATGAGTAATCCTGCATTGTTTACTACGTGAGAAAACTGTATTCGTTTTTTTTTTTGCATAATTTTTTTCGCTGGGGTTTTGTATCGGTTTTTGTATCATTGTATCATTGATTCGTATCATTGTTTTGTACCATTGTATCATTTATTTGTATCATTATATGAGTCGTCTGCATCTTCTAGTCTGTGCGTAATTATGTATAATTAAATCCAATATTTGGATTACAATACGCACGCATTTCATTGTTTTGTTTATATACATTTATCGCCACATTAAATCATAATTTTTATATCTGTATCATCAAAGCGTGTTTGGTTGTTAATCCGAAGTGGTCCGTCCCGGTTATCTTGTTACAGTTTTCGTGTATTTACTGCAGAAAATACCATTTACCCGTCGTCAGCAAGCTATACATTGCGATATTTGCGGCCTATGGCAACACAGCCTGTGGAAATACTGGTAAGTTTATTTATTTATTTCTACATCATATTACGATCATTCCGCAATTGAACGGGCATAACAAAATTAATTTTGTTATAATAATTTTGTGTATCTAATGTCCCTTTCTCGCATGATATTGTTCGTGTTTCAGTATATCAAACGTCTTTCCACATTAAAATTTGACACTTCTACCCTGTCGCGAGATGTAATCTTGATTAGTGACGTGTGTTGATTTAAACCTGCAAATACATTCTTAATATTTAGAAAATAAATGTCTGAAACCAATTTTTTTTATCTCGGTATTGTTAATTAAAACTTGCATTAGTCGTCCCTCATTCAGCTCGATGACTGAAAGAAAAGAGTCACTCGAGCGTGAAAAAGAACAAGACGATGAAACACTATTTTGCGGATAACTAAAGTGTAATTTTTTTCAAACTTGAAGGAAAACGCATACCGAATTCGATCGAAATGTCCATGGGCCGAAACGTCCATGGGGCGAAATGTCCATTGCAGTGGGGCGAAATGTCATTGAAGTGGGGCGAATTGTTCTGGGCCGAAACGTCCATGGGGCGAAACGTCCATAATCCGGGAGGCTTACTGTCAGATAACGACGCTGTTTAGCACGTTCCTCTATGGATCAACATTGGAACCATAAGTCAATTTTTTAGGAACATCTCATACATTTGACAGCCGTACCTGGACTTTTCTACAAACTAAAATCATAAACTGTTAGACTTGAATTTATTTACTCTATTGCATTTTTTTAAACAAATTCTAATTCAAACAAGCAAATGGGTTTGTTTTCAAGTTCATTTGGCCTACGTATCGGCGATGGAAGCCGGGAATTGATGGTAATTTATATTATGAAATTTAGTACAAGAGTGTCTGGTAATTGTCCTAAATGTTGAATTGACTAATGGCAATTCACCATTTGAAATTCAGCATAAGAATGGCTGATACTTGTCATAATTGATAAGTTGATGATAATTAAATGTTTAAAATACAACAAAGAATGTTATGTATGTTAGTATATGATTAAAATTATTATAATTATGGATTTAAATTGTGGAAAGCCAGTATTATAGATTTTCTATAAACTTGCAGAAATAAATTTGATACTTATGTTTCGTGCTATGTTTTGATTTCTTTCATAGATAATAAAATTGTTTCTATTGACCATTTCTCTTATGTTCATTATAACCCTAATAAAGACGAGCTAACCAAACAGTTTAAGGATTTTGTGATAAGGATACCTGACAATCGTACTTGTAGCCTTTGCCTGAATTGAAAGATGGCAGATTCTTCATTATTCCTTGCCTTTGCACACCAATGAAGTTGCTTTTTCTTGGATACTTATATTGGTTGACAAACATATTTTCAGATAAAAATCAAATGCTTTTGGAGGAACTACTTTCTCATTTGCTATATATATATATATATATATATATATATATATATATATATATATATATATATATATATATATATATGACACACAACAATTCTAAAAACACTATTTTTCTAATGAGAACATGTGGTGGCTGGGATTCTTTGAACACTGTTCTTGTTCTAATTTGTAGCGAAACCGTCTTGTTCTATATACTATGAGAAGATTACAAAATTATCTTAATACAAGGAAACAAATTCTGGTTTTTAAACAAAATATGTCTACCACTACCCTTTCAGGAAATTAAATACCGTATATAGGTTGACTCTACATTCTTCGTTTCAAGTGGAGAAAAGGCTGAAACTATAAATCTATTACATTGACCTAGTCTCTTAGACTGCTTGTAGTCATTTGAATTGAAACTTGGAGTCGTTTACATGGACCTAGTCACTCAGACTAATAGATAGTCTCTTGAGGTGAACCTTGGAATCTATTACTTTGAGCTAGACATTTAGGCTACTATATAGTCTGTTGGAGTGAAACTCGGAATCTATTACATTGACTTAGTCTGTTAGACTTCTTGTAGTCATTTGAAGTGAAACTTGGAATATATTACTTTGACTTAGTCATTTAGACTAATAGATAGTCTGTTGGAGTGACACTTGGAATCTGTTACATTGACATAGTCATTTAGACGTCTTGATAGTCGGTTGGAGTGAAACTTTGAATCTGTTACATTGACCTAGTCACTCAGACTAATAGATAGTCTCTTGAAGTGAACCTTGGAATCTATTATATTGACCTAGTCATTTAGACTACTAGATTGTAAACCAGAAAAGGTGTTTAGTATCAGTACCTTAATATATATCGAATGAATGAGTAATGACCATGAGCCTTCAGATGACCATGAACCTTCAGATGACCATGAGCCATCAGATGACCATCAACCTTCAGATTACCTATGGGATCCGTTAATGTACTGTATTAATTAACCTCGGGTGAATTAGTTAAGATATATCATGATGACCATAATCGCATGTTAATACATGAACTTGACATAGGGTACATGTATCACCAAGGTTTGGAAGTTACTGGTATAGTTCTGGTTAGATGTCCAAAGTGAAATTGATGATGAAGAATGCTTTGTTTAAACAGAGAATAAGTGATCTCATGAATTGAATGATCTGTTGATGATTCAGCAAATTTTGAGCGACATTATTTAGGGCACTCGAGGGCATTGCGATCTAGCCGCATGAACAATAACAACAAAAATGATTGAGTGTGAATATACCCTAAAAGTCGCGTAATTGGTTCTGTAATAAAAAGATAAAGCTCATACCCCTACCATTTCACTATAGTAAAAGTCATGCAGGTCATGTATGCATTCAGTATCGACTATTTCAATAACTAATGTCGTTTTTAAGAATATGATTGATCATACCTATAAATAGTGAATATTCACGTTATTTGCCTCTTCATATATACATATTCATTTGGAAGTCCATTATTTATACTGCCCGACAAACACTTTCGGTAAAATTAATCGTTAAAGTACGTGGTCATTTTTGGACGAGGTTACCTTAGCTAAAGATGTAATCCAGTAAACATCGGATTGAATGTCTCATACTGTGATATCATAATGAAAGCTGCCCATGTTGCTTTTTTTTTCCTTCTTCAAGCAACGATACAACACTATATATAATGTGAAGATTAGAGCTGTTATTCTGTTTTCTTTATCCAGGTTATTAAAGACCTAATAATGTTTCCTAACTCAATATTTTCGGCACTGTTTATGTTTTCCAATTTATTTATTTATTAATTTTTTTAATGTATTTTATTTTTTATTATAGATGTTGTAAAGCGCTTAGAGCTTCTAAGGATAGGCGCTATACAAAGAATTTATTATTATTATTATTATTATTATTATTATTATTATTATTATTATCTGGCCACCAATGTAGGAGTCAATGGCGGTCAATCATTTTTGCTGGAAATTTCTAGATTGAAGTAAAGGTGAAGGGCATTTAATAATCATGATTGAATTTACCTTGTTTAAACTATATTAGTAATAAGGTTTAGAAGAAGAATGGCTATTAAATTTAAGAAGAATAAATGTGCTAATAAGACTACACTGACATGCAATATAAAGCCTATCTGGAATCAAAAACAGACAACAGCCGTTTTTGTTTCATATTCAATTGTAGAAAATGTATTACAGAAAATCAGTGCCGGATTAAGATAATGCAGGGCCTGTACTATATGTTATAAAGGGGCACTTAATTTAAAACAAAAATAATACAAGAAATATGTCTGATATTTCAGTAATGATATTTTGTACCACCTTGTCGGCCCTCTGGTAATCCTGCGCAACGATGCATCATTTCTGTCAAAATTGGATCACGTGGTATTTTGGGTAAATTAAGAAAAGGGTAATTCATAAAGTGTACAAAATAGCACACATTTTGACTTAAAATGCATATGGCTATGTGGTATCTAAATGTCAACACGAGTACCCACTCCATGACCTGTATGAAATATAACCCAGAAAATCCTATTTACTATGTATCTTTAGAATCATACAGATGAATACATTATTTAAAAGATAGAAATATTTACCTTAAAAAAATTCTGCATTTTAATTCAAATTTCCAAGTTTGCAAGATGTACCACACGTACAAAAACGTCTGTTACCAACGAGAACGGTATTATCAAGAAATTCCCCGTCGTATGGTCTGTTTATAAAGTCTTTAGTACTTTTTCTGCATAAACAAACGTTGTAAACATATGGATACCATTCAGTGTTGTTCCTCTTCCACAAAATAGCTTACTTTTATTTTAAAGTGTTAAAATTTGATCTAGTTTGTTCTTTTTTTAATTACAAGATCGGTTTAGTTTGCTTAATTTACATTGCCAATTATTTGCATTATTACGCTGAATTTTGTAAAACTATAAATCTGACCTAATTACTGGACTACACTTCTGACAGAAACAGTATAAATATAAAGCACAAAAGCAATGTACTTCATTTATATAGCCCGATGGATAAGCATTATATCCTTTCAAATCGTGCGCAGAATATATCCAGATTAAGCGAGGAATGCAAATACAAGTCGGTTGCATCCCCCGTGTCCAAAATTAATATTACTTTGAACAGGATATTCTGTTCTGTTTTCAAATGGCAGACATTGCAGTATATTTTTTATTCGATAATCTGTCGAATTTGTCATTCATTTCGCTTCAATAATTGTATTTGAAACAGGTGCCCAGAAATACTCAAAAGCATTGTACATGTCGATGATTGATAGCTTTGAAATCATTTAGCACGGGGCCCTTGAAAGTGCCGGGCCAGTAGCAATGCTACATTTGCTACTAGGATAATCCGGTACTGCAATTATCCGGTTATGCAATTATCATACCATCAGTTTTTTTTCCCCTAGTTGTAGTTTGTAATCGAATTTTCACACTTGTGGTATGCATTATTCTCCAATGGGAGGTAACCCGGTATGATGACTCTTTTTTTTATTTTGAGGAGGTAGACTTTGATGACTATTTGATGACGTGTTGCAAATACGCCATGACAATGAACAAGAAGCGTGTAAAATATCAAGGATGCAAGAGAAGTACACAGGTATAGCAAAAGACCTACTCCCACCACGCCTTACCTTATAATAGCATGTCACCCGTTTCTTTATATCATGGAAAATGTCAGCGTCAACCAACAGAAGAAAATCCACGAATGTGATATTTGTAACAAAGTATTTCTTCGAAGGAAATATTTAACAAAACACAAGAACAGACACTTGGGTAGAAAAATTCCGTGCGAGATATGTGACAAAGGAATTGTTCCAGAGACATATACCAAACATCTGAGAATTCATTCTGGGGAGAAATCGTACAAATGTGACATGTGTGGTAAAGCATTCTATGAACTTGGGAATTTGAAGATGCACATAACAGCCATACACATCTACAGTAATAATCAATACGATGAGAAACGTTACAAATGTGAAAAGTGTGACAGTAGGTTTGCAACGAAAAAGAATCTTCGCAGACACATTAACGTACATGAAAAACCGTACCAATGTGATTTTTGTGGCAAACGGTTCAGTGTCAAATACCGCCTCAGTGAGCATCGACAAGGGCATGAAAATAAGTACAAATGTGAAGCTTGTGATAAAGTATTTAGTACAAGTTCTAGGTTAAATATTCATTTAATAAAACATACAGGTGTAAAACCGTATACATGTCAGCTGTGTGAAAAATCATTTAGTTCAGTGGCAAATTTGCAAATTCACGAAAAGATCCACACTGGTCAAAAGCCGTACAAATGTGACATTTGTGGAAAGGCATTTAATCGTAAAGATAATCTCCTTTATAAACACATGAAAATACACACAGGGGAGAAGCCATATGTTTGTAAATATTGTAGCAAATGTTTCAATCGAAGTGAAAATTTAAAAACACATATGAAAACTCACAAGGACATGATATTTTCCCCTGAATAGTACATTTCTGACACTAGTCACATAAAGTTACCCATTACATGAATTGATGTTCCGTATTTTTGCATACATATTAACCTACTTTTGAATGGATACTACTGATGAAGCTACTCTTGATTGGATACTTTTATTTTTGTGTATAGACTGATGCACTTTTTTTTTATTGGATACAAAGTTTTGGGTATGGCTTGAGTTAATCTTCCTTGATTACTTATTGTTGTGTACAGAATGAGCTACTCTTTATTGGATACTTATTTTTATAAACAGAGTGAAGTACTCTTGACTGGATATTTTTCTATAGACTGAGCCATACTTGTTTGGATACTTATTTTTTTACATAGACAGCTCTACTCCTCAGTTCATACTTGTTTTCATGTATGGACCATTTTTTTCTACAATGGATACCATAGGTCTTGGAAACAATTATGTGTTTTTTAATGCAAATTTTGATCTGAGAGAATTGTAGTTTGTACAGAAAACCACCCATGCAGGAGTCCTCCTTACACATGCAAATAGCTTGCCAATCCAACTTAACAACGTACTGAGTTAGAGAATGTGTTGATTATTTTATCATTTTAGCTGTGCTGATTTTTACAGTGACAATTCAGTGGTTAAAATAACCTCCGATGTGCCTGCTGTATTTATAAGAGTACATCAAAAGAATGCGATGCAATAGCTGGGCAGCATGTTCAGAGATTTTGACTAGCAGCTTTGGTGGGAAAATGTGTGGATATTTACATGGACTGAATTCAGAGAAAGAAGGACCCTGAGATGTACATGTGGCTATTAGTATATCAGAACTTCAGCTTCCATTATTCTGCTCATTTCTGCCTAGTAAAATAAATAGTGCATGTGACCTCGAAATTAAGACACATCAAGACTTGGACAAAACTGCATTTGCAAATTTGGATAATTATTTTGGGATTAAATGGCAAACTGACAATAATTTTAATGAGATTCAGAAGATTGCTAAAGTTGCTAGAACTGATAGATTGGATGGGATAGTAGCCAAGTGTAAGAAAGTGTGTTATGTCTAGCTTAGTGTTACCATTCCTTGGATTAGCAAAATTCTAACTCAACCCAAAGGACTAACAAGATTTACACAGCTGTCGGCTGTTCTTTGCATCTAAGGTCACCAATATTGGCACAAAACGCTAACTGAATTCAGCTGGTGAACACAAAATTCTGCATTGCTTACCCAGATGTCTTGGAAATGCTTAATCACACGTGTATCTGGGACATAGAAAATCACTTTTGCAGGAGTCCTCAGTACACACAGATTTGCTGAATAGAAAATTCAAGGGCTTGCTTGTCCTGCTTCTACCACCTGTTGAGTGGTAAAATGTGTTAATCAGTTGATCATTTTAGCTGTGCTGATAATTACAATCAGAAAATTCAGTGCCTGAAAAAAGATGACGTGACTCACAAGCTTGGTGGCAATTTCAATGACTTGTCTAGCTGTATAGTGGTGAGAATATATGCTGGTATTGACAAGGACTTATTTCAGAGGCAGAATGACCCATTGATGTACTTTTGTATAAGAGTACATCAAATGAAAAACTTAAGCTTTCATTATTGTGTTGTTTCCAAGTGTAGCCAAGTTAACTAAGTAGTGCACGTGACCTCAAAATTAAGATGTGTTGAGAGTTAGACAAAATGCTTTTTGCAAATATGGATCAGAATTTTGTGGCTAAACAACAAATTGACAAAGATTGTAATGAAATTCAACATGATGCTAGAAGTTGCTAGAACCGACACTTCACATGGAACACTATGTGTAATGGTTAATTGGAATAAGACCTTTCCTTGGCCTGACATACCGATAATTCACTCTGACTCTAATGAACAAACAAGGGCTACATGTCAGTGCAGTAAAGAAGTTAGACAATTAAATTCGATGGCAGCCACTTTTTCTACTTATCTGGAAATATAGTGATTTCAGGTATGCCCAATTTGCGTCTGGTATATGGACTGCAACTTGCTGGGGGGGGGGGGGACTCCTGTTTTACCATAAAAAAGGAGTCCTGAACTCCTAGTTTTAAAATCCTTAACCTCTGTTACCAATTAAAAAGCGACAGTTATCACCAATATATTGTGTTTAACATAATACTAATTTTGGACAAACGGGATACTATCCCTATGTTTTAATGACTCCATATATGGGAGATTGTTATATCAGAAACTCCATAAGGGACCAACCATTTAATATTTGTTACATGGGGCTAGGGGTTCATGAACTTTTAAAAACATGATTATTGCCTTTCCTTTCTCCAGTAATTACTGGATTAATTAATTAATAATTAATTAATTAGATTAAGTGGTCAGATAGTAATGTGATAATAATTACTGGATTAATTAATTAATAATTAATTAATTAATTAGATTAAGTGGTCAGATAGTAATGTGATAATAATTACTGGATTAATTAATTAATAATTAATTAATTAATTAGATTAAGTGGTCAGATAGTAATGTGATAATAATTACTGGATTAATTAATTAATAATTAATTAATTAATTAGATTAAGTGGTCAGATAGTAATGTGGCAAATTCATTCCCTTTGTACATGCTCTTTTCTAATGTTTCATTATAGATAAAACTACACCATTTGCAACATGTTTTAAAATTAAATGTGCTGGAAATAAGTTTTACCTCCACCCCAAGAAAAAGCACCCATCACTAGAATCTGTTCTCCATATTGTTACTGATTATGATAAAATCTTCTACTAAAAGATAATTGTCTACATAATTTAATTAATTATGTTATTTAGATGCTCACATATTTACTGAACAGACTTTTATGTACTTTTAGTTCTTGTGTGCATAGATCTGTTTGTCAAACCTTACATTTCTGAATGCTTATAGTAATTGGAAAACCATGTGTATCAGTCTTATTGTAACTTGCAAACCATGTGAACCAGTCTTATAGTTGTTGGAAAACCATGTGCACCAGTACATTTCAAGCTAAATTGAATTAATCGATATTTGTATTTTTTACAAAAAGTCAGAAAAATATTAAATCTGTCAGATATGGGGCAGTTCCTTATCACAATTAATTTCTTTAGAGTTAAAATGAATTTATCATCTTTCTCATGCATTAAATAAGTTTTAAGATCTATCAGACCATCTTTTTCAGTATGTTTAAATGTTACAACCAAAAATATCTATAAGTTGGAAATGACATAAAGATGGGTGGAGAACACTTTATTTAAAACACAATGGCTCCTGTGGTCTAGTGCTTAGAGTACCTCCCTCTGCTGTGGAAGGTCACAGGTTCGATACCCGGTCAAGTCATCCGAAAGACTTACAAAAATGGTACTAATATCTTCCTCACTTGGCACTCAGCATTAAGAGGTTAGTGTTGGATTGGTTGACCTGGTGTCAGGATAATGTGACTGGGTGAGACATCATGCTATATGTCTGGCATGATGCCCCAGTGCAAGAAATAATTATAAACTGCCACACTGAAGACACTGTAGTGATATGACTGAAAAATTGTTAGTTAAAACTATGCTAGAAATAAAAAATCAGACATTTTGAAACTGAATAAAGGTAGCCCATAGCTGCTGTTAATTCAGAATAAAATCTTATGGCTAAAAATTCCTGACGGGTATTCAGCATTTAGCATTGTGTTAGTGGTCCAATTGATCCAAGTCTAAAATAAAATGATCAAAACACAAAGAAATCGGAAATTGGTAACTGTTAACTATTCTTAAATAGTAAACAAAATATAATCTCTTGGATTGCATGGATAGTTAATTTGTACAACATTCTACACTACCTAGACAACACAAGACACTACTTGCCCATTCCTGGCAACAGTTGTATTCAAAAGTTCAAGTTCTTGAACACAATCAGAGGGTCCTGGGGGTGCCAATGGTAGACTGTTGTGGAGTTTCATTTCTTTTTTGATTCTCATAAGAGTTTACCAGCTGCTTTGAGACTGTGGTCTTATATTTAAAATATTCAGAGTTTACCAGCTGCTTTGAGACTATAGTCTTAGCTTATCTTTAAAATATTCAGAGTTTACCAGCTGCTTTGAGACTGTAGTCTTAGCTTATATTTAAAATATTCAGAGTTTGGTGCAGCCAGGTTAGAGTATAATAGCAATAATAATAAATTTGAAAAATACATCAAGATTAAGAGTATTTTTATATACAAGCATATATTATTGAACTGCCCTTTCACTGTATACCAGTAGGTATATATTCATCTGATTGATCAATTCAAGCTTGAAAATAACCCTGCTATTTCTGATTGTTTAATACAACTCCCACTGTAAACAAACTCCCTCCTATTCTTATGTGTGAGCATAGTCATCATTGTACACATTGTTGTACACTCCCTCATATTATGTGTAAGCATGGACTTAATTGTACACATAGTTATACACTCTCATATTCTTATGTGTAAGCATAGACTTAATTGTACACACAGTTGTACAGTCTCTCATATTCTTATGTGTAAGCATTAATTGTACACAATTGTACACTCCCTCATATTCTTATGTGTTAGCATAGTCTTCACTGTACACATAGTTGTACACTTTCTCATATTCTTATGTGTAAGCATAGTCTTCATTGTACACATAGTTGTACACTTTCTCATATTTTGTGTAAGCATAGACTTAATTGTATACATAGTTGTACATTCTCTCATATTCTTATGTGTAAGCATAGACTTAATTGTACACAGTTGTACACTCTCATATTCTTATGTGTAAGCATAGACTTAATTGTACACACAGTTGTACAGTCTCTCATATTCTTATGTGTAAGCATAGACTTAATTGTACACAGTTGTACACTCCCTCATATTCTTATGTGTAAGCATAGTCTTCACTGTACACATAGTTGTACACTTTCTCATATTCTTATGTGTAAGCATAGTCTTCATAGTACACATAGTTGTACACTTTCTCATATTCTTATGTGTAAGCATAGACTTAATTGTACACATAGTTATACACTCCCTCATATTCTTATGTGAAAGCATAGACTTCATTGTACACATAGTGCATCATTCTGTAGGAAATGAAATCCAAATATAATCCAAGAATTAAAGACACAAGTCCTAGCAATAAACAGTCCTGAAGAAAACTCAGTTCAAGTCCTAAAGAAATAATGTATTCTGATTACAATGCAATTGATAAAATAAAATATAAATACGCATTCCTTAATTTTTTAAACTTTCTTTTGTATTAAATATTCACATTATCACATGTGCAAGCGTAAAGTGAGACATTGACATTTATTGCAAGATCAGAATGACACAGTAGATGCCAAATAGTAGACCTCACCATAAACTTTATTATCCTATCACTGTCAAAGTAACACTCATCATCTACTAAATCAGTAAGCTGTCTGCTGATCTCTACTAAATCGGTAAGCTGTCTGCTGATATCTGAAATGATATGTTATTTGGCTCATCTTGCAAAAATGTCTGTTGTGTTGTATAAAGTGAAAACTGCCCTGCAAAGTCCCCAAGTTCTAAAGATAGTCAAAACATTAATCAGATACTGTTCCATGTTATAAATCCTGAATATTAAATCCAGAAATGTTCCATGTTATAAATCCTGAATATTAAATCCAGAAATGCACATAAATCATCAAAAGTTTGCTTGTCATTTGCAGTAACTGTATGCTATACCAATGCAAGAAAATAAAGTTTTATTATTCAACGTTGAAGCTTTCAATCAAGTAATATAAATGTTGCTCCATTTAAATGGCATTTTCATTTGCCACAGAGTTTTAGGTGCTTTCTAGAGTTCGTATTGCACACATTGCAACAGTTTCTTGAGGCAGTCAGCCTTTAGAAGAGACTTAATTAAAATAGTCAAGATTTCAATCGCAGGTATACAAATCTTCTAGTGTCATATTATGGGGTGTTCAGAAAAGCAATGTTGTAGGAAAGTCAGAAGATAGTCTGCAGAGAAAAAGTCCAACATTTTATGACATCAGAACAGTTAAGTTTACACTGTTTATTTGAAGTCTTGAACCAGTCCTTATTTTCCATATGAATCTCGCCATTTTATAACCATTTGTAGATTTTCATACTTTTCTTTTTAAAGTTCTGGTGATATGAAAATCACGAATCAAAAAGTCTGGTAAATTTTCTGCCAGTTCCTACGTTGTTTTTGAATAGTCCTGCCGCTTCACTTTATAAACCTTTTTTCCTTGATGTCTTGCACAAGCTAATAGTTTATCAACTATTCCCCAGTTTTGCGTTGACTCACAGGATGGGTCCCTCGAGTTCTAATTAGTCTGATCCATGTGATGGGCTCTTTGTAGGTCTCACTTGATCTTCTTCAAGGGAGGGCTCTATCTCCACGTCTGGTGCAAACAGTAGGTCACCATGACCTCTTTCTGGCTTTTCGGTTCAGAGAGTGCTGCTCTCGTAGTGCTGGATCACCATATACTTTCAAGTGATTAGCATGAACCAGGACTCACTGCAGCTTATCAAGTCACGTAACTTATACATGTGGTTAGGACCAATATCACTAATATAGCATTGTCCATTCCACTGGTTGTGGAATTTTGAAGATTTCCCAACAGGTACTTTTGGGTTGTGTAACCATACACGTTGACTCCAGTAGAAGTTTGGCTCGGATGCTTTATGGTCAAAATATTCTTTGTATTGTTTCTGTTTTCTTCCCATGTTATCCTGTGCTGCTTTGTCCAAAACATGAAGTTTTTTTTTCAACTTTTGTAAATATTCAGCTGCTGACTGATAATTTTTCATTTTCAATTGAATCCATTTTTTAATTCTCCACCAAACTGTTGTAGCTGATATGGGGTGGGTGGCAGCTACATTGGGAAAATTAGCTGGTAGAGCCAACAAACAAACATCTAGTTTACATATTTTCTTTAATTCAAATTCAAACTCTTCCCCCCCCACCCCCCAGCTGCTTCTACTCTGGTATCTATGTCAGCCTAGAGCCAACTTCACAGGAGACAACTGATATATTTCTGTAACTGGCTTGAATTGTTTCAGTGGTACATAGATCTGAGTTTCCTACATTAAATTGCACATTTGATATGTCACTAACGAGTTGTCTAGAAGTTGATTTGAAAACATAAATGATTATAATATATCTGTTCAGACTCACACTCACTTTCAACCTCATCCTCAAAATACAAATGTTAAATAAATGTGATCTATTTCTTTAAAATCTATATATGAGATACTCTTGCTAATTAGAGAAACTTAATCTAATATCTTGTCACTAATATCATCAGCCTTTTCAAAATCTAAAATCTAATTGTAAGTCCTGTAAATAATCATCTAATTAATTTGCAAAAACACATCTGCCTGTTCTCACTAGAGTTGTTAAACCCAAATCATTAATGTCCTTAAGGTCTTGGGGTGAGTGTACTGTAAAGATTCTGCTTGTATTCTTTTGGAAGGAAACTGGAAAAAGTTAAATCATCTAAAAGTCCCTACTACAATTATTTCATAAATAGTAAACAAAATTTAATCTATTGGATTGCATGGATAGTTGATGTGTACAACATAGAAACATAACGCACATTATGTACACATGAAAGGTGAGTCTTTGACATCTACTGCAACATCAAAATGACACAGTAGATGAAAAACAGTAGACCTCACCATGAACTTTGCACTTCATTTTGCCTTCATTATCAAAGTAGCATTCATTGTCTACAAAATCCGTAATCTGTCTGCTTAGATTTGAAACCATGTGTTTCAAATATGCTGGTCTTGCAAAAATATCTGTTGTGTTGCATAAAATGAAAACTGCCCTGCAAAGTCCCATGCTGTCAGTGACAGAAAGAAGAATGCATAACATTTAAGCTAAATAAAGGTACTGGTGTACATACTATGGCAAATATAAAGCATTAGGAATTGAACATGTTCCATTGTTGGTAAATTACTTTACACAGAGTTACAGTATTTTACCCAGACCATCTGTCATTCAATAACATTTCTTGTCACTTGTATCACACTCTCAATTTTGTAAACTTGCAATCTGGTTAGCGTCTTGCAAATATAAACTTGTTCCAGGAGTCTGCCATGTACATTTGTAAATTCCTTGAATTTATCATATTTGTATGCAGTGTATTTATACTTGAAAGTGTATTAATATATCATTTTCATATGATACATGTGTTACTTGAAAGTGTATAACATAATAATAATAATAATAATAATAATAATAATAATAATAATAATAATAATTCAAATTAAAAATACATCATGATTAGGAGTATATCTATATGCAAGCATATTTTCTTGAACTTCACTTTCACTGTATACCAGTAGGTATATATTCATGTGATTGATGAATTCAAACCTGAAAATAATGCTGCTATTTCTAATTGATTAATACAAAACTCCCTCATATTCTTATGTGTAAGCATAGACTTAATTGTACACATAGTTGTACACTCCCTCATATTCTTATGTGTAAGCATAGTCTTCATTGTACACATAGTTGTACATTTTCTCATATTCTTATGTGTAAGCATAATGTGCACAGTTGTACACTCCCTCACTTATGTGTAAGCATAGTCTTCATTGTACACATAGTTGTACACTTTCTCATATTCTTATGTGTAAGCATAGTCTTCATTGTACACAGTTGTACTACACACTCTCACATATGTGTAAGCATAGCCTTCATTGTACACATAGTTGTACAATTTCTCATATTCTTATGTGTAAGCATAGTCTTCATTGTACACATAGTGCATCATTCTGTATGAAATTAAATCCAAAAATAATCCAAGAATTAAAGGCACAAGTCCTAGCAATAAACAGTCCTGAAGAAAACTCAGTTTAAGTCCTAACGAAATCATATATTCTGATTATAATGCAATTGATAAAATAGAAATACACATTCATTAATTTTTGAAACTTTCTTTTAATAGTAAATGTTTACATTATCACATGTGCAAGCATAAAGTGAGACATTGACATTTACTGCAAAATCGAAAATGACACAGTAGATGCCAAATAGTAAACCTCACCATAAACTTCATTATCCCATTGCTGTCAAAGTAAAACTCATCATCTACTAAATCGGTAAGCTGTCTGCTGATATCTGAAATGATATGTTATTTGGCTCATCTTGCAAAAATGTCTGTTGTGTTGTATAAACTGAAAACTGCCCTGCAAAGTCCCAAAGTTCTAAAGATAATCAAAACATTAATCAGATACTGTTCCATGTTATAAATCCTGAATATTAAATCCAGATATTTTCCTTGTTATAAATCCTGAATATTAAATCCAGAAATGCACATAAATCATCAAATGTTTACTGGTCATTTGCAGTAACTGTATGCTATACCAATGCAAGAAAATAAAGTTTTATTATTCAGCGTTGAAGCTTTCAATCAAGTAATATAAATGTTGCTCCATTTAAATGGCATTTTCATTTGCCACAGAGTTTTAGGAGCTTTCTAGAGTTCTTATTGCACACATTGCAACAGTTTCTTTAGGCAGTCTGCCTTTAGAAGAGACTGAATTAAAATAGTCAACATTTCAATTGCAGGTATAAAAATCTTCCAGTGTCATATTATGGGGTGTTCAGAAAAGTAAGGTTGTAGGAAAGTCAGAAGATAGTCTGCAGAGAAAAAGTCCAACATTTTATGACATCAGAACAGTTAAGTTTACACTGTTTATTTGAAGTCTTGAACCAGCCCTTATTTTCCATATGAATCTCACCATTTTATAACCGTTTGTTAGATTTTCACAATTTTCTTTATAAAGTTCTGATGACATGAAAATCACGAATCAAAAAGTCTGGTAAATTTTCTGCCAGTTCCCATGTTTTTTAATAGTCCTGTCACTTCACTTTATAAACCTTTTTTCCTTGATGTCTTGCACAAGCTAATAGTTTATCAACTATTCCCCAGTTTTGCGTTGACTTTCGGGATGGGTCCCTCAAGAGTTCTAACTGGTCTGATCCATGTGATGGGCTCTTTGTAGGTCTCAATGGATCTTCTTCCGGGAAGGGCTCTGTCTCCATGTCTGGTGCAAACAGTAGGTCACCATGACCTCTTTCTGGCTTTTCGGTTCAGAGAGTGTTGCTCTCGTAGTGCTGGATCACTGTCTACTTTCAAGCGATTAGCATGAACCAGGACTCACTGCAGCTTATCAAGTCACGTAACTTATACATGTGGTTAGGACCAATATCACTAATATAGCATTGTCCATTCCACTGGTTGTGGAATTTTGAAGATTTCCCAACATGTACTTTTGGGTTGTGTAACCATACACGTTGACACCAGTAGAAGTTCGGCTCGGATGCTTTATGGTCAAAATATTCTTTGTATTGTTTTTGTTTTCTTCTCATGTTATCCTTTGCTGCTTTGTCCAATACATGAAGTTTTTTTTTTCAACTTTTGTAAATATTCAGCTGCTGACTCTGATAATTTTTCATTTTCAATTGAATCCATTTTTGAATTCTCCACCAAACTGTTGTAGCTGATATGGGGTGGGTGGCAGCTACATTGGGGAATTAGCTGGTAGATCCAACAAACAAACATCTAGGTTACATATTTTCTTTAATTCAAATTCAAACTCTCTCCCCTTCCCCCAGGCTGCTTCTACTCTGGTATCTATATCAGCCTAGAGACAACTTCACAGGAGACAACTGATATCATATTTCTGTTACTGGCTTGAATTGTTTCAGTGGTACATAGATCTGTGTTTCCTACATTAAACTAAACATTTGATATCTCACTAATGAGTTGTCTAGAAGTTGATTTGAAAACATATAAATGATTATATCTGTTCAGACTCGCACTCACTTTCAACCTCTTCCTCAAAATAAAAATGTTAATTAATGTGATCTATTTCTTTAAAATCTATATATGAGATACTCTTGCTAATTAGAGAAACTTAATCAAATATCTTGTCAATAATATCATCAGCATTTTCAAAATCTAAAATCTAATTGTAAGTCCTGTAAATAATCATTTAATTAATTTGCAAAAATACAACTGCCTGTTCTCACTAGACTTGTTAAACCCAAATGATTAATTTCCTTAAGGTCATGGGGTGAGTGTACTGTAAAGATTCTGCTTGTATTGTTTTGGAAAGAAACTGGAAAAAGTTAAATCATCTAAAAGTCCCTACTACAATTTTTTCATAAATAGTAAACAAAATTTAATCTCTTGGATTGCATGGATAGTTGATGTGTACAACATAGAAACATAACGCACATTATGTACACATGAAAGGTGAGTCTTTGACATCTACTGCAACATCAAAATGACACAGTAGATGAAAAACAGTAGACCTCACCATGAACTTTGCACTTCATTTTGCCTTCACTATCAAAGCAGCATTCACTGTCTACAAAATCCGTAATCTGTCTGCTTATATTTGAAAATTGAAACCATGTGTTATACGCTGGTCTTGCAAAAATGTCTGTTGTGTTGCACATAATGAAAACTGCCCTGCAAAGTCCCATGCTGTCAGTGACAGAAAAAAGAATGCATAACATTTAAGCTAAATAAATGTACCTGTGTACATACTATGGCAAATATAAAGCATTAGGAATTGAACATGTTCCATTGTTGGTAAATTAGATTAAACAGAGTTACAGTATTTTACCCAGACCATCGTCATTCAATAACATTTCTTGTCACTTATATCCCACTCTCAATTTTGTAAACTTGCAAGCTGGTTAGTGCCTTGCAAATTTCAGCTTGTTCCAGGAGTCTGCCATGTGCATTTGTAAATTCCTTGAATTTATCATATTTGTATGCAGTGTATTTATACTTGAAAGTGTATTAATATATCATTTTCATATGATGCATGTGTTACTTGAAAGTGTATAACATAATAAAAATAATAATAATAATAATAATTCAAAATAAAAATACATCACGATTAGGAGTATTTCTATATATACAAGCATTTTTTCTTGAACTTCACTTTCACTGTACACCAGTAGGTATATATTCATGTGATTGATGAATTCAAATATGAAAATAATGCTGTTATTTCTAATTGATTATTACAACTCCCACTGTAAACAAACTCCCTCATATTCTTTTGTGTAAGCATAGACTTAATTGTACACATAGTTGTACACTCCCTCATATTCTTATGTGTAAGCATAGTCTTCAATGTACACATAGTTGTACACTTTCTCATATTCTTATGTGTAAGCATAATGTGCACAGTTGTACACTCCCTCACTTATGTGTAAGCATAGTCTTCATTGTACACATAGTTGTACACTTTCTCATATTCTTATGTGTAAGCATAATGTGCACAGTTGTACACTCCCTCACTTATGTGTAAGCATAGTCTTCATTGTACACATAGTTGTACACTTTCTCATAGTATTATGTGTAAGCATAGTCTTCATTGTACACATAGTTGTACACTCCCTCATATTCTTATGTGTAAGCATAGTCCTAATTGTACACATAGTTGTACACTCCCTCACATTCTTATGTATAAGCACAGACTTCACTGTACACATACTTCATCAAACTGTAGGTAATTAAACCCAAAAATAATCCAAGAAGTAATGACACAAGTCCTAAAAATAAACAGTCCTGAAGACAACTCAGTTCAAGTCCTAAATAAACATGTATTCTGATTACATACAATGCCATTGATAAAATAAAATATAAATATGCATTCCTTAATTTTTGTAACTTTCTTTTGTATTAAATATTGACATTATCTTATGTACACATGAAAGGTGAGTCTTTGACATCCACTGCAACATCAAAATGACACAGTAGATGAAAAATAGTAGACCTCACCATAAACTTTGCACTTCATTATGCCTTCACTATCAAAGTAGCATTCACTGTCTACAAAATCTGTGATATGTCTGCTTATATTTGAAACCATGTGTTTTACGCTGGTCTTGCAAAAATATCTGTTGTGTTGCATAGAATGAAAACTGCCCTGCAAAATTCCATGCTGTCAGTGACAGAAAGAAGAATGCATAACATATAAGCTAAATACAGATACTGGTTGGTGTACATACTATGGCAAATATAAAGCATTAGGAATTTAACATATTCCATTGTTGGTAAATTAGTTTACACAGAGTTACAGTATTTTACCCATACCATCACCATTCAATAACATTTCTTGTCACTTATATCCCACTGTCAATTTTGTAAACTTGCAAGCTGGTTAATGCCTTGCAAATTTGAGCTTGTTCCAGGAGTCTGCCATGTACATTTGTAATTTCCTTAAATTAGTCATATTTGTATGCAGTATATTAATACTTGAAAGTGTATCAATATATCATTTTCATATACAGTGTGTTCATACTTGAAAGTGTATATATATATCATTTTCTTATGATGCATGTGTTACTTGAAAGTGTATAACATAATAATAATAATAATAATAATAATAATAATAATACAAAATAAAAATACATCACGATTAGGAGTATTTCTATATGCAAGCATATTTTCTTGAACTTCACTTTCACTGTATACCAGTAGGTATATATTAATGTGATTGATGAATTCAAACCTGAAAATAATGCTGCTATTTCTAATTGATTAATACAACTACCACTGTAAACAAACTCCCTCATGTCTTATGTGTAAGCATACACTTAATTGTACACATAGTTGTACACTCCCTCATATTCTTATGTGTAAGCATAGTCTTCATTGTACACATAGTTGTACAATTTCTCATATTCTTATGACATAGTCTTTATTGTACACAGTTGTACACTCCCAGATATTCTTATGTGTAAGCATAGACTTAATTGTAAACATAGTTGTACACTCCCTCATATTCTTATGTGTAAGCATAGTCTTAATTGTACACATAGTTGTACACTCCCTCATATTCTTATGTGTAAGCATAATGTGCACAGTTGTACACTCCCTCACTTATGTGTAAGCAGTCTTCATTGTACACATAGTTGTACAATTTCTCATATTCTTATGTGTAAGCATAGTCTTCATTGTACACATAGTTGTACACTCCCTCATATTCTTATGTGTAAGCATAGTCTTCATTGTACACATAGTTGTACACTTTCTCATATTCTTATGTGTAAGCATAGTCTTCATTGTACACATAGTTGTACACTACCCCATATTCTTATGTTTAAGCATAGTCTTCATTGTACACATAGTTGTACACTCCCTCATATTTTTATGTGTAAGCATAGTCTTCATTGTACACATAGGTGTACAATTTCTCATATTCTTATGTGTAAGCATAGTCTTCATTGTACACATAGTTGTACACTCCCTCATATTCTGATGTGTAAGCATAGTCTTCATTGTACACATAGTTGTACACTTTCTCATATTCTTATGTGTAAGCATAGTCTTCATTGTACACATAGTTGTACACTCCCTCATATTCTTATGTTTAAGCATAGTCTTCATTGTACACATAGTTGTACACTTTCTCATAGTATTATGTGTAAGCAGTCTTCATTGTACACATAGTTGTACACTCCCTCATATTCTTATGTGTAAGCATAGTCTTAATTGTACACATAGTTGTAAACTCCCTCACATTCTTATATATAAGCACAGACTTCACTGTACACATACTTCATCATCCTGTAGGTAATTAAACCCAAAAATAATCCAAGAAGTAATGACACAAGTCCTAAAAATAAACAGTCCTGAAGAAAACTCAGTTCAAGTCCTAAATAAACATGTATTCTGATTACATACAATGCCATTGATAAAATAAAATATAAATATGCATTCCTTAATTTTTGTAACTTTCTTTTGTATTAAATATTGACATTATCTTATGTACACATGAAAGGTGAGTCTTTGACATCCACTGCAACATTAAAATGACACAGTAGATGAAAAATAGTAGACCTCACCATAAACTTTGCACTTCATTATGCCTTCACTATCAAAGTAGCATTCACTGTCTACAAAATCTGTAATCTGTCTGCTTATATTTGAAACCATGTGTTTTACGCTGGTCTTGCAAAAATATCTGTTGTGTTGCATAGAATGAAAACTGCCCTGCAAAATTCCATGCTGTCAGTGACAGAAAGAAGAATGCATAACATATAAGCTAAATACAGATACTGGTTGGTGTACATACTATGGCAAATATAAAGCATTAGGAATTTAACATATTCCATTGTTGGTAAATTAGTTTACACAGAGTTACAGTATTTTACCCATACCATCACCATTCAATAACATTTCTTGTCACTTATATCCCACTGTCAATTTTGTAAACTTGCAAGCTGGTTAATGCCTTGCAAATTTGAGCTTGTTCCAGGAGTCTGCCATGTACATTTGTAATTTCCTTAAATTAGTCATATTTGTATGCAGTATATTAATACTTGAAAGTGTATCAATATATCATTTTCATATACAGTGTGTTCATACTTGAAAGTGTATATATATATCATTTTCTTATGATGCATGTGTTACTTGAAAGTGTATAACATAATAATAATAATAATAATAATAATAATAATAATAATAATAATACAAAATAAAAATACATCACGATTAGGAGTATTTCTATATGCAAGCATATTTTCTTGAACTTCACTTTCACTGTATACCAGTAGGTATATATTCATGTGATTGATGAATTCAAACCTGAAAATAATGCTGCTATTTCTAATTGATTAATACAACTACCACTGTAAACAAACTCCCTCATGTCTTATGTGTAAGCATACACTTAATTGTACACATAGTTGTACACTCCCTCATATTCTTATGTGTAAGCATAGTCTTCATTGTACACATAGTTGTACACTTTCTCATATTCTTATGACAGTCTTTATTGTACACAGTTGTACACTCCCAGATATTCTTATGTGTAAGCATAGACTTAATTTTACACATAGTTGTACACTCCCTCATATTCTTATGTGTAAGCATAGTCTTAATTGTACACATAGTTGTACACTCCCTCATATTCTTATGTGTAAGCATAATGTGCACAGTTGTACACTCCCTCACTTATGTGTAAGCAGTCTTCATTGTACACATAGTTGTACAATTTCTCATATTCTTATGTGTAAGCATAGTCTTCATTGTACACATAGTTGTACACTCCCTCATATTCTTATGTGTAAGCATAGTCTTCATTGTACACATAGTTGTACACTTTCTCATATTCTTATGTGTAAGCATAGTCTTCATTGTACACATAGTTGTACACTACCCCATATTCTTATGTTTAAGCATAGTCTTCATTGTACACATAGTTGTACACTCCCTCATATTTTTATGTGTAAGCATAGTCTTCATTGTACACATAGTTGTACAATTTCTCATATTCTTATGTGTAAGCATAGTCTTCATTGTACACATAGTTGTACACTCCCTCATATTCTTATGTGTAAGCATAGTCTTCATTGTACACATAGTTGTACACTTTCTCATATTCTTATGTGTAAGCATAGTCTTCATTGTACACATAGTTGTACACTACCCCATATTCTTATGTTTAAGCATAGTCTTCATTGTACACATAGTTGTACACTTTCTCATAGTATTATGTGTAAGCAGTCTTCATTGTACACATAGTTGTACACTCCCTCATATTCTTATGTGTAAGCATAGTCTTAATTGTACACATAGTTGTAAACTCCCTCACATTCTTATATATAAGCACAGACTTCACTGTAGGTAATTAAACCCAAAAATAATCCATGAAGTAATGACACAAGTCCTAAAAATAAACAGTCCTGAAGAAAACTCAGTTCAAGTCCTAAATAAACATGTATTCTGATTACATACAATGCCATTGATAAAATAAAATATAAATATGCATTCCTTAATTTTTGTAACTTTCTTTTGTATTAAATATTGACATTATCTTATGTACACATGAAAGGTGAGTCTTTGACATCCACTGCAACATCAAAATGACACAGTAGATGAAAAATAGTAGACCTCACCATAAACTTTGCACTTCATTATGCCTTCACTATCAAAGTAGCATTCACTGTCTACAAAATCCGTAATCTGTCTGCTTATATTTGAAACCATGTGTTACACGCTGGTCTTGCAAAAATATCTGTTGTGTTGCATAGAATGAAAACTGCCCTGCAAAATCCCATGCTGTCAGTGACAGAAAGAAGAATGCATAACATATAAGCTAAATACAGATACTGGTTGGTGTACATACTATGGCAAATATAAAACATTAGGAATTGAACATGTTCCGTTGTTGGTAAATTAGTTTACACAGAGTTACAGTATTTTACCCATACCATCATCATTCAATAACATTTCTTGTCACTTATATCCCACTCTCAATTTTGTAAACTTGCAAGCTGATTAGTGCCTTGCAAATTTGAGCTTGTTCCAGGAGTCTGCCATGTACATTTGTAATTTCCTTAAATTAGTCATATTTGTATGCAGTATATTAATACTTGAAAGTGTATCAATATATCATTTTCATATACAGTGTGTTCATACTTGAAAGTGTATCAATATATCATTTTCATATACAGTGTGTTCATACTTGAAAGTGTATCAATATATCATTTTCATATACAGTGTGTTCATACTTGAAAATGTATTAATATATCATTTTCATATGATGCATGTGTTACTTGAAAGTGTATAACATAATAATAATAATAATAATAATAATAATAATAATAATAATAATAATACAAAATAAAAATACATCATGATTAGGAGTGTTCTATATATATAAGCATTTTTTTTCTTGAACTTTACTTTCACTGTACACCAGTAGGTATATATTCATGTGATTGATGAATTCAAACCTGAAAATAATGCTGCTATTTCTAATTAATTAATACAAAACTCCCTCATATTCTTATGTGTAAGCATAGACTTAATTGTACACATAGTTGTACACTCCCTCATATTCTTATGTGTAAGCATAGTCTTAATTGTACACATAGTTGTACACTCCCTCATAGTCTTATGTGTAAGTATAGACTTAATTGTACACATAGTTGTACACTCCCTCATATTCTTATGTGTAAGCATAGTCTTAATTGTACACATAGTTGTAGACTCCCTCACATTCTTATGTATAAGCACAGACTTCATTGTACACATACTTTATCATCCTGTAGGTAATTAAACCCAAAAATAATCCAAAAATTAAAGACACAAGTCCTAGCAATAAACAGTCCTGAAGAAAACTCAGTTTAAGTCCTATTTAAGTCCTATCAGTGTACATATGCAGCATGAAATTTGAACGGTGTTTGACCTTGTACAACCATGGACTTTAGAATTGTTCTAGCTTAGTTCCTTTTTGTTCAGTGTGGATGTTGTCACTCCTTGACATATATTATTCAATTTTAGTTCATAAACTGAATACATTGCATAGTGTCACATTAAAAAAAAATGTACAGTTATTTGGATTGCACTACAATGTTGATGATTTACAAAATATTTCCTTGGCAATGAATTTCTTTGTGCTTGCTATGGTTCAAAATAGTATATTTATTCAAACTACTATTCTTAATGATAAATTACAGGTTTTTTATTATTTTATTTATACATATATTTTTACGTGTTAAGAATACAAGTCATGTGGCGAATAATAGTCCTTTCAAATGCACTGGATCCAGCAAGAGATCACTTTTGGCAAGGATTGATAAAGATAAATGCAATAAACTGACAAGAAAAGTGTAAAACTAGTAGCAAACAAAGCGTTTCCAACTCCTAATGAGTACTGAATACAAAACACACACAAGACAAACAAAATATAAACCATTGTGTTTGCAAAACATTACATATATATGGAGAGAGAGAGGGAATATAAAATAATAAGCACACATTTACTCTTGATAAATTTCCTGAATAATATTTAGAATTCTTTCATTGACTTAGTTGTTTAAACTCTTGAAAGTAATTACAAATTTTGGGTGATAGTATTAGATGTTCTGCCAAGAATTGTAACTAATACTGAGTTTCTGTTCAAAATATTTCTTATACTTGTTAGATTTCTTTCTTTCAAAGTTAATGTTATTTTCATCCAGATTGTTTAGTTAATATTATGGCTTATAATCTATCTAAATGTTGAATTGATGATAATAATTATCATGACTGTTGAATTGATGGAAAAATAGTAAACCCCACCATTAACTTCATTATGCCTTTAATGTCAAAGTAACATTCATCATCTACTATATCGGTAAGCTGTCTGCTGATATCTGAAATGATATGTTATTTGGCTCATCTTGCAAAAATGTCTGTTGTGTTGTATAAAGTGAAAACTGTCCTGCAAAGTCCCATGCTGTCAGAGACAGAAAGAAGAATGCATAACATATAAGCTAAAAAAAAGATATCTCTGTACATACTATGGCAAATATAAAGCATTAGGAATTGAACATGTTCCATTGTTGGTAAATTAGTTTACACAGAGTTACAGTATTTTACCCAGACCATTGTCATTCAATAACATTTCTTGTCACTTATATCCCACAATCAATTTTGTAAACTTGCAAGCTGGTTAGTGCCTTGCAAATTTGAGCTTGTTCCAGGAGTCTGCCATGTACATTTGTAATTTCCTTAAATTAGTCATATTTGTATGCAGTATATTAATACTTGAAAGTGTATCAATATATCATTTTCATATACAGTGTGTTCATACTTGAAAGTGTATCAATATATCATTTTCATATACAGTGTGTTCATACTTGAAAGTGTATCAATATATCATTTTCATATACAGTGTGTTCATACTTGAAAGTGTATTAATATATCATTTTCATATGATGCATGTGTTACTTGAAAGTGTATAACATAATAATAATAATAATAATAATAATAATAATAATAATAATAATAATAATACAAAATAAAAATACATCACGATTAGGAGTATTTCTATATACAAGCATTTTTTCTTGAACTTCACTTTCACTGCACACTAGTAGGTATATATTCATGTGATTGATGAATTCAAGCCTGAAAATAATGCTGCTATTTCTAATTGATTAATACAACTACCACTGTAAACAAACTCCCTCATGTCTTATGTGTAAGCATACACTTAATTGTACACATAGTTGTACACTCCCTCATATTCTTATGTATAAGCATAGTCTTCATTGTACACATAGTTGTACACTTTCTCATATTCTTATGACATAGTCTTCATTGTACATAGTTGTACACTCCCAGATATTCTTATGTGTAAGCATAGACTTAATTGTACACATAGTTGTACACTCCCTCATATTCTTATGTGTAAGCATAGTCTTAATTGTACACATAGTTGTACGCTCCCTCATATTCTTATGCATAAGCATAGACTTGTACACATAGTTGTACACTCCCTCATAGTCTTATGTGTAAGCATAGACTTAATTGTACACATATTTGTACACTCCCTCATAGTCTTATGTGTAAGTATAGACTTAATTGTACACATAGTTGTACACTCCCTCATATTCTTATGTGTAAGCATAGTCTTAATTGTACACATAGTTGTACACTCCCTCATATTCTTATGTGTAAGCATAGTCTTAATTGTACACATAGTTGTAGACTCCCTCACATTCTTATGTATAAGCACAGACTTCATTGTACACATACTTTATCATCCTGTAGGTAATTAAACCCTAAAATAATCCAAAAATTAAAGACACAAGTCCTAGCAATAAACAGTCCTGAAGAAAACTCAGTTTAAGTCCTATTTAAGTCCTATCAGTGTACATATGCAGCATGAAATTTGAACGGTGTTTGACCTTGTACAACCATGGACTTTAGAATTGTTCTAGCTTAGTTCCTTATTGTTCAGTGTAGATGTTGTCACTCCTTGACATATATTATTCAATTTTAATTCATAAACTGAATACATTGCATAGTGTCACATAAAAAAAAATGTACAGTTATTTGGATTGCACCACAATGTTGATGATTTACAAAATATTTCCTTGGCAATGAATTTCTTTGTGCTTGCTATGGTTCAAAATAGTATATTTATTCAAACTACTATTCTTAATGATAAATTACAGGTTTTTTATTATTTTATTTATACATATATTTTTACGTGTTAAGAATACAAGTCATGTGGCGAATAATAGTCCTTTCAAATGCACTGGATCCAGCAAGAGATCACTTTTGGCAAGGATTGATAAAGATAAATGCAATAAACTGACAAGAAAAGTGTAAAACTAGTAGCAAACAAAGCGTTTCCAACTCCTAATGAGTACTGAATACAAAACACACACAAGGCAAACAAAATATAAACCATTGTGTTTGCAAAACATTACATATATATGGAGAGAGAGAGGGAATATAAAATAATAAGCACACATTTACTCTTGATAAATTTCCTGAATAATATTTAGAATTCTTTCATTGACTTAGTTGTTTAAACTCTTGAAAGTAATTACATATTTTGGGTGATAGTATTAGATGTTCTGCCAAGAATTGTAACTAATACTGAGTTTCTGTTCAAAATATTTCTTATACTTGTTAGATTTCTTTCTTTCAAAGTTAATGTTATTTTCATCCAGATGGTTTAGTTAATATTATGGCTGATAATCTATCTAAATGTTGAATTGATGGTAATAATTATCATGACTGTTGAATTGATGGAAAAATAGTAAACCCCACCATTAACTTGATTATGCCTTTAATGTCAAAGTAACATTCATCATCTACTATATCGGTAAGCTGTCTGCTGATATCTGAAATGATATGTTATTTGGCTCATCTTGCAAAAATGTCTGTTGTGTTGTATAAAGTGAAAACTGTCCTGCAAAGTCCCATGCTGTCAGTG
Organism: Unio delphinus; assembly: GCA_029339505.1. NCBI lineage: Eukaryota > Metazoa > Mollusca > Bivalvia > Unionida > Unionidae > Unio > Unio delphinus. The sequence continues at coordinate 17,069,679 of JAQISU010000210.1, read as the reverse complement.
ACAGAAAGAAGAATGCATAACATATAAGCTAAAAAAAAAGATATCTCTGTACATACTATGGCAAATATAAAGCATTAGGAATTGAACATGTTCCGTTGTTGGTAAATTAGTTTACACAGAGTTACAGTATTTTACCCAGACCATTGTCATTCAATAACATTTCTTGTCACTTATATCTCACTCTCAGTTTTGTAAACTTCAGACTATGGTCTTAGTTTATATTTAGATGTACATAGTTATCTATATATTGATTATTTGTGTCATTGGAGTTTGATTCAGCCATGTTACAGTATAATAATAATAATAATAATAATAATAATAATAATAATAATAATGATAATAATGATAATAATAATAAATAAATAAATAAATAAATAAAGAATGATAATAATAAATAAAATAATAATAATAAATAAATAATAACAATAATAATAATTTAAAAATATACATCAAGAAACAGTCCTTAATTTTTGTAACTTTCTTTTGTATTAAATATTGACATTATCTTATGTACACATGAAAGGTGAGTCTTTGACATCCACTGCAACATTAAAATGACACAGTAGATGAAAAATAGTAGACCTCACCATAAACTTTGCACTTCATTATGCCTTCACTATCAAAGTAGCATTCACTGTCTACAAAATCCGTAATCTGTCTGCTTATATTTGAAACCATGTGGCATGTATTATATGATCCTCTTGCAGGAATGTGTGTTGTGTTGAATAAAATGAAAACTGCCCTGCAAAGTCCCATGCTGTCAGTGACTGAAGAAGAATGCATAACATATAAGCTAAATACAGATACTGGTTGGTGTATATACTATGGCAAATATAAAGCATTAGGAATTGAACATGTTCCATTGTTGGTAAATTAGTTTACACAGAGTTAAAGAATTTTACCCAGACCATCGTCATTCAGTAACATTTCTTGTCACTTATATCCCACTTTCAATTTTGTAAACTTGCAAGCTGGTTAGTGCCATGCAATTTTGAGCTTGTTCCAGGAGTCTGCCATGTGCATTTGTAAATTCATTGAATTTATCATATTTGTATGCAGTGTATTTATACTTGAAAAGTGTATTAATATGTCATTCACATGCAGTGTATTCATAGGCAGTGTTTTTGTATTTGAAAGTGTATTGATGTGCATAATTATGCAGCATGTGTTAATTGAAAATGTATATCATTTTCATATAGTAAATTTATATTTGAAAAGTGAATCAAAATAGTATGTCTATATTCAGTGTGTTTATGCTTGAAAGTGTACAAATACATGATATTGATATGCATTGTATTAATGCTTGACAGTTTGTATATTTTGGATTAAGTGATATGTCTTCTAGTGTATCTTGGTCATATTGCACGAAACGAGCACAGGAGAAATTTTACAGTTGTAACAAATGTAACTGAATGGAGAATCTAGAACAAAGTTTGTTAGAGTACCTATAACACAGTATTTAGAGTACCTATAACACAGTATTTAGAGTACATATAGTTAAACATGAATATATAGCAAAATTCATTTTCCGGGAAAACTAAACACTAATGCTTGACAGCTATTTTCCCTCATTTGAAAGCTTAGGTAGCCAAGAATCATTAAACAGGATCATTTAAAACAAATGGAACGGAATTTTATACTCTTGTTGACCAAAATAAACATTTGATTGTTAATCTGCCCGTTCCCCCACCCTCATTGTCTTCAAAACCTTCTGTAGCTGGGTGACAGCTTTAAATAAGAGGTCAAGCTAAGTTACCTATTAACTACTCTCAAGCATCGTCAATAATACCAATCCTGCTGGATGAAAAAACAAAACTCAAGAATATTTCTCTTGTCAGAATACATTGATATTGTAACTGTATGATTTATATTGTGCATGCTACATTGAATGTGTTTATCTTGGTATTTTCTTGCACTGTTTTCTCATTAAAGTGTTTAGAAATGGGCACATAAGTTAGAGCATGTGACAGCTTGTGTGGTTCATGTTATATGAACATGTATATAAATATATAATTTACTTGATGAATGTAGCCAAAGAATGACTGGTACTTGACCTAAATGTTAAATTGATGTTAATTTCCACCATTTGAAATTCAGCAGCAGGGTTACTGATAATTGTCTTAGATGTTGAATTGATGGGAATTTACAGTATTAAATGCAGCACAATATTGTCTGGTAATTTTATTAAATGTTGAATTTGATTGTTGCTAATTTACCATTTGAAATTCAACATAAGAATGGCTGAAAATTGTCATGAATGATAAGTTGATGGTAATTCAATGTTCAAAATACAACATAGAATTGTATGTATGTTAGTGTATGGTTAAAGTTACTGTAATTATGGATTTAAGTTGTGATAAGTAAGTCATAAAGATATTCTGTAAATTTGCTGCACGAATTGTCTTGTGATATGTTTTGATTATTTTTCATAGAAAATAAAAAAAAAATTTCTGACCATGTCTCTTATGTTCATTATAACGATGACAAAGACAAGCTAATCAAATAGTGTAGGATTTTGGTGATATGGAAACTTACTATTATCTGTATTGTTCTGTGACAATGGGATGAGGAAATTAGTCATGAGCTTTGTTACCCTTTGGCGATGGCATGACAAAAAGTCATTATTGGCATTGTTCTTTGTCAATGGGATGAGTAGATTAGCCATGAGCTTACTCTATGACAATGGCATGACAAAAACATCCATTTTCTGCATTGCTCTTTGTCAATGGGATGAGTTGTTGCTTTAGGGTTTAACGCCATTTTTCAGTACACGATAGGCAATACATGGCGGCCAGTATTATTGGTGGAGGAAGAACCCGGGATTGGTTGAGATGACTAGTGCTCTCGAGAGTCTGATTTTAGTTTTCAGACATATTCTCGTCTCTCCAGTCCCCCTGCGGGTTCAGGGTTGTAGAATTGGCCCGACGTGTCTCGCCACGTGTCGTAAAAGGCGACTAAGTAGAGGCAACCTGTTTGCCGTGGGTTGCGACCCGTGTCGGAGGAGGAAAGGATCCTGGTAGTTGAGCGGAGGCTTTTCCGATGCAATACACTGCTTTGGCCTCTACTTCTCTTAGACGGGTGGTTGAGATGGGCCTGGTCTCGACAAATCGGCTGGTCACGCCGAGCCCTAGGAGATCTTTTCTATTACTTATTCATCTTCTCTTTCTTTCTTGTATCTCTCTTGATACCACCGTTGCCCCTATATTCTTTTCCTTTAGCTTTCACTTTCCCAAGATTTAGAAGATTTCATAGAAGGCGGTGGCTCAACGGGTAGATCGATCCTAGAAGGAAGCTTCATGGGTCAATCCCAGGTAATTTTATCTAACGAGTATGGCATCTGTGTATACCTGGCACTTGAAAAGTGTCCCCTTGGTGGGTGGGAAGCATGGCCGCTGATATTTTAACTCTTAATCATGGCAAAGGCAACAAAAAAAAATCAACAATAAACGTACCAAACCACTGTCTGATTCAGATGAAGAAACAAGTGGCTTGGAATCATTTCCACGCTTCATGGTTATTCAGTCTAAGGATGATGCTAAACCACTTTCAGCTTTATCTCAGTTTGTTATTGAGAAAACCATTTCGGGACCGATTGGCACACCAAAAAGTGTCAAAAAACTCAAATCGGGTTGCCTTCTGATTGAGTGTGAGCGAAAGGGTCAAACAGATAATATCATGAAAATGAAAACCTTTTTCGATATTCCAGTGACCTCATTTGCCCACACTACACTGAATTCGTCCAAAGGCGTAATGCGCTGTCGTGACTTGGCTGGAGTCACGGACACAGATATCATCGAAGGTATGAAACATGAAGGCGTCACTGCAGTGCGTAGAATACGTATTAAACATAATAACACCCTGCAGGATACCAACACATTTGTACTCACCTTTAATAAACCAATTGTGCCCAAAGTGGTCAAGGTTGGGGTTTTGCAAGTAAAGATTGAGATCTACATACCAGAACCCCTTCGATGCTATAAGTGTCAAAAATACGGCCATAACGAGGACCGATGTTCCAGAGTCAAGGTATGTAGCCGACGCGGAGACCACTCTCATCAGGAAACTGACTGTAGAGCAACTCCGCATTGTGTCAGCTGTGGCAAGAAACATCACGCCAATTCTAAGGATTGTGATACATGGAAACAGGAGAAGGAAATTCCCTTTCGCTGCTTTTGGACCATGAATGGAAGGTTGCTGATGACCTTCATAGCAGTGATCACTTTCCGATCACTCTTGAAAATAACTCTAAAATTGATGACGCAATTCCACAATGGAATATAAAGAAGGCCGACTGGGCTATGTTTGAAACACTATGTAAAACTAAACTAAATAATGATACAGCATTCACCGCTGTTAATCCTATACAACATTTTACTTCAATTCTAATTACAATTGCAGATGAATCTATCCCTAAGTCCTCACCGAACATTAAGAAATTGCAAAACCCTTGGGTAACCAAGGAATGCAAAGAAGCCATTAAACAACGCCAAGAAGCATTAAAACAATTCAACAATCGTCCAACGTCCAAAAATTTAGACAAATATCGTATTGCCCGGGCTAAAACGACGCACAATCAAAGAATGTAAACGTGCATCTTGGAAGAAATATATATCTTCTTTAAACTCTCGTTCCTCAATGAAACAAGTTTGGGATACTATTCGAAAAATAAATGGAAAGAGGAAACACAATTCTATTCGACACCTGAAAACAAACAATATCAATTTTAGTTCGAAACATGACATAGCAAATATTCTTGCCGATAGTTTCTCAAAAATCTCTTCATCATCTAATTATTCAGAAACCTTTCGAAGATTAAAATCTCAAAAAGAAAAGTCACGTTTAAAATTCACATCGAACAACTCGGAAAGCTATAACCAGCTGTTTTCTTTATTGGAGCTTAAGAAGGCTTTAGACAAGGCCCATGATACATCTGCTGGGCCTGACGAAGTACATTACCAGTTCTTGAAACACCTCCCAGAATCGTCTCTGACATTACTTCTTAAAATCTTTATTGATTTATGGATTGCTGGTAATGTACCTAAGAGCTGGAAAGAACCAATAGTAATACCGATTCCCAAACCAGGCAAAGATATCGAATATCATAACAGCTATCGGCCCACTGCACTGACAAGCTGCGTGTGCAAAACAATGGAACGAATGATTAATTATCGGCTTGTATGGTACTTGGAAAGTAACAATTTAATATCTCCTTTCCAAAGTGGCTTCCATTCTGGTCGTAGTACTAACGATCATCTGTTTAGACTGGAAACATTTATTCGCGATGCATTTATCAAGAAGGAACATTTAGTAGCAGTACGGGATACTAAATGACCTGCACGATCTAGGTCTAAAAGGCCGTCTGCCCTCTTTCATCTCCAATTTTCTCTCCGACAGAGAATTCAAAGTGTGAGTGGGCTCTACCCTCTCCGATATGCACCAGCAGGAGATGGGTGTGTCGCAGGGTAGTATTGTATCTGTGACGCTATTTAATATCAAAATCAATAGCATCACCAAGTGCTTAGCTTCCGGTGTGGATTGCTCATTATATGTAGACGATTTTTTAATTTGCTATCAATCAAAGCACATGCATACATTTGAAAGGCAACTCCAGCAAAATATCAATAAGATCCATAGTTGGGCCAGTAATAACGGTTTCAAATTTTCTAAATCTAAAACAGTATGCATGCATTTCTGTCAGTTGCGAAGACATCATGATGACCCTAAACTCACGCTGGATGGAACACTTATACCAGTTGTTGAGGAAACAAAGTTTTTGGGTATTATCTTCGACAGAAAGCTGACTTTTATACCACAAGTCAAGAATGTAAAAGCTAAATGCTTAAAAGCTTTAAATTTACTGAAAGTACTTGCGCACACTGACTGGGATGCTGATATAAAAGTCCTCCTTAATTTGTATAGAACATTTATCCGCTCCATACTAGACTATGGATGCATTGTTTATGGTTCAGCTAGGTAGTCCTATTTGACAATGCTTGACCCATTTCATCATCAGGGAATAAGACTCGCTCTAGGAGCATTTAAGACATCTCCATGTGAAAGCCTTCTCTCGGAAGCGAATGAACCACCTTTATCGCATCGCAGAGAAATGCTTTCTGCACAATTCGCTCTTAAGATCAAACCCTCTGAACCCTGAGCTTAGTACCTCCTACAATATAGTATACTGTTGGTTACCTAGCCATATTGGTATTAGAGGAAATGAAGAAGCAGACCGGGCTGCTAAGATGGCTCTATCCCAAGAACCATCGGATTTTAAATTACCGTTTACTGATTTTAAACCTTGTATCAAAAAGTATCTACGTCAGACATGGCAGGTGTCATGCGATGATGCAGTTAATAACAAACTTCATGCCATAAAACCAACCCTGGGAGAATGGACTCCTTCCTACAGAACTATCCGTAGGGAGGAGGTTGTCATTGCAAAAATCAGAATCGGTCATACATACATTACCCGCTCCCACATACTAAAAGGTGAAGCTCCACAAGAGTTTCTTGCAATGAACCATTCACTGTTAAGCACTTTATGACCGAGTGTTCCGACCTGCAACCTACGCGTGATAAATCCTATAATGTACATGACATGAAGGAACTGTTTGATACTATACAAATCACTAGTATTTTAGATTTCCTGAAGGAAGTAAATCTTTATTCTAAACTATAACTTGTATGACATCACCTAAAAGCATTTTTATCTAATGCAAATACTGCCTCTTATTTAGAACATCTTATCATCAACATACACAATTTACATCTCCCGTTGATTGGGAAGCTTCATATTTTCCTGTTACCAACATCTTACCATTTTATATTTAACTATGATGGTTTTTTATATGGCTGGTCGATATTAAACCTTTCTTATTTTTAAACATATAACCTATTGTATGGCGCTAAATAGCCTAAAAGTGCTGGTACGCAGCAGTTAAAATTCAATTAATCAATCAATCAATCGTCTCTCCAGATGGGTCTTAGCTTTGACATAGCTTTCGTTGTTTGTGCTGCTCGTGACAAATTTTAAGTTCAATACCCTGTGGCAATGAAATGTAGCAAATTTTCATTTTACTGTGGCGAAGTGATTTGAGTTTTATTCCTGCTGTATGTAGAAGTAATACGTGGACTTGTAACTTTTGGTAAGGATATACATTATATGAGAATACGTTGACTTAGCTTTTAAAGGTATTTTAATAACAGATCTAAGAACCTGAACAGAACTGGTGTTTTCAGTATTGTATTTAATGAATAAAGACAACGATGTGCTGTGTCAAGGTAAATTCTTCATTATGTAAAGTTGTGAACATGTATTACTATCGTTACCTGTACTGACACACCTTGACATGCATAAGCTAGAAACAATATGCCAATACATAAAGAAAATATGAGGTCATTAGCATTATCGTGACGAGATATTTGTATAGCGTATTTGATTAAGACATCCTTAGCGTCAACACAACTAATTACTAATGGCAGAGAATTGACACCATTACCTAAACATGACGACAAATTTACTCGGTAAAATTTATATAATGTGTCAATATATCAGTAAGTCAAAATAGTTAAAAATATATATTTAACGTAAAGTTTACACAATTATGCCAACCAATGGAAACAGTAAACTCATCTAATATGACAGAAAATACATGGTCTTGATCGCGTATTCCTTATAAATATCTCATGACGACGAACATAATAATAATAATAATAATAATAATAATAATAATAATAATAATAATAATAATAATAATATAATCGAATAAATAAAACTGAACATACAATTTTTGCATAAATAAAGTTAATACAAAATCTATAAAAGAGTTGGTTAAAGTAGCAAGAACAGGTGCAATGAAAGATTTTGAAATGCGAAACCTATGGAATTCACAAAGACTGAGGAAGGATGTAGAATGTCAAATGAGCTTTGGCATTAATGTAAGATACGATACAGATATGTCACGATGACATCTGCGTCTTTGATCATGACTTTATATACACACACACACACACACACACACACACACACATCAGGATTGAAGCTTTATGAATATCAAAATTCATCTTTTTCTTGTGTACAATCTCAGGACATATTTTGCATCACTTTATGAAAAAGTCCTCGACTGTCAGAACCGCGATTTTTATCATACCATTGTATCTAACACTATCATTTGCTGTCGACTTTCTAACGTTACATGTTCTTGAAAGGAAGAAAACAAAATTGCTGAAACTTAGCTATAAATTTATCAAAGTAATGAACTACTCTGAACAAACGAAACCTCGATTCCTTGGAACAAGTATTTATACATTCAAATGTATGAACAGCTTTGAAATGTTTAAGGATTTTGCTAAATCAACCACACAACAGTTGTACTCGTCACTTTGTGCTTTTAACATATTCCGTCATTATCAAGATGTAAAAAGCGTGATGTTATGTCAATGTTAAGGGAAAGACATGTTTTGCTTGTGACATCTATGCAGAGTTCAGAAACATAGGCACGAAACACTGCAAACTATCGTAGCACATCATGGTAATAAATAGGATCGGAATTAGCAGATGACGTGAATTACAAAATATTTCGGAGCCCCGAGTGGTCTAAAATGCTGCCCGTTACGGATCACTGCCATCTTACCTCTGTCTGCGTGGGTTCGAATCTTAAGATTCGGCTAATGTAGTTATGAGAGAAAGCTTGCCAGTAGCTTCTCGTGGGTCGGTGGTTCTTTCCGGAGGTTTTCCCGGGTTCTTCCTCCACCAATAATACTGACCGCCATGTATAGCCCATCGTGTACTGAAAAATGGCGTTAAACCCTAACAAATAAATAAATTTGTTATGTTAACCTTGAATTTATAACTGATTATGATACGCACGTGATTTTGAAAGGCTACTCGCGTTTATGTTTTCATTATACCACAAAGGATGAAAATGCCAATATCAATTGCTTGAAAGCATGTCTTCATCCGAGGACTATAACTTAATGTATCTACAGGAACTAACACGATAATCTGAGAAAGCGTTTGTATCGTACTTCTAAGAAACCGCTTACTATTTTAAGTTTGGAGTAGCAGCTTTGCATCGACGTTACTGACAAACCAAATTATAATGTACATTTTGAGAATCTGCTTTATATCGTACATTTCGAGAAACCGTTTTGCATTTACGAAATTATTTTGGTGAATTTCGTTGCGCTTCCTAGACATTGAAGGACTTATGGACGTAAAATTGTTGACAATACAAATTGGCACATGACAACGTGAATAATTTTTTGAATACTTGTAATAATCGTAGCAAAGCACCACCCAAACAAAGTCATGCTAAACATCATATTAAACAGACTGAAGCCGCGGGCAGAGGAAATCATAGTTGAAGAACAGACAGGCTTCAGACCAGGGCGAAGCACAACTGAATAGATTTTCAACCTGAGAATACCATGTGAGAAATACCTCCAGCACCAACAAGACCTTTATCATGTCTTTATAGATTTTAAGAAGGCGTTTGACAGGGTATGGCATCCAGCCCTTTGGTCCAACATGAAGCTGTACAAGATCAACGCTAACCTGATTAAAGTCACAGAAAGCCTTTACAGCAAGGCCACCAGCGTAGTATGCTTCAACGGTCAAATAGGAGATTAGGTTAGGAGAACTGTGGGAGTCAGACATTGCTGCTTGCTTTCACCTACTATCTTCAACATCTTCCTTGAAAGAATCATGACTAATGCACTGGAAGACCATAAAAGAATTGTCAGTATTAGAGGCAGAATAATAAAGAATCTGCGCTTTGCTGATGACATCTGTGGCCTTGCAGGAAACGAGGAGGAGCTAGCTCAGTTGGTGGAAAAACTGGACAGGACAGCTACTGCGTTTGGTATGGAAATCAGTGCAGAGAAGACCAAATTGATGACCAACAACACCAGAGGCATCAGCACTGACGTCATGATTAGTGGCCAAAAACTGGAAACAGTTAATAGATTCAAGAACTTAGGAGCCATCGTTGCAGACGAGGGATCGAAACTAGAAATATTGTCCAGGATTGCGCTGACAATAACAGCAATGACAAGGCTGAAGACAGTTTGGAAAGACAGAAACGTCTCAGTCAGTTCAAAAATCAGACTGATGCGCTCCTTGGTTGCATCTATATTCCTATATGCCTGTGAGTCATGGATCCTCACAGCGGATCTCGAAAGGAGGATACAAGCTGTTGAAATGAGATGCTTTCGAACTATGCTTGGCATTACATATAGAGATTATGTCAGGAATGAGGAAGTGGGAAACAGAATTAAGCAAGCCATTGGGCCCTATGAAGAGCTATTGACCATTGTGAAAAAGCGCAAAATGAAATGGTATGTACATGTTACACGATTAAAAGGGCTTGCTAAGACAATCATGCAAGGTACTGTGCAGGGAGGGCGAAGGAGAGGAAGACAGAGGAAAATATGGGAGGTTAACATCTCAGAGTGGACAGGACTGAAGCTGAGTGACACAGTGAGAGTATCAGAAAACAGACCGGAATGGAGGAAGCTGGTTGTAAGGTTATCAGTGGTGCCCCAACGGTCGGCAAGACTAAAGGATAGATGGATGAATGGATGGATGGATGGATGGATGGATGGATGGATGGATGGATGGATGGATAGATAGATATATAGATAGATAGATAGATGGATGGATGGATGGATGGATGGATGGATGGATGGATGGATGGATAGATAGATAGATAGATAGATAGATAGATAGATAGATAGATAGATAGATAGATAGATAGATAGATAGATAGCTAGCTAGCTAGCTAGACAGATAGATAGATTGATAGATAGATAGATAGATAGATAGATAGATAGATAGATAGATAGATAGATAGATAGATAGATTGATCGAACAATCGTAGCAATACAATCTTTTGAAATAAATATTAAAAGGTTTTAATGCGTTCTTGATTCTCATTATCCTTTATGATTTTCTGAATCTCATAGACTACCGCGTAGTCATTAACATCACTTTTGTTTCTAACAACATTGTTACGTCTTCTTGTGTACCATTTTTGTCGTTTGGCCCTGATTTTCGAGAATTTTACCACCATGTACCCTATTAGAATGTGCATGTCAGACGATTTTCACGTTTTTTACCAGTATACAGTCCCATCAAAATGTATAATTCTGACGATTTTCACAATATTTACTACGATTTACTCAGAATGTGTAATTCATGAGGAATAATACTATTTTTATAAAGAATTTTATCGCTGACAAACAAAATAGCATTTATTATATCTTTCTGTTTCTTAAAAGATTTTCACGATTTGTACTAATAAACACCCCATCAGAATTTGCAAATTGGATGATATTCGTGAATTTTACTGGTAAACATCCCATGAAAATGTGTAAGTCATGAGGAGTAATAATAGTATTATATAGGATGTTAGCGCTGACCTAATATTACTTACTACTTTCTCTTTCGATACTCACTCTAACTTACTAATTTCACTTTCAATAATCCTTTTTAGTTGTCTTTTCTTGTTTTGCATTTGTTTGACAATTCTAATCTAATTTTTCTACTGCGTTAAAGAAAGGCACCGTCATTCGCTTTACTTCTACATCATCCGCTAACGAAGGAAAGACAGCTTGTTGAATTTCCTCAATCAGTTTATATACTGATGGCAGAGTATATCTTTCCGCGTATTTAAGCTCTTGTAAGTATGCAAAATCATAAAGACTTTGACAGGAATTAGTTTACCAGATAATTGTATTCCGTCATTTTTCAAAATTTGTAATAGCAGAAATAATATTATTATTATTTTCATAATTCATTAATATAATAATATATATTATATTATATTATATTATATTATATTATATTATATTATATTATATTATATTATATTATATTATATTATATTATATTATATTATATTATATTATATTATATTATATTATATTATATTTTATTATATATTCACACACACATATACACACACACACACACACACACACACACACACACACATATATATATATCTATATATATATATATATATATATATATATATATATATATATATATATATATATATATATAATTTTGTAAAAAGTACCCAATTGGTTATATTCATGAGTCCCTATATTTGCTTTGCGTCATTCATAGGGTATTTTTCAGACCTTTCCTATGGTCTTCTCGGTACCCTATGACCGTTTCATTTGAACGACATTTTTTGGGGGAATGTCCTTATGGTTGCTTTTCAGTTAAAATTCGAGCTTTATTTTGAGGGCGTCACAAATTCTTTTCATAAACATTCCTCCATCGAATTTTCTAAGCGAAACGAAATGTTAGTATATTCAAAAGGTTGTCTATGCATTTCAATTTCATGCACACCTCCCCCAGGATCAAACTCCGGGGAGAGTGAAAAATGCATCCACCATATTGTCTGAACGTGACATGCCAGAACATGAAACTCTTTCAGGCTGGCGTCTCCTAAAAATATTTTTAAAAAAACCTTTATTACGCGACCGTCGATAATATCCGACACAGGCATTCGAACCGCCAAACTTCGAAAATCAGCCGCACTAGCGATAAGCTATGGTTCTTATCAGCACGTATGTATAAAGAAATTACTGTAAAGGGTACCGCAACCACTATTTGGTGTATTTTTTATTTTAACTTAAATTATTTATGTATTATTTTTACATTATTTTATGTGATACAAAAAATGTTTAAGGCAGTTTCAATATATTATATTTAGAGTTGACTTTATGTAATAGTGTTATACTGACGAACACAAGTATCTTTCAAGTCATTGACAGTAACATGGTAGGTAACTATGCTGACTTACTGAAGAAAGATGCCTGAAATAATTATCTCCAGTTTGACAATATCTAGATATATTTCACTAGTCTCTATATTCAGTCATCTATTCAAACCGAATTTGTTTCTGATTTTCTTTTCTCGAAAAAACGAATTTATGTAAACATTTCTGCTACACTTTGTACCGAGGGTGTGCAGATATTAAAATTTTGACCAGCGTCATTCATTGGTTTAAATGTTTTTACTTCACCGGTCTCTGTACTTATATATTTAATAGGTCTCCTTTTAACTGTTTTACAAGTACCGGTAATTCCTCGTGCATTTTTCTCACCTTGTGTGATAGCTTGAAGGTTACTTAAAAAGTTGCTTTTAGGAATTGAGTCAATGTGGTCAATTACAAGACCATCCTGGATTTCTCCGAAATAAGGCTCAAATATAAAATGGTGAAAGACATATTGTTTCTTCACAGCAGTAAACAATATATAACAATGATTACTGACAAAACCAACTGTCTTTTTCAACAGACAGTTTCTGATTACACCATCTCGATATGCTTCAGAATTGTTGATCGTGTGATGCTTTACAAATTACTGGCTCATTAATATAGTAATATTCTTTGTTTAAATCATTATTTGTCTAAATTGTTACTCGAGAATCTAGACAAGTAATCATTTATATGGTGTATAGCTTTATCACTGTCTTTATTTCTTAAAATCATAATACTGGTTGAGTTCTCTGTATCTTTTACCGCCAGACTGCACACACAATAATGTTTTTCCTCTAACTCCAACACCAGCATTCATTTATAGAGGATTTGTTACAAGATGTTGAATGTGCTATCATCAATCACCGACTCTTTGTTTGGGTCATTGCACATATAATATTTTTATTTATTTAAATACTTATCTTATATATAAGATTAATGAGTTTGAGAGATTATCGAAAATCAAACCTTTGAATATAAATTTAATTTCGATATGATATATTCTGACTTACCAATAAAAGTTCTGGGTAATCCGACGAATAATTTTAATAAAATTCACGATGCAAAGATTTATTTTAACAAAGATGACGCATCTCACGTATAGAAAACATTCAAAATTCATGAATGTGTCGACTCTACCTTGAACGACAAACGAGCGGCAAATATCATTAATTATTTCGATAATCGGAAGTATCTTATCAGAGTAAAATTATTGTACTAACAGAAAAAGATAATTTGATTGTTCGTGATAAGTATGATCTTATCCTTGTTAATGAATAAACTGTGATACTGAGTAAAAATTCCAAAGCAGGAATGTTGACTGGTATTGACAAACCGTATTATGAAGGAGCGTATCCGGTAACCGCGTTTATTTATGAAATTTATCCGATAAATGAAAAACCCAGCATTGATAATCTGAAATCAATCAAATTGTCAAGGATAAATTGTGTGGTGGAACAAGTAATTGAACAGTATTCAAACGCGATTCGTGGAAATGGGTTAAATGATCCAAGACGTAGAACAATAAACGAGTGGGCTGAGTTAGTAAAAATTAGCGGAGCTACAATTTATGATGTATCAGGTTAGAAAATACACTAAAATGTCCAATAATAGTAGCAACAGTAACAGGATAAATTGTATACGATTCAAAACAATATTAAAAAGGAAGAGCTGCAATAAATATCATTCAAAATAATGCCCACGCTTCGACTAGCGCAGTAACACTATTTCCACGAGATCGAATCGTAAGACTTTATCAGTATAACAAAACATGTTTGATTCACGAAATAATTAAAAACGATCATGTCTCAGTATGATTGTTTCAGAGTTCTGTAAACGACGATGAACTTGTTAGCCTGGATGGAAGTATTTGTATCACGAAAAATGTAAGTTTGATCAATTTGTATGACCTAACGGTGAAATATATCGTAAAGAATCTCTTCAGGAAGAAATGAAAAAAAAACTCCATCAGAAATTTTCAACAGAATACATTGAGCAATTATCAACAAATTGTTTTACAGTTCCGTCAGTTGCAGCTCACTTTGCCCGAGAAAAGAATTTGTAGAAACCAACACGATTTGACATTGTTGAAGACGTACAATTAAGTTTCTGTGAATATGGACACGGTGGATTGTGGAATAATAAATAAGATTATAATAATGTTATTTTTGTGGATAAGGTAGCTTGTTATCCAAGAAGTGTTATAAGCTACGGAGACTGTTTTGGATATTTTAAAAGATATGGACACCCCCGTCACGAAATGACCAGAGTATCGATAAATAAAGCACTACCCGATTTTAATCTAACCGGATTCGCTCGTATTATATCATTAGAGTTTGTCAGGGGTCTTCATCCGATCTGTTATATTTGGTTTGGTAGACATTTATCTGAGAAACGCTGGGCTCCATTAGTTTTATTACGATATATGATTGATTGTCAAATACTGATATCGCTGCTTGTAAATGAGGCAATTATATCATATCAGAAGTTTGGTTACCACCACGTGAAGATGATAAAAACCGCAAAAGATCTTTTTAGAAGAATAATCGGTAAATCGATCACAAACAACATTATGCATGATTAATTATAGATGCTGCTGAATACGATTTTATAATCGCAGCTGCAACAAAGAGAGATATATTTGTAGGTCGAGAAAATGCTTAACTGTCAAACGGAACACGGTTCTCGGTTATGTCGATGACCTCTCTCCCAATATACACATCTAAGAACGTATATGCTCGCTTCTGTTTCTATACACTTGCTATCGATGATAAAAAGATTCCATGATACCGCATTTTGAGTTGCAACGGACTCAGTTTATATCGAAAGAAATATACAGAATTAGTTGCTCGTTTTGCTGAATCCGCGATTGTTGAAATCGAATATACTTATCATAGTAATCATATATCAGAATAATCACCTAGACATTTATCGAAGAAACCATCTGTGTCCGATCCTGTATCCAGACATAAGTCTGTTTATCTAAATGAACCAGGAGGATGTGGGCAAACAACTCTTGTTATTGAATTATTTAGGTAACTCTTACCCACAGACATACGATAGAAATAAAATAAACAGGTGTGCAATTATGTACTTATCACAGCGTCTTTCGGCACAAAGGTGACGCATGGACTCCTGATCGAATGGGTGAGGAATATATTCACTGAGTAATAATTTGGGATGAAATATGTACAGTAGTGCTAGATATATTAAAATGTTTCTTGATTGGATAATGTTAAAGAATACAGCTGTGATAATGTGTGGCAATCACGGTCAACCACCACAGTTTGTTGGATTGTCTCCGCATGATTGATTGAAGGATTTTGTATATTATTACGAGGATATAACTGATGATCAAAGAGCGCTTGGTCCATAATTAAACGAGTTTATGAAATTTATCAGGCTACAACCGAATAAAATTCAAAGAGAAATAATGCGTGAAATAATTTCAGAAACTTTCACAAATAATTTATCGAATCTGTGGAGACCAAATTATTTGATCGTGGCAAGTAGATAGTTAGTGATAAACTTAAACATGAACTATTTCAGTTACATAAGGACACGTTTTCAGATTTGCTTGTACCGTAATATTATAAACCAGCTGATACACGACGACAGTCAAAGAAACATAATCGTATGTTAAATTATATTGTTCTAGTTTTTATCATAGCTGTTGATGTATTCAAAGACAAATTTCCATGGACGCTTAGATACGTAGTTACAATGCACTTATCTCAAGGGTTACAAATATCTGATACAGTTGTTTGGCTTATTGATGATCGTATCGATTGTTCAAATTTAATCTATCTCGCAGTATCACGTGTTAGAAGAATATCTCAGCTGCGGAGAGTTATTGTATTTTTTACTGACACCATCAACGGAATTGTTAACGATGATATAGTAAGAATAATACTCCCTGGTTATAAACAAAAAGACAAATAAAACAATAATCGCGACTTTGATATTGATGCTGAATTTATATAATGCTGAAACAACAACACGATAATCATCGTGCGAGATATAAAGCAATACTTTTATGGCAGTATTCGGATAAACATCCACGACAATTTACCGCGGATAGGAAGGTAGTTTTGGTCTCACACCTTCAAGTTCACCAGGTGCGTATAAATACCTCACAATCTCACTGATAGTTGTATAAAATCATTTCATTGTACAGGTACATGGTTTTGTGTGATTGCATCAATGGGTTTCATGCATGTTGTTCGAGTAATTTTATTATTTAATGCATTTATCACACTTGCTAATCTTACAACCCATTATCGAGATCTTATATTCTGAATTATTTACCTCGCATATTGATATCCAAATAACCCATCAGAAAGTGTTCGATTAAATTGTTAAACAATTGCTTGATCGCGGTGAATTGGAATATGTCCTCGTCGTCTTTTGACATTATATTGCTTCATCAGCAATGATACCGCGATGATACTACATCCTGAAATTCCTTGCCAGAACCAACTTGTAGGAGACGTGGCAATCGTAGACCACTTCGTTCACAAATTCTTTCAAAAGCAGAAGAAACTCCTGCTGCTGACTTTATTGATAATGGCTCTGCTTCTTTGTATCTTCTTGCAACATCAACTACTGTCAATGCGTATTTGTATGTTATTTGACGATTTTGATAATATCATGATGAACTTCATTAGGAACACTGATATCAATTCTTTCAGACGGTGGTTGATAAATTTACCATATTGCCTGTCGTGATAACCAATCTGCAGCAGTAGAACGTTTGACATCTGCCGCTTTGGCGAGTTTACTAATCGCTCCTCTGCCCATCCAATATCCTCTTGGATTCCATAATATTAATTACCAGCCCCTAATACTAGTTTACCCTTCATTGTAGATCCTACTAACCAGTTTGTTAATGATTCCTTGAAAGGTTTATTCGTTATAGAATTTAGTGAGTAAATTAATTTTATCTCTGTAATATTTATATGATGCAGATTGTTACTTTTATAAGCTACATCATGAATATGACATGCTTTATCAACATCATTTATTGAATATTCATCTGGTATTGATTGGTTTTAATTATCAAGTCGGATATCAAGTCTGGTACCAAAACCACAATAATTATATCCGGTAAGATATTTGTCTCCTGGGTATTTAGCCCACAAAGTTCCTGGTAATTTAGCTAACTTGGCAGCAATATCTCATCTTCGCTTTTGCTCTAAAAAGAACAATGTCTGTGACATAGTCAGAGGGATACATTTAAATTTTTTTGTACCGCATCGTTTATATTTAACTGTAAGTGCTAGTTTGTTATTTTTCATTGTGATGGTTGTTAATTCAACTGTCTTGCACTTAACACAATATAAATAAATTTTTTAAAATTATTATATATCATGGATTTAATTGATTGTTTGGCAACACGAAAACGACAACCGGTTAAACACCATGCAGCGCTAACAAAGTTTATCAGAATGATTATCATAGGTCCATCTGTGTCACAGAATTAGGCGAAAAATGAATTTATTTCTTCTTAGATACAAACTAATTTCATCATTTGTTTTGTCGTACATGCGTTACCTGGGGTGAATAAGTGTTCTTCAAGGTAAGTGACGTGTAGCGACTTACATGTATGTACCTGGCTGGAAATCACTTGAAGTCAGGAACATTATAATCACGGGGTGCACGGGAATTTTGCCATGAATTCTGCTCACCTATTTGGGGACATATAAGGCAGAAAATTTCTAAAAAGATTACGAGTCAAAAGTATCTTGCCAAAGGAGAGATAGCTCGTCATTTTCTTTCTCCTGTCAAAGGAGTGAGTGTTAAATTTATATTTCGTTTTATTGTGAATTTTACGTACTTTGATATGTTTCTTTGTTACAGATGCATGATGTGTTCATATTTTTGTATGGATAGTCGGTTTTACAGTGATTTAATAATGTATTTTTGAATTCTGAATTAGCATTCCTTACCTTATATACTTAGGTAGATAAATGGGTGGTGTAGAAAACCCGCCGTGTACATTTATGATTGAAAAGTGTTACATTAATTTGAATTTAGCATATTAGTGAATATGGATTGTGTGTTATGATATATTGCCTCACTTTACGTAATGATTTACGGGAATATATGACTTTCCCAAATTCTGACGTCGATAATTAGCAGTATAGCTCTAGTGATCTGAAGACATGTGTAGTATTTGTTAGCCGTATAAATGATAAAACTGATAGTAAGATCTGATTGTTCGAACCTGAAGACGGATGGACAATCTCAACTCTTAAAGTAACGAGATACTTAGAGCGTATTACCCTTTTCTTTTACAAGGAAAATATTTTGTTTGGAAAGAGTGAGAACCAGCGAGGAGTCAAAGGAAAAAGAGGGAAAAGAAGTCAGAAGTCAGAGTGTGGAATTCCCGTTCAATCAAAGGGCAAGCTGAAGTCGGACACACGCAGAAAAAAGAAAAACCAGTCAACGAACAAGGTCATTGTGAATCACCCAACAGTCCAATGTTGAATGAACATTCGATTCCATGATGAAAGTACTATCAGTCATTAACGGTTAAATTCATCTATTTGATTAGTGTTCTGAATTTTAATTAACGTATCTGCTATCTTAAAGCTTCGGGTTTTTGAATTACTTCTGTACGAAGAATCGTCAGAAGGAAAGAACATTGTAATTTATTGTGTCATTCTTCTTTTAATTGTATTTTAATTATATTCATATTTCATCTTTACGGGGGCTCGTGTGTTGTCTTGTTCAAAGTACCATCTCAGATTACCATATCCATTAACCGGGCAAATTACACCGTAGAGATCATCTTCTAGATAACGATAATTAGAGGGAGGCGGTCTTCAAGTGTTGTTTTTCCAAGTTGTGCAATACCTCTGACCAGGCCTTGTGCGATATTGTACTGAATAGCCCTTGATAACCGACAGCACCTTACAGTAATGATGCCTTTATTACAATGCAGATTTAAACCGTTGAATATTTGGAATTACTAGTCACTATTAGACTTTAAATGCAATAGCGTAATCTAAATTTTAAATTGTTTTAGAAACAACTATTATTAGATTGGTTTCTTTATTGTAGTCGATTGTGCCGTGATTGTGCTGTTTGATTGTTCGTCTACGTTTGTATCTGGCGTGAACAGAAGGTCATGATGTCTGAGGATATCTGTCGAGATGTGTAAATATCCGGAACTATCTAGAAGTCTAAATGTCCGAGTGTCCGGAGCTGTCTAGAGGTGTAAACGTCCGGGGTAGCATCTAAATATTTGGGACCGGTGGTACTGTATGCTCTTTGTACGTTTGTCTGACGTATAACTGTAATGGATCCGTGAAGGGCAAGCGGCCGATAAAAGTATTGGGTCAACTCTAGGTATTCGGAGAAGCTGTGCGGCGATTCAACAGTTGGTGAATCGTACGGTTGTACAGGGTCGAGACGCATGTGTGTGTTTCAATTTTGGTTACAATTGAATGCATTGATATATTTACACGGAGTTACTTTGAATCTCGGTAGTATTCCAAGGAATTACATGAATCTCAAGAACAGTTAGAAACTTGACTTAATACATATAGATGTTTGTACATGTTATCGTAATTCATACGTGCAATAATATGATTTGAGGTTTATCGCAATTCATACGTGCGATAATATAATTTTTGTAAATGTTTCCTTTAATTTGAAACATTTGTGCAGTCCAGGAGGTTCCTTGGATCTGTATTCATTTTGAATTAATATTTAATTTTATTTTCAAATTATGAATGGCTGTGAAGTGTGATTGTGGGTTGAACGAATGAGCTATTATGTTGATACATCATTATTTTTCATTAATTATTTATTTCATAAATTTACATCATCTTTCACATATTGTGCTTTGAGTTGTTAATTTGATCCACCATCCACTCGGTAACAATTCTGTTACAATGGTGTCAGACGTGGGATCGCCGGGTTATGTGAACTGTCAATCATTTTGTTAGTGAAAGTATACATTTAATGTTTATATTTGAGCTTGACCTTCTCGACAAGATAATCCTCAAGTAGGGGTTTATTTTTGTTTAGTTTATCTAGGTCCGTGGGTCCAATATAAACATATTTAAAACATTGCTTTGGTTACTTTCATCAGGAAGATAAGGTCAGCATGTTCTTTATCTTTATATCTATATTACAATTGTCATGTCATCCCTTAAGGATGACGATGTATGTACCTGGCTGGAAATCACTTGAAGTCAGGAACATTATAATCACGGGGTGCACGGGAATTTTGCCCTGAATTCTGCTCACCTATTTGGGGACATATAAGGCAGAAAATTTCTAAAAAGATTACGAGTCAAAAGTATCTTGTCAAAGGAGAGATAGCTCGTCATTTTCTTTCTCCAGTCAAAGGGGTGAGTGTTAAATTTATATTTCGTTTTATTGTGAATTTTATTCAGTTTATCATTTCATGTAATGATGCCTTTATTACAATACAGATTTAAACCGTTGAATATTTGGAATTACTAGTCACTATTAGACTTTAAATGCAATAGCGTAATCTAAATGTTAGATTGTTTTAGTAACAACTATTATTAGTTTGGTTTCTTTATTGTAGTTGACTGTGCAGTGATTGTGCTGTTTGATTGTGCCATTTGATTGTGCTATCAAATTGAGGTGTCTGACTGTCTGTCTGTCAGATTGTCTATCCGTCTACGTTTGTATCTGGCGTGAGCAGGAGGTCATGATGTCTGAGGATATCTGTCGAGATGTGTAAATATCCGGAACTATCTAGAAGTCTAAATGTCCGAGTGTCCGGAGCTGTCTAGAGGTGTAAACGTCCGGGGTAGCATCTAAATGCCTGGGACCGGTGGTTCTAATAGGTACTGTATGCTGTCTGTACGTTTGTGTGACGTATAACTGTAGTGGATCCGTGAAGGGCAAGCGGCCGATAAAAGTATTGGGTCAGCCATAGGTATTCGGAGAAGCTGTGCGGCGATTCAACAGTTGGTGAATTGTACGGCTGTATAGGGTCGAGACGCGTGTGTGTGTTTCAATTGTTACTTTGAATCTCGGTAGTATTCCAAGGAATTACATGAATCTCAAGAACAGTTAGAAACTTGACTTAATACATATAGATGTTTGTACTTGTTATCGCAATTCACACGTGCAATAATATGATTTGAGGTTTATCGCAATTCATACGTGCGATAATATAATTTTTGTAAAGGTTACTTTTAATTTGAAACATTTGTGCAGTCCAGGAGGTTCCTTGGATCTGTGTTCATTTTGAATTAATATTTAATTTTTTTTCAAATTGTGATTGGCTGTGAAGTGTGATTGTGGGTTGAACGCATGAGCTATTGTGTTGATACATCATTATTTTTCATTAATTATATATTTCATAAATTTACATCATCTTTCACATATTGTGTTTTGAGTTGTTCATTTGATCCACCATCCACTCAGTAACAATTCTTTTACAATCTAAAAGTGGTAAAAAGCAATTGTTACTCAATCTGGTAATGCGGTGGTTACAATGGGACACGTTGTATTTACATGTTGTTGCACCATCTGTGGATGATCAGAGATGTTATGATGCACATAACAGTTTTAATGAAAATGCAGAGTTGTTAAATGAAAGCGGCGATGTCATTGAATTTATTACTGATATTAATGAAGCGCCAACTGTAGATGATATTGATGGGAGCATTAATAATTTAGTAGTGTATGATGATGCAATGCTGGATAAACAGTCCAATCCAGCCAGAATATTCTCCCGAGGAAGAAGTAAAAACACCGATGTGATTTATGTTACTCAGCAGTATACACAAATTCCGAAATTGATTATAAATATCGACCTATCTGAGTTGATACCCAAACACTTAAAAACATTCATCAGACTTGGTGTAGCGGCGACATGGATATAATTAAATTAAAAATATCTTTTCAAAAGCGCAAGCTACCCACACGGATTTATCACAATAAATTGAAACCACCCTAGATCAAGATATCGAATTTGTCTTGAAAAAATATTTGGTTAGAACTCCAGCAGCAGATAGGGAATGACCTCGAATAAGTGTACATGTTGTAAACACATGCGCATAATAATGACTATAACAAAAACGACTGATAAAGTAACACAATTAACTTATCCGTTTAGAGAACCTCTCGGTTTGTTTAGAGGCTTCGGTTTGCGTTATTGACGTTATTTTTGTTTTGTTTTTGTAAGAAGCATTAGTTTAATACATACTTGCCTCTATTATAAGGTGGGTTCACCCTCTCTGCTGCCTAAACAATTTGAAACATATATATTGCCAGCTCACGCACGTGTTTACATTTATTTTTAACATTTCGCGTTCTCATATTTCATTTGGAGTTGTAAAGCTGGGTAAGTATTAAATGCTGCGTCTCGAAATGTACTTCGTCTTATTGTCGTCAGGAAGCATGTTCTTAAAGGATGACAGGGCTAAAGTTTACATTTTCAGCTGCCAATAGCAGAAAGAACATCTTTCACTAGTTATAATGACCCAAGAAACAATACAGGTAAATTCGTTCGCAAGGTATGTAATATTAAAGTTCTTACTTGAGCCAACTACTTGTCGATTCTGTTTTGACCATTTCTCTAATTTGGTTTGCACGCGATAAAACCAATATATCGATTCTGTAAAGTGAATTTCTAAAGAAAGGATCATTATTTGTTGATTGTAAAATGACAGCAACTATATAACAATTAAATTACAATAGTATAGAAACATTTTAGCATTCTAGCGTTTGACACAATATTCTTTTTGAGCGAGTTCAATGTGTGATTTGTGCAATATTGATTTTTAAAGTTGTTTTTAATTTTGTATCAGGCCTTTTTCCACAATTTCTGCAGTGTGGCAGTTCATAGTGATGTCATAACAAAACATATAGAGGTATTCATATGGAAATATGAAGCAAAAGTCGAGTAAACGTTTTTTTGATGAAACAAAACAAGAACTTATTTTTTTAAATTCAAACTCGAACGTTTTTGCATATGTTGTCAATTTTGAAACAATTCAAGCATGTGTCGAAGCAGTTGGGGTCTTCATTTTTAAATTAAATTTCTCTTCTGATAGTAGACTTATTGAAACCAATGACAATTACATTCGGACCTTTAAATAATAGTATAAAGAATATACTTCAATAGAAAGAAGTCACTTAATTTATGCAATATAATAAATAAATTGTAAAAAATTTGTTACATTACACAAAACGAAATTACTCAATCATAAAGTGTGCTTGAGAAACTGACCCGAATTAATCAATCAATTAATCAACGTAAAATGGAAAGGTGAAGAACTGGAAGACAAGCATAGTGTCAAATCATGAAGAATGAATAAACAGACTGATTGACATAACGTGAAAAATGGGTCGTCAAATAGACGAACAAAACAGGAACCTGATAAGACGTGAAGAATGAGTCGAAAGACTGACGGAACGTGAAGAAGGAGTAGGCATACCGGAACAACTTGAATAATGGGTAGACAAAAAGACCGACGAAAGAGGACAACACTACATATCATTTCCACACTTGTAGTGAAGCAACAATAACCTTAGACGAGTAAGGCGTCGAACGCTCATCAATATAGAAAATAAGAATAAAACCAATTCTTTATTTTATTTCACTAATAATACATCGTTGATACAATTCAGGAAAACGTGTAAATATTGTAAATTCGGATGCTGTATGTAACGTTTACAGTACTGGATCAGCGTTGAACACTAAGTTATTAACCTGCAAGAAAAAGAGACGAATGTAATTTATTGTCACAGAGATCTTTTAACTAACGTTTGCAAATGTTTGTTAAAGCGAAGACCTATAATAATGAATTTACTGCCGATGAAGTCGATTGTTATAAGTATTATTATTATTATTATTATTATTATTATCATTATTATTATTATTATTATTTTATTGATTTATTATTATTATTGTATTATTATTATTATTGTTGTTGTATTATTATCATTATTATTATTATTATTATTATTATTATTATTATTATTATTATTATTATTATTATTATTATTATTTGTAGTAACAGTAGAAGTACTAGTAATACGATCATCGGTTAAATCCATAATTATCGTCAAATGTTTGCTAATTAATAAATGAATTAATATTAGTTTTTGAAAAATAATTCTAAAGATATTATTCTTGTTTCATTATATTTTAATAGATGAACAACATAGTGTGCAGAGGCAATTTGAGTATAGTACATTGCTTACAGGAGACATCGTGGCGACCGACCCTGCTTGACGTGAGCAAGATTCGAAGCTGCGTCTAATCAATTTACCCCTAAAGGATTCAGTTCCAACGGATATACTCACCTAATTCATACTGCGGACCACGCATTGCCCTTCTATGCACCACTGCAACATAAGTTGTGTTACAAATGAATATGTACAGTTGGAAACGAAAACAAGTGAAAATGAAAACTTGCACATACATAGTGTCTCCAAGTAGTCCTTATTTAAGCTAATTGGACAGTGTATACCCATATTGTGTGTTAAATGTATATAATTATAGATTGTAGGGGTCATTTGTCAAACAACATATAAAACATCTAGTGTTGTCAACGTTAGGGGGGGTGGTGGTAATAAGAAAATGTGATTTCTTGTAAGCATGTTTAATTGCAAAATTTTATGTTGCACCTGATCTCTAATTGTTTGCTGCTCACAATTCATTGATGTGCATCCATATTGTAGTAGTTCTGTCATTTAGATATCAAAATCAAATACCCGACATAACAATACACTGTGTTGTTTCAAAACGATTGTCGCATTCAGTCCAAGCGGCACATTATTGATATTTGGTTAGAGACCGTCGATTAAAATGACAAACTGTTTCTCAGCTAACAAACGCGGCACAATATTACTATCCTGTCCCAGACTGTGCCTCGAAAGTGTGCTTTCAAAATGATACATCAAACTGAGTAGGAAATTCCATAATGCAAAACGGAATACTAAATTTCCAACGGATATCAGGCAGCTGTGTTGATGACGTCATAGTGATAGTATCGACAGCTAAATCCCTCTATGGGAACCTTTACATAATATAACGAGGAAATAAATGTCGAAAAGATATCAGAAAAAAACATGATAGTAATCATTATGAGTACTGAATTTAATGTGTCGCTAGTAACGTCTTCCTTGTTAGTAGCGCTTAAAATTATCCGTTGAGATGACAAGACATGTATTATGTTTGTTTGGTCTACAAACCTTTACAGGGGTCCAGCACAACAACAACTGCCGAAACGGCTGAACCCATCCCTATTTATTGGCTTTGGGAATGCATTCAGGAAATTAATGACAAAGTTTTCACGACTATAATTAAATATGGAAGTATTCAGAAAGATTAACTTGAGATCCTTCTTGGGTAATGCAATCCGCCCAATGCACAAAGTAGTAGAAATAACACCCCATTTTGAACGAGAAAAATAGCAACTACTTCACACAAAATAAAAATATACTAAGATTCAATATTGCTGATGAACAGTTTCATCACAATAGTGACGAACACGTATGAAAGCACATGAGCATTACCTTAATACTGGTGAAAAATTGATACATTTTCCTGTTTTCTCTTTCAGAATATAGGTAAGTGAAAAGAGGTCACAATCATTTCATGTACACACTGGGTTTCAAATATCCGTCCCCAGATGATGAATACTAATATATATATATATATATATGTATATATATATATATATATATATATATATATATATATATATATATATTGTTTCAAGATACTTTACTTTTGTGAAAAGGTCATATATAAAAAACTGTTACTAAACTTAACATTATTTGTATTGGAAACAGAGGTACAACGTTCGTTCCGAAATAAATGGAATGTAAACAATAGAAGGATATTCTAAATTGTCCCAGACATTAATGATATGTGCAAATGCATTTTCTAAGAATATAAGTTGGCAGTTAGTCAGCATTGTTTCCATTATTGTAGGGAAAACACAGTATGTACTACTGAACCACATTGGAGAGAGAGAGAGAGAGAGAGAGAGAGAGAGAGAGAGAGAGAGAGAGAGAGAGAGAGAGAGAGAGAGAGATTACTTTATTGTGCCCACATGAGGTTCCTCTAGCTGCACTATAATACGTTTTGAAGCATTTACCAGTTAAGGGATTCTTGCATTTCATGAAGCGACAAATCTGTTCAGGCGCAGTCTTTAACTAAATTCAAACAGATCACGTTTAACTTAGAATGCTAATTAACCTCACTAGGCCAGACTATTTTAAACTAGTGATATGTGTGCCGAACATTGAAAAACATATGAATTTAGTCACGACGGCGAAAGTTACAAGCTATGCCACTTCGACACTGCTTTCGCTAAAATCACTTAATTGCACTGCTCGTGGCCCAGAAGGCACCAGATAATTTTACAGAGATATTGTTAGTTTGAGATAAACGTAAGCCGGTTGAATTTGGATATATTTTAAAAGACGTAGGATATATATTCTGCTTATATTTACGTCTAAATTTAGGAGAGGCCATGTTGGGAAAATATTTCATCCGCGATATCTAGGAAGGATGACTACCTAGTGCAAGATGTGGTTGCTTCTAGTCTTGCAGTTTTTCGAAAAAAAATCAACCCATATTTGCTACAAATGGTTTAAAAAACAGTAATTATTCTCAAGGCCATCCATCGGGGTGGGGGAGGAGGATGGCCCCAGCCGGACAGACACAAAGATTATGAAATGGTTTATCCAAGCGGCACTGATTGATGTGCCGGTGGAAAAAATAGTATCATTGCAGGAAGATATGTACGTGCACTACTTGGGTGAGAATCCACCAGTTGATGAGGAAATGCAGGTTACATGGTAAGTATCAGCAACGCAAATATGCATACATATATATATATATATATATATATATATATATATATATATATATATATATATATATATATATATATATATATATATATATATTTGGTGAGACAGTCGATTGTGGCTAGAGCTTTGATGCGATTGTGGAAGATCACACTGAAGATTTGTTCTTGGAAAGTAATAACAGGTGGCCTCAACATTTTACCTCTATAAAATCAGCCTCTATTCTGAAAGATATATATATATATATATATATATATATATATATATATATATATATATATATATATATATATATATATAGTCCACAAAGACCACATAAAGGGATCCATTCCATTGATGAGACTGCTCAAGTATCTGCCTCAGTGTGATGATGTGGTCGATGCAAGATTTGCCTTTCCTGAAGCCTGCTTGTTCCTGGCGTAGGATGCCGTCCACAGCTGTTGTGATGCGTTGAAGAATGATGCGGCTAAAGATCTTACTGGAGAGGGATAGCAATGTGATTCCTCGCCAGTTGTTGCAGTTTCCCAGATCTCCTTTCTTGGGAAGTTTAACTATGATTCCGGTCTTCCAGTCATTTGGTGCTTTTTCACTATCCCATATCTTTTGGAGAATCTGGCAAAGAAGCTTCGGCGTCTCTGTGTCTTCTGCCTTCAGAATCTCGGGACACACTCCATCATCGCCAGGTGCCTTTCCATTCTTCAGCTTGTGAATGGCCTGCTTGACCTCCTCAACAGTGATGTCGTTGCAATTGATGTCAAGGTCCTCCTCTGCTTCAGGAATGTCAGCGAGTACGGGTGGGTCTGGGCGATTCAGGCACATAGCGGGTGTAAGCACCATCTCTGAGATCATTTCAACTCGGCGATGGAGATGGCTCGGACATGTCTGCAGAATGCCTCCTGACTCACTACCAAGGGTGACACTGAGATGGACCCCACAGGGGAAAAGGAACCGTGGCAGACCCAAAGAGACCTGGCGACGAACAGTGGAGAGAGACCTTAAGACCAGAGGCCTCACCTATCAGACCGCCCCTGCAATAGCTGCCGACAGACGGAAATGGTGCTCCCTTGCAGTTGCCTCAAGCACCAGACGGCGCAGAGAGGATTGATTGATTGATATATATATATATATATATATATATATATATATATATATATATATATATATATATATATATATATATATACAGAAGGTGTCGTCGATGACATTTCAAAACAACCTATGGAAAGAGAAAGGCACAAATTCTGGCTTAGGAAATCCAGCAATCAGCAATAAGAGACATAAGGAGAAAATTAAATTACAGAAGATAACAAACTGCAATTTCCGGACGATTTGGACAACTCTACAAGGTATAAGTGGTAGTAAATACAGAAGGCCCACGGCCATTGTTTATACAGGCTTTAGAGACAGCTCTGGACTCAGAGATACAGAAACCGGAATGCGAGCGTGACCATGCTAAACCTAAGTCTTGGGGAGATTAAGAGTATGCGGAGAGAGCTACATCTGCTGAGGAAACAGTATAAAAAGCAAGTGAAACGGAAAAGAAGAGCTTGAAGCAACTGATGGTTTTATATTAAGTTTTACAACAATGAGACAGTTGGAAGTATCAAGGGGAAAGAGAAGAGTAAGCAACCTCTGTCTTTCTCTCCAGCCTTAAAAGATTCAGTTCAACACCTAGGAAGGTGAGAAAGTCTGGAACAATGGACAAGAATAAACAGGATGTCGACGCGTTTTTGAACGTTAGACACTCGGGAAAATCCGAGAGAAGAGACACTTAATAACTGTAGAAGAATCAACTCCGTAGTGACAATAAGCAAATGTTTACACATAAAAGAACTGATCTGTAATGAAGTGTAAGATGCACAAGAAGTCCCCGAATCTTTTAAGACGTTTGTGGCAACCTGTCCGCACTGTGTGGAGAAATAGGAAAGGTCTAGGGTGTTGACAAGAAGCTGAGGTTTCCTTGGCAGCAAAGGAGAAGGCTACC
Organism: Unio delphinus; assembly: GCA_029339505.1. Classification (NCBI taxonomy): domain Eukaryota; kingdom Metazoa; phylum Mollusca; class Bivalvia; order Unionida; family Unionidae; genus Unio; species Unio delphinus. The sequence continues at coordinate 17,040,096 of JAQISU010000210.1, read as the reverse complement.
AGATTGATCGAACAATTCTGAATAATCTCACAGCTACATCGGTGAAGGAAAAATGTCGTACTTTATCCTGGCATGAGGGATGACATAATACATAACAGATAACAAATATGTTGACACCTATGTCAAAACGTGTGAACTTCAAAGATATTATTGACCTAGCTGTTTCATGAAGCCAACATAAATCTGAAAAACCTGAAAGGTGTTTTGCTTTACCGTGCCAGTGCTTACGGATCAATTCCAGTTTAGCTGATCGAGACGGTTTTGCATCTCTACCATGTCCCTAGCCATGCCATCAAGTTGATTAAGGGCTACATAAACAATATACTCTTAAGATTCGCTACTAACAAGTTCACAACTGCATGAACTAAAGTGAAAAAGGGCACTGTAACTATGTGTCTAATCTCAGTAACTCCGTTGCTTATGGGAATGAATCTCATCATGAAAGCTGCTGAGAAAGAGTAAGGATAAATTCAGGCATTTATCTTACTGTTAACACAATATTATATATGATGTGGCGATATGCAATGATATTAACGAGGCATACCATAACAAATACTAGAAACCCAGCATTTTACGAATGAAATCAACTGAAATGGGATTGCTTTTAATGAAACAAAGGTTATTTGTGTGAAATGTTTAGGTTACGTTTTCTCATTTTCAATTAGAGTAAAAGAGTGCACAAAGTTATTCAAATATAGTGTGCTGAAGTACAATTCAATAAAAACGTAAATGTCTTGCCATAAGTGATATGAATAACCAATTTAGCACAACAATAAAAGCAAACAAAATTAAACAACAACTCCGAGAACCATATCGGATGTGGCTGTATTCCATGACATTAAGGAACCGCATACACAGACAAATCTTGAGCTATAAAGTATTGTAACCTCAAAGGGTGTGGAAAATTATTCCGTTGTTTGAGCTATCATTTTTAGACCCTGAAGCTACAAGGGTTCGTCTGACTCTAGCATTAGAGATAAAACAGCAATATAGAAAGATTAAAAACTCAGGACATATTTACTCAATCATTTCTCGTTTGTTAAACAAATTACATCCTTTTTACCATATTACATATTCAAATTGTACGTAGTGAAATATATCAGTAAATAGAACCATAGGGGACATATCTCGATTATCTAAAAACACTTCATAAATTACTAAAACCAAGCCTGAGTATTAAAATTATTTAGTGGACATATTATATTCTTTAAAATTTATAAGATCTGAATTTCAGAATCTTACTTTGGGTTCTGAAATTCGGGTGTAGAAATTTCGTCTGCTTATGAGAACTTGTACTTTAAAATCTAAGTTCCAAATTACTTTTCTAAATTTCATACAATAAATCTTTTCTTTGTAAACAATTACCTCTCTCATTTTTTTCTTAATTTACTAATCCTTATTCTAGTTATCAAGTTTCACCAGTCCTTTTTCTACCTGTCTTCTGCATTTTTCATTCTACTCCTATCTACCTTAACCCTATCTGGTCCCGACTTGGAGCAGCGCCGCTCCGTATATACAAGTTTGGCACGTGTAAACATTCTGGTAAACAAAGCATGGATTGGTCGGTATTGCAATCGATCGGCCAATCCAAATCGACCATGCGGGCGGGATATGACGTCACGACAGAAGTACACACAACTCCGTGTTTGAATTCTCCTAATTTAACATAATGTAAGACGATATAATCAGTCATGACAAATCTATTGGAATATATTATTCTCATCTTCGAATGTTTGTGCAGGTACTTTAATATTAAAATCTTGTATTGTTGTACAAAATACGCGAATGGGTAACGAGCACATCGATGTACGAGGGGACATCTCAAAATGGCTACGCTCGACCACAACAACGTGCAATCGCTAGAATCAGTTGATCGAAAGATACAGGAAGTAACGGCATAGCAGTATAGTGAAATATGTCTATTTTACTGCGTCAATTTGTGTTTACTTCTTATATCTTGTGACTTGATTGCGTCAATATGTGTTCATTTGATATATAATCTATTTGATTGCATCAAATTGTGTTAATTTATTATCCGTCTTTTTGAATTCGTCAATTTGTGTTCGTTTCATATGTTATGAATGTTATGTTTTGTGTTCATTTAATATGTGTGTGTGTCTATTTTAAGTTTAAATTTGTGTTCAGTTATTATTTATTTGTTTGAATTCGTCAATTTATATTAAATTTTTATATGTTACGCTCTGAATGCGTCAATTTGTGTTTACTTCGTATATGTCTTTTTAATTTTTCAATTTGTGTTTACTTCGTATATGTCTTTTTAATTTTTCAATTTGTGTTTACTTCGTATATGTCTTTTTAAATTTTCAATTTGTGTTTACTTCGTATATGTCTTTTTAATTTTTCAATTTGTGTTTACTTCGTATATGTCTTTTTAATTTTTCAATTTGTGTTTACAACGTATATGTCTTTTTAATTTTTCAATTTGTGTTTACTTCGTATATGTCTTTTTAATTTTTCAATTTGTGTTTACTTCGTATATGTCTTTTTAATTTTTCAATTTGTGTTTACTTCGTATATGTCTTTTTAAGTTTTCAATTTGTGTTCCTTTCTTATATTCCTATTTGTCAAGTTGTGCCCATTAAATGTGTCTTTTGGAATGCGTCAATTTGTTTTCATATGTTTTGTTTTTTCTATTTGAATGTGTCAGCCTGTCTTCATTTCATATAATGTATGATTTTACTGCGTCAGTTTGTGTTCAATTATTAAATGACTGCGTCTGTTGGTGTTTACTTGTTATGTTCTTGATTTTATTACGTCATTTTGTGTTCATTTACAGACATTTGATGTATGTTATGATCTGAATGAATCAGTTTGTGTTCATTTACTATATATATTTTGATTTGGTGTTTATTTGTTATGCATTCACTAGTTATATATTTGTGATTTGAACACGTCAATTTATATTCATTTGCTATATGGTTATGATTTCGATGATATAATTGCAAGATCATGCGACAACAAATACATCATCGTTTTTTCGAATGGAATAAAGGCTGCATGTGTTTCTTAATTTGAGCAAAAGAAGAAAAAGGAAAACAAAATTCAGGCAAACTCGTGAAGTCACTTCTGAAGATGGCATCACTTATTATACTGAATTCGTTTTCAGGGAAGACAAGAACACCCTAACGTACGCACAACATCCACACAGACAACATCCACACAGACAACATCCACACAGACAACATCCACACAGACAACACACAGTACCTACCCGGCAGTAGGAGGAACCCCGTCCTCTAATAAATTCACACTGTTGATCGCTGGTGTAAACCTGCCCTGGCATAGTTTTCATATACATCGTCAATTCCGTTTCGTTATAGACAACACCCTTATTCTTAGCGCAATCTCTGAAACAGGAAGATAGATAGATATATAGATATCTTCCCAAATAAAATACGCATACCTCCGTTTAATATTTCACCCAATACACATAAAACGGCTGATAAGTCACTACTTTAGGATATCCAGGTAGACCCATTATTTAATCATGTAACTCAATTACAAATAATATATCGCATTATATTGAACATATTTTACAGCCACTAATGAAATCACTACCTTCATATGTCAAAGATACTTTTGATGTTATTACCAAATTGAAATCTTTACCGAAACTTAGCAAAAATTCTTCTCTGGTTACACTTGATGTAATTTCACTCTACACGAACATACCACACAATGATGGTGTCGATGCATGTAAATATTATCTTGAAGAAATAAATCTACATGTAAACTATCAAAAGAAAATGTTTGTGATTTGATAACACTTGTGCTCGAAAAAAAACTTTTTCAATTTGGTAATACAAACTATCTCCAAACGTTGGAAACAGCAATGGGTAGTCCTATGGCACCTTCTTATGCATCTTTATTTATGGAGAAATTAACAAATGATTTTCTAAAACAAATACCTCTCAAAAGAAGATGATTTTTAAGATTTTTAGACGATATCTTTATGATTTGGAGTCATCCATTAGAAGACTTTCACTATTTTATAGATTGTTTAAACAAATTACATCCAATAATAAAATTTACATTCAATCCGTCTAAAGCTAAAATATCACTTTTGGACGTTGAGGTCATGAAAAATGAAAATAATGACATCACTACTATGGTTCATGTTAAAAACAAGGATATTCATCAATATGTCGAATATTCTTCATGCCATCCTAAATCAAGTCTAGTCAAGCGAAAAGATATAGAATAATTGTTTCTGATGACACTGTTTTTACATCATCTTTAACATAATTAGGTCAGCATTTTTTAAATAGAAATCACCCAAATAATATCATTAATACTGCTTTTCAAAAAATATCTTCTCTTACACAATTTGAATCAATAGAATGTAAAATTAAAGCTAGACATGAATAAATCATTCCTTTTGTTATTAAATATAATACAGGTTTGCCTAACAAGTAAAGCAATTGTTAACATAGGTAAGAAAATTAAAAATATTGAATTTATTAAAATTGTCAAGTAAAGCATGAGTTAAATTGCTACACAAAAGCAAACCCACACATGCTTATAAAAGAGATACAAAATCTTAACGATTTCCTAATTAATTCTAAATTAGAAAATACTTGATAAAGAAAAGGATCATCTACTAATTGTAAAGACCTAGATGTTTGCACTGTTATTTCATGGAGGAAAATACTTCTTTCAATAAATGAAACAAATTTTAATATGTGTTTTGATACTAATTGTGCAACATCAAGTGTTATTTATTTGATCACATACAAAAAATGTGGCATAACGTATATTGGACAAACCAGTCAACAAATACTTAAACGTGTGAACCATCATAGATCATACATAAAAAAAAAATGATATCGATTAATCATTTTAATCACATATTGTCACACATTGTAACAAGATTTCCCATACTGTAACAAGATTTCCAATATTGTAACAAGATTTCCAATACTGTGCAAGATGTCTCTTTTCAACTTATTGTCATAGCTGATTCTGAAATGGAAAGTCTTCTAAAGGAAAACTATTGGATTCACCGTCTTAATACGATGGATCCAAAAGGACTAAATTCTAAAACGCTATACGACATTAATTAATAATTAATACTATTATTTTTTTAAAACTGTACATTATACATAATGAAAATATTAGTAAAACTATTTATCTTTATATATATATATATATATATATATATATATATATATATATATATATATATATATATATATATATATATATATATATATATATATATATATATATATAATTATTAGCTACATTTTCCCAAATTTGGTGGTTTCGCTTCTTTCTCTTACATGGATGTGACCATACAGGCTGACATTCCTGGAAATACATGTTTCTTACAAGACCAATATGGTTCATATATTTGATTTTCTCATGAGCAACGTCTAGTCAGCATTAACAAAAGTTTGAAACAAGTGAAAGCTTATAATATAATACGTGTCGATATATATATATATATATATATATATATATATATATATACCTGCTCTTCAGTGTTGTTTTAAACGATTCCACCGAGCAATTGGAGAACAACCAGGGATTTCTAAAATATGCCTTGTCTGGAGAAAATTTTATTTCCTGGTCAGACAATATAAAGAAGTCGCTTGATTTGCAAGCTATGGCGTCTTCTTCACCGTCGTGCGATGCTCCAAGACTTGAAATAACAAGCAGGCAATGTGTAATATAACAAGAAGAAAATGTGTAATATAAGATGGAACACAGCAAGTCAGAATGTATGGCATGTCATGTGTACTTATTGTGTTGTTTGGACGAGCGTGTATACGAAATGTGTAGTGTGTTTGCCAACTATTTTCATAAATTACTTTTCAGGCCATAATAGACCAGAACAAAACTATTATTTCACTCTTGTTACTTAATTAACATCAAACTATATGAGATGACAGAAAAACAACCATAAGTTATTATATATTACTCTAACCGCCACAGATCAAGTCGGAATTGTTACATTACATAAATAAACAATAGCTTATGTGTTGAAGGATGAATGGAAGAATGGTTTCAAAAAGTAATTTCCTGGGAAACAAAGAAGACTTACACAAAGTTAAAATGATGTATTTGATATGCAACAATTTCGAAGCTTGGATGCGATACCGATTTTGTTTTACCTTAGCTGAAATGAATAATTTATTTTATTGCATGTCTGTCTGTCTATCTGCATGTCTATATGTCTGTATGCATGTATGTAAGAGAACTACAGTTTGGATATCCTTTATTTGAAAAGCAGCTTTGCACATTTCCTTGTTTCAGTTTGTTGCATTTATCACAATATATACACTACAAACCGAATTACTTGCTGAACCGAGTGAATGTAAAAGAACTTTTTTGCCATATGAATGTATTCTCGTTATCTTTCTCTCATTTATTGTTTTTGTTGTATTGATGGTATTAAGACCTGAATATTAATTTCGAAGAAAAACCCGGAATAAATTATTGTTGACCCACAGGAAGTTACTGTCGATATTTCTCACATACCCACGTTGGCCGAGTCTGAGAATGCAAATTACATTGGAAAAGAGATAATATGTCAATGAACTGTAAAGGCGAGCCTCATACATTACTCAGCCGCTTCTCAAATGTATACATAATTTGAATCAGGAAGCAATCGTTACCTTTATTGGTCAGTTTCAAATTGTAATTTTGCTATTATTAGCACACCTAATTTTAAACAGAGTTATATGATCAATAACCAATAATATGTAACTTTTAACCATACCATTGTCTTTAACTATTCTATTAACTCTTCTTGGACCTAAATATATGTTTCAAGATATAAGTATTGATTTAACGGATCACAATCTCATCTAATAATTATATTAGGCGGGAAAGGACACCTAATTTAATTTCGCTATGTTATGTTCAGTTTCGGTCTACCGGTCTGTCAGTAGCTTCAAATGCGATTATGTGTTAATACCGTACAACACAAACAATTTAAAGATTCTGTAAGTACATATGGTTTCTTAAACAACTTTTATAAACATTTCAGAATTTATTTTATATTCGTCTTTTCATCCACATGAGCTATCTCGTGGGGAGAATAGTGATGTTAGGATGAGATGTAATTTCAGTCGAAGACATCACTTTAGATAACAGTATTACTCGCCTTTATGTCGAAACATTTTGAAATTCCCAACTTTGACTCAAACTACACAGACGCAGGACTTCGGTCGCATCGCGCCACCATATCTAGAACCAATCGGTTTTGACGTGTAATCATTTTAACAAGCAATATAGACATTATGGTGTATATAGCAATAAACAATCAGGCTTAATATTGGATTTCTTTTATATTCTAGCATATCCTGTGTTCTATTGTATCACCGTATAATACATATCCTAGTTGGCCCGAATGATGCTGTGATTTGGTGTTTGAGCCACACAAAAACGGAACATCCTGAGAATACATCCTACTTTGGATGAGAGATTAAAACTAACTGCAAATTGTGAAAACATGGAATCCAAAACGAGGCAATAGAAGTGCATGCACGATGGAATGTAATAGCGGTAGAAATATCGATAAGTCGACTTACTTGTGTCCAAGTTCATGTGCTGCTGTGGAAACTGTCCAAAAATAATCACGATGTCTGATGGCTGAAATTCGGTTACCCTTTTCACATATGCCTCCTGTTGGGGAATAACCTGAATGGCAGAAATGCAGAAAACGATTATGCATGGAGACTAAGTGTCTAAACCTATCAGTTGCTCTAAGGTGAGTACATAAGCAGAGACGATCCAAACCCTTTTTATTAATCTCAATTAATTTTCATTCTAAATATATTTCGCTCGATAAATTTCAAAAGTGGAGCGTATCAATATGTGGAATGTTATTCTCATGCCAGAATGATTACATCGATGAAAACGAAATTTTAAGATCATGGAACAATAATTACATCTATAAAAATAGTTATACTTATATGACTGTTGTGAAAGGATCATGTCATAAATAAAATAGTTCGTTGGCTGAAAATTAGTTAAAGTTTTCTTTAAATCACGTGATATATACTCTCTTCATAGGTTTGATCACATTAAAGATGTAATACGTTACATATTGTGACTACAATCACTAACATAAACATTAATGGCTGCTTCATGTATGGTAACTATATAGCTGCATATCATGACTTGTGCGTGCAAATTTCGAAAGAAGCAAATCAGTTTCGTAGATGCGAACTCAAGTGCTCATGAGGAAACAAATATTGCAGCTGTCTGAAGGTTTTTCCACGATGCGTTTCTGTATATTAATTTCAGCCAGATATTACAAAGTGTCAACACATTTATAGATAGTAAGGGTAATTATAACCATCAATTCTTTATGTGAATAACAGCATGTGTTTAAAACATGTGTTAACACAATGGCTGGGTTTATTACACCTACGACAGTGGGTGTGGCTGTCAAAAACAATTATAAAAATTACATTGTTCATGGTTAATTTCTTGCTGTCTTGATGTAACAGTGGAGGCACCGATTGCGGGTTGAGGAACATGTCCTGTCATCCCAAATCACCGAAGGTACAACATTAATTCGATCATTAGCTGTGATGACGTCAGATAACATCAACTTATCATGCATCAGTTTTCAATATAGTCCCAAACTCTTTCATACATACTTGGGATAATTAAAAACTAGATATCTTTGAGAATTTTGATTAATAAGTCGACATTTGGGTTGATGGGATCGTAATTTAGAGTTAATCACATAAATAACCGCGTTTGCTCCATTTTGGGATATCGCCTGCAATGGAGTGGAATTATTTGGCTTACTAGTTGTGTGCTTTCCTTTTGTTTTTATTTCTTTGCTTTCTACACTTGTTCAGACCGGTGTCGGTATAGTGAGTGGTCTGGTAAGTCCACGAGTATAGTTTCCCTCGTCTAGTCGTGAAAGGTAAATCGTAAATCATATCGATGAATGTTAAGAGTGCATGAAACGATCTTGATAACCTCTATTTTATTTTGATTTTAAAACCCAGAAGGCAAACACGTCTCCAAATGGTTGATGTTAATTTATCTCCAGCGTTTTCGGCCGACTATATTTTTTAACTGTCTTGTATATTTATGGCCATATTAATCTACATGTACCAGGATGACCAGTGTGTTACTTTTCGGAACAAATACTAATATCTATATACTTCTATGAGGATCCCATCTGGTTGTAATCAACTAATTAACTAGCTCTGTTTGAAATATATTTTAAATATTTATATGGAAACCCGTGATTTGGCATTATTTCGTATTAATACATCAAATGGCTCTAAATAGAGCTGTTGTAAAACAATTTATTAAAAAAACGGAAATTCGGTGTTTCTTTCTACACGACTGAATATTGGTGTGATTTATTATCTATAGAGGTAATAATTTATGAATTGGAGCCACATACTGATGGGTCAACAAAATTGAAAGAAGAAATCTAAATTCAAGCTAAAAGTAGGGTCTCCTGAGCATATGGATATAAGGTGATGGAAAGAGCGTATAGATATAAGGTGATGGAAAGAGCGTATGGATATAAGGTGATGGTAAGAGCGTATAGATATAAGGTGATGGAAAGAGCGTATAGACATAAGGTGATGGAAAGAGCGTATAGATATAAGGTGATGGAAAGAGCGTATAGATATAAGGTGATGGAAAGAGCGTATAGATATAAGGTGATGGAAAGAGCGTATGGATATAAGGTGATGGAAAGAGCGTATAGATATAAGGTGATGGAAAGAGCGTATCGATATAAGGTGATGGAAAGAGCGTATAAACATAAGGTGATGGAAAGAGCGTATAGATATAAGGTGATGGAAAGAGCGTATAGACATAAGGTGATGGAAAGAGTGTATAGATATAAGGTGATGGAAAGAGCGTATAGACATAAGGTGATGGAAAGAGCGTATAGATATAAGGTGATAGAAAGAGCGTATCGATATAAGGTGATGGAAAGAGCGTATAAACATAAGGTGATGGAAAGAGCGTATGGATATAAGGTGATGGAAAGAGCGTATAGACATAAGGTGATGGAAAGAGCGTATGGATATAAGGTGATGGAAAGAGCGTATAAACATAAGGTAATGGAAAGAGCGTATAGATATAAGGTGATGGAAAGAGCGTATAGACATAAGGTGATGGAAAGAGTGTATAGATATAAGGTGATGGAAAGAGCGTATAGACATAAGGTGATGGAAAAAGCGTCTGGGCATAAGGAGGTGATGGGAAGAATGTATGGACATAAGGTGATGGAAAGAGTGTATGAGCATAAGGTGATGGAAAGAGTGTTTGCATTATTTGCACTTGTATGACGTCCTTACTTTCATAACAGCGGTACTTTAAAGTCTTTAGAAATATATTGCAAAATTAGCTCATGCTAAGCTCATGAATGAGTTTTTTGGTTTGCACGGTAATAAGACCTTTGCGTATACAAGGATACACGTGGGAAAAGTAGTCTCATTAAGGCAAATGATGAATCTGTAGAAACCTGGAATGCATTCGGAGAAAGAGGCACGCTGCTGGCAAAGTTGGAGAAACTGCTGCATTGTATTTCGTCTTCTTCTAACGTGTCTATTCCAAAACGATTGAATTCGTCTGTTTGATAAATTTCTGAATTACCATCTTGTCCACATCATCGTTATTTCTTAACTCATAATTATATTCAAGTATAATGTATGAACCATTGTATCAAAGAATGATGGATATACCATTGTATCTCAGTATACTGTTTGTTTGCATTAATATATCAAATTATACTGCATATATCAATGTACTAAACACCCGCGACTCCAAAATATCAATTATCTTCTGGAAATAAAGTTACAGATATAAAACAAAAAGGAAATATGTATGCCAAATTATTTGTCATCAGAGACAGTGAAAGAAAGAAAGAAAGAAAGAAAGAAAGAAAGAAAGAAAGAAAGAAAGAAAGAAAGAAAGAAAGAAAGAAAGAAAGAGAAGTGAATGTTCTTACCTGTAACAATCATCCTGGTAGACTCCTCAAACATGTCATGTCTATATTTAAAAAAGCATTCGTTATGTGTACCTGTACTACGTGATTTCTGATTTGCACAATTTATAATTCTTTTTTACAGACATAGATATTACAAGGTATGAGAGAATCAAAGTCAGAAACCTAATACAATGTAAAAGTATTTACATTTGTCATTAAAATCGAATTATTCGTTGGTAGGTCTTTAAGAAGATTCATACGTATAACTATTAAATATGGGAGATATAATAAACGTTGTTTCATTCTCACTTTTGTGGCACAGTTTGTCAAGCAATGATATTTACGTTGAATACAAATATCTATGGTGACAAGCCATGGAGATCTTCATGAAATGATATTAACGTGGAATACAAATATCTATGGTGACAAGCCATGGAGATCCACATAAAATGACATTTACGTGGAATATTCATATCAAATATGGTGACAAGCCATGTAGATCATCATAAAATGACGTTAACGTCAAATACAAATATATATATATGGTGACAAGCAATAGAGATTATCATAAAATGATATTTACGTGGAATACAAATATATATGGTGACAAGCAATGGAGATCATTATAAAATGTATATAAACATGCTAGCAAGGAGTAATATAAAAATTCAAGATAATCTTAAATGATACGCTTTCCAGGTTTGTTGAACAATAGAGTATTTGTGACAATTTTTCTTTCGTTTTCTTTCTTTAAAAAAACTTGAGTCAGATTCTAATACAATATGGACATATTGTTTCAAAATGATTGTAAACAACAACGATGTATTTAGACGAATGCAATAGAACGTTAAGGTAATAGAATGACATGTTACAAGTTTTCTACCACTAATGAAGTCATAATGAAAAAAGATAGTGAAATGTGCTTTTGGTGATCATCAAGTCATATTCAGCGTGCAGTCATGGTATACCTAATTATGCCATTATATATAATGCGTGTAAACTTACCTGGTAAAGAGCATTGCGTGATCGTAAGGTGGTAGGTTTACTGAACCGGTTGTGGTGTCCCATGCAGAAAGGTCATCAAGATAATCGTCGACTTCGACTACTGATTTTCCTTTCCGCATGCTCACTCTGGACTTGTTATGTGGAAAATCGCTTTCCCTCTTTAAACAACGTCGGAAATAAATGAATACTGGTGTATTTTTATTTAGTTTCTGATTCCGTTTTAAAATGCATTTTAGCCTAGCGATACATGGATACGTCACAAAGATACATACAGAGACGAAGAAGAAGAAGAAGAAGAAGAAGAAGAAGAAGAAGAAGAAAAAGATGGAGATCCAGGTATGGTCTAATTGGAAATATCCCTAAAATAAATGGAACCGACACCACCAACGATTAATATTTTATGCTTATGAGGGAAACACTTTTATTCATTTTATATATATATATATATATATATATATATATATATATATATATATATATATATATATAATTGGTTTGCTTCTTGCATCTTTTATAACAGGTGCCATAGATCGTATATGCTTGGTGGTTTAATTTTGATAACATCACTATTCTACATTAATCGGTACCAATTCTTTCAGGGCATTTCCTCTAGAATTCCCCCTTGCTTGTAATTTGTATTTTTATTTTCTTACATGTAATAGGTAGGTTAAACAATTATGCTAAGAACTGTAAATCATGTTTGGTGCCAAATGACACATGAGATTAGAATATATATATATATATATATATATATATATATATATATATATATATATATATATATATATATATATATATATATATATATATAAATGCAATAAACTGACAAGCAACAGTGCAAAAACTAGTATCACTCTAGCCTGAGCGCTTTCAACTCTCAATGAGTCTTTATCAAAGGCAAATACAGAACATGGACAAGACAGACAATTAAAATACAAAAACCGTGTTTACAGAACTTTACATGCCTGTTTCTACAGGAATTAAGCCTTGAAATTTATTATGTTACAACTAGTCGCGGATGCTGTAAAATGTGAAATCGATGAGCAAAAGCGACACATATGTTTTTGTATGTAAATTTATGTACGCGCAAATTATATCCCGGATATTTTATATTAGTAGCTAGAGGCTATTAAGCAAATTTAGAGAATTATTTAAAAGAAAATGTGTCTTAAACTACTAATAGCTAGAGGCTATTAAGCAAATTTAGAGAATTATTTAAAAGAAAATGTGTCTCTAACTACTAATATAAAATATCCGGGATATAATTTGCGCGTACATAAATTTACATACAAAAACATATGTGTCGCTTTTGCTCATCGATTTCACATTTTACAGCATCCGCGACTAGTTGTAACATAATAAATTTCAAGGCTTAATTCCTGTAGAAACAGGCATGTAAAGTTCTGAAAACACGGTTTTTGTATTTTAACTGTCTGTCTTGTCCATGTTCTGTATTTGCCTTTGATAAAGACTCATTGAGAGTCGAAAGCGCTCAGGCTAGAGTGATACTAGTTTTTGCACTGTTGCTTGTCAGTTTATTGCATTTATCTTATTCAATCCCTAACACACGTGATCCCTTGCTGGATCCAGTGCATTTGAAAGGACTGTTATATGCCATATGATTTGTATTCTTTATATATATATATATATATATATATATATATATATATATATATATATATATATATATATATATATATATATATATATATATATATATATATGTATATATATATATATATATATATGGTACGCGGAGGTTTGACCACAGGGACCATAGGTGGTTTGACCATAGGTTGTCCACAGCGGAGGTTTGACCATAGGTGGTTTGACCACAGGTGTTTGACCATAATATGAAAAGACTATGATTAGTTGTTGGAGCATTAGATGTAGGTATATTTGGGGATTAAAGTGAGGGATTAAAAGTTGCGTAAAGCATATATTCAGGGATTATAAGTTGCGGCATTTAATTCACTAAAATTTGTAGAGTTAAAGGATTATAAGTTGCGTAATGTATATCTTAACGTTATCAAGGGATAATGTTTACGTGCTATTGCACATCTGTCATTTAGTTAACCATAAAACTGTTATTCCATTAACTATAATATTTGCATGACATTAATGTTTTGATTTGATTTTATCATTTATATGCGGAATGTATTTTGTAGGACAGAGTGTAATTTTCCAGTAGATCTACAGCCTTAATTTGTGAAACGTTGGACTTGTTGCCTAATTTGTGTTCTTTTTCTGTTTAATAATAAATCGAGTAGGCCTGGCACCAGCCTTTATGTGGACCGAAAACAAGCTGTTATTGACTTTTATTTATTACATGTTAATTACTAATTAACATTCACTTATTGGCAACTCAAAGGAAACTTGTCACATAAAATTTAATTAATTGAACCATAATTTTAAACTCTAAATAACAGTTTATTATTATTATAAAAACCACATGTTGAAAAACCACCTATAGACAAAACCCCGGTGGTCAAACCCCCGCTGTGGACAAACCACCTATGGTCAAAGCACCAAGAACCATATATATATATATATATATATATATATATATATATATATATATATATATATATATATATATGTGGCTACGATGTCTCAGCTCCTTAAACTAAAAACTTGTATTTGATTTAGATGAAATGAACAACTCTCGGGAGTGACAGTACTTCTTCCTTACTTAATGCAATATACTGCTTTAAGATATGTGTCATTTAAAATATCTGATTATTATCTGTCAAATTTAAAATAAAAATGTAAATATCTTACACTATTATGTCCCTAATAATATTAATATAATTTATAATTAATGAAAATATATCAGCACTATATAAAAAGATATAATGGAGTATCCCTTTTCTTAATCCACGATATATATTAACTCGTGTGAATCCGATCCCATTCGTAATAGCATAGGATAAAATATAACTTATGATGGCTAATGGAGTATTACTTAATTAAATTTAAGTACGAATTCAAATGATTTTAAGAAATGTATTTTTAACATTCTGTCACCAGATGTTAGCAATGTAAACATCAAGACAATGTTGATTAACATTGATGAGACGAAAATATTCTATTATTATTATTTAATGGTCTAAATAAGCCAGTATGTGTAGATAGAGTTAGTACTCCTATCCCCAACCCCAGTCCCCTTCCAAACTGTAATTGAAAATGTTACAATTGCTGTAAGGAAGAATTTACGTTAGATAATGTGTTCGGGTAAATATATAATTCAACCGCTTATGGACTAACTTTCTTACCTTAAAAATTACAAAATCACGAAGATAAATGTTGAGAGATATGCTTGTATCTTCAATTCTTTGATAGTTTAGGTGTACCTATGACAATACAAATACATTATATTAGTGTCCCGAACTTACGATATAAACATGCCAACAAACACAATGTTTTTCTTTCCCATCGAATTATTATCCATGGATGTACAAGAAACATTTTCTTTTTGGATAGCGCGAAAAAGACACACAATCTATGTTACGATCAGAAGTGATAAGGAAAGAACGCTAAATATCTACCGTTACCACCAAAGAGAGTTTATTTGTTTTTTTTTTTTTGTTGCTGTTGTTTTTGGGGTTTAACGCCATTTTTCAGCACACGATAGGCTATACATGGTGGCCAGTATTGTTAGTGGAGGAAGAACCCGGGAAAACCCCCGGAAAGAACCACCGACCCACGAGAAGCTACTGGCAAGCTTTCTCACATAACTACCTTAACTGAATCTTAGACTCGAACCCACGCAGAGATAGGTGAGACGGTAGTGATCCGTTACGGAGAGCGCTTTAGACCACTCGGCCACTCATGGCCTCAAAGAGAGTTTATAAATGTAATAAATGTATCGGCTCTGAACATAATTAACAGAAACGAGCGAATACCAATAAATTTGGTAAAATTCGTAACATAATTTACTAGCACCATTGGACAGAAAATAAAAATCGAAAGGAAATTTTATAATTATAAATTAAATGCCAAATGGTCTTAAAAGTTGTATTGAATGTACAAAAGTAAAGAGTTTTGTAAAAGAAATTTTGATATATTCCGAATGAAGTACAATCATGAATGTGCTCATGTGCCAGTAGCCATGAATCCAACAATGCATTAATAGTCTTGATGTATACAGAAGTTTTTCCATAGGTAGGTGATCAAAAATAATTTTGTTGATGGTCCTTTCAGTTCATTCAAGGTTCTATTAGATAAAATTAACATTCATTTTAACAAACTGATGCAGTTAATACATTTATACATTAAAGAAATATGTCATGTAGTTGCGTATTTAATACATACACCGTTCATAATATACGAGAAATATTTTCTTATCTCTCTTGTCACTTTGTACTCATCTGCATGTTCGGAGTTTTCTTGTAATGATGAAAATCTGCAATCAAGGATTATATATAAGTCTTCAGTTAATCGGGGTGTAGGTATGCAGGTCGAAATTCAAATCAATTTATAATCTGATAACAGTAAGCATTTGTTAAAGCAGAGATATTACTGATAGATAGATAGATAGATAGATAGATAGATAGATAGATAGATAGATAGATAGATAGATAGATAGATAGATTAGTTTTTATGCAATAAATGTCACTTACAGGTCCCATATTCCTGAATCTACCAGTACGACGAGGTTGACATTGTAGATAGCCCTTCGATTATTTCGTTTATCTGTCCAAGGAAGTTTATAATAGGAAATAGAGTCATTGTAAATATGTTAAGCTTATAATGATAATTAGGAACACATATTTTGTGTTTGTTGTTATAGATGGGTTAACGCCATATTTCAGCACACGATTGGCTATACATGACAGCCAGTATTAATGGTGGAAGAAGAACCTTGGAAAACCCCCGGAAAGAACCACAGACCCACGAGAAGCTACTGGCAAGCTTTCTCACATACCCACATTGGCCGAATCAAAGTCTCGAACCCACGCAAACAGAGGTGAGATGGCATTGATGCTTAACGAAGATCACTTTAGACCACTCGGTCACTTATGTTTTTATTTTACTTTTACTATAGAATACATAGAGGATATCTATGTTTGATGAGTACGCAAAGAATTATTTTACAAGCGGAAGTGGGCGATAGAGTGGCCGAGTTTTCTAAAGAGTTCCCAGTTGCGGATCACTCAAATCTAATCTCTATCTGCGTAGGTTCGAGTCTCAGATTTTGCCAATGTAGGTATGTGTAAAGCTTGCTAATCATGGGTCGGTGGTTCTTTCTGGGGGATTTCCAGGGTTCTTCTTCCACTGTTATACTGGCGGCGATATATTTCATATCGCGTCCTGACAGATGCGTTCAACCCAACAGCAACAACAAGTGGAAGCATTGTATTGTCACCAGTTGAAACATTGTATTATCACGAGTGAAAACAGTGTATTGTCACGCATGTGTGCAGGTTGTATTGTAACGAGAGGCAAAGAATTAATTGACAAACTTTACACACTTCACGAGTACAATATTTCCTTATATCTACTGAGAAAAACTAAGATTTTCCTTTTCTTATTAGTTATAAGGTAAAATATGGTTTGATTTCTCCCTTCTGTGCAAGTGCGATTAACGGCTGAATAGTTTATGGCTAAAATGAAGTTACAATAATTAACAGCATTGCATTTACGTGCATCTTGAAACATTGTTGACTTGTTTCATATATTGTTCTTTTTATTTTCGTTAATACTTTTCACATGGATTAGATGGATTGTAAAAACATTAATGACTAAGGAAAATTAAGAGAGAAACATCAATAAACAAGACATTTCCTTCATTATGTTTTCATATCCTGGTTTGTTTCTGCATTCAACTGTAAATGTCTTTTGATTTTAAGAAGATTATACAGTCTATTTCAACTGTAAATGTCAATTGATTTTAAGAAGATTACAGTCAATTTTGAAAGCAAGTACTTTACTTTAATTTTTAGTATCAATTAATTTTGGGTTGCTAATCAAATATTAATTAATTAGTATCAAATAATTTTGGGTCGCTAATCAAACATTAATTGAAACGGTTATGATTGTACTCAATTTTGTCTCTTTATTTATTACAGTTTTTCTTCAAATCGTTTACTGTCTCTTTGCATTAAAAATATTATGTTTAAAGAGTACTTTAAACTGTCCAAAGATTTGTGCAGAATGCAAAGTTTATTAAATATAGTATTGTTCACGCACAATAGCGAACATTAAAAGATGTAGAAAGTTGTCACTGATAATTTGATTGAATCACTTGGAAAAATAAGTATTAGAATAGTTAATACTGAAAACCTACATTGTCTTGCTTGTTATTCATTTTTGTGAGACATTCTTGAGAGTACTACTCAATGGTTAATTAAATGTATATTAGAGAGTCGACAGTCGTCACACATTTTAAAATCTGATCGTCCTGGCAGGGAAGTAGAGAGAGAGAGAGAGAGAGAGACAGAGAGACAGAGAGAGAGAGAGAGAGAGAGAGAGAGAGAGAGAGAGAGAGAGAGAGATTCACTAGCTGGATAAGTGAAGCCGTATAAAGGCATCATATATGAAATTTTTCTTTTCAAGTTTTATAAGAGTAGAGGTAGAGGGAGACAAAGGTGAGAGAGAGAGAGATTAAAGACAATACACATGTCAAAATATGGCAATGCAAGTTGTATAAAATATACAAAAAGGAATAAATGTTTCAGAAATATAGAAACATAGTTCCAAACGGGATAAAACTACGGTGGTGATACAAGTGGCAACTCCACTTTACAAATCACTTTCATCCACCTGATATATTCCGGTTTATCAAGATGAATTTTTAATAATTTCATGTAATTATTTTTAGCTATAATTGCATATAAAATGTTATATTTTAATCACTAATGTATATCATTCGTAGACATTTTGCAGAGATGAAACGAACCTGAATGAAATATAGTAAAAGCAATTTGTGAACTCTGTATCTTATATATGGAATTATCTTATCTACCTCCATAATGATGAATTTCTTACCACTCTCATGTTTGATTTCTTACCACCCTTTCATGTGATCATTACATACAAGCTTTATCTGTGATACGTTTCTTCTACTCCCATATGTGATAACTTCGTACAACCCTCATATGTGATAACTTCGTACCACCATCATATGTGATAACGTCGTACTACCCTCATATCTTTTTATATGCTACAATTTTCGTTTCAATCCACTAATGCTGTTCTAACATGTCTCTTTACGTTTTGGTATATTAGCTTACCGTTTCGTGCATGTTGTAAAATTTGAAGAAGATCAGTCATTCTTTGTTCCGCGTTTTTCTCATTGTTTTCTGCATCTGCAAGATTTTATGAATTTTACCGCTATATTTACGACGTATGTCAGGCTATATTTTCTTACATTAACAAACTGTCATTTGTGTTGAAATAAAGGTTCAAAATAGAACGTTAAACGATAGACTCTAGTGAGAGAAATAGGTGCTACAATCAGGGTACTATGTCATTAGTTTAGCCTGACTTAGCCTTACGTTAAATCTAGACAACAGTGGTTATGATACTTTTAAACCTTAATGAGTTCTAATTAAATCTGATAAACAATATACCAATAACTAATTAGTCATATATATGTATTTATAAAACACACACACACACACACACATATATATATATATATATATATATATAATGCTTCATCCAATGTTTTATCCTGGCATTTCACAACACATTTTTATTGGCTGTTAAACAACAATACTCAAGATTATTTCTAAATTTAATGAGGTACTGCAAACCTTTGTCTTCGGCTGAAATGCTCTTTTGCAATATGACAGGGTTTTCTAGAATATATCGTCTACCAAGACTATATGGAGCTTCAAAAAAGTTTTCTGATACGTCAATGGTTTCCAAAGGCCGTAGATCGTATCTTTCATCCCCCATTCGTATCTTTCCATTCTAGTTTAAGGGGAAAATGAAAACAAATATATATATATATATATATATATATATATATATATATATATATATATATATATATATATATATATATATATATATATATATATATAATACAGCCACATTTATCTTATTTTATCCATTTAATCAACTATCTTTTTGCACGCAATGAATTTTTTGTGTAGTCACTTGTACTTTAATATTAGGCATATTTCATCACACCTGACAATATGGATATTGAATTAAAACAAATATTACGAGGTAGGGAGAAGGGGCTGGTGTCAATTTTTTGTCATATTCGAATATGATAACCATAAGAGCAATGGAATATCTAAACCTTGTATTGTGACCTAATTTAGTTTTCAAGTTAGCCATTGACAACTAGTTAGATGAAATAAATAAAGGAATTGTAGAAGCAAGTACTTTGAGCTCAAAAAGGATAATACAGATTATAAAAGATTGATCACAATTATGAGATGTTTAATTTCTTATATTAAACACAGAGGGTAGCGTGTGCACATATGTGGCAGAATTTAAAGTTGTGTATCACAAGGATCAGTACCGTAATAAAAATCACAGATATCACAGCATAGCATGATTATGTTTTATCCTTTAAACGCATCCAAACCAAGCTTTCACAACAAACTGAATATTTTTTTAATACAAACTTTCTAAATTAAATAGGGATAAAGTGCTTACGATGATGTTGTAGAAAGTGGCTAACAATAGCAAGAGGCATCATGATCTAAACAAAATAATAAAACACATGAAATTGTTTGTATCAATATTGACATTTGTCTTTCTTGGAGTGATTCGAATAATAATTGCTTACGTCTAATATTGAACTACTCAAACGTTTCGAGACAATTCGCTCCTCTTATTAAAGTAATATATTTTAATACATATATTCAACCATTGCGATGTCAATGTCCAAGATGGAATGTGTGTCCAAACAAAACCATGAAAAAAATGCAAATTTACATAAAAGAGAAAACCCGTTTACTTCTCGATAAAATTTCGATTCACCTTTAGACACCCTTTTTAAAAATTATATTAGATGGAAATGGACACCAAAGACTTACTACACAAGTTCTTTTTTAGTGTGAGGGTGTTACATAGACTCTCCATGTTTGTAAAAATATTTTGTCATATAAATTGTAGAATTGAGTTCTTATGTTCATCGGCTCTCATTTTAGTATCACAGAATCGAAATGTGTCAGTGCTTCAAATGTTTCGATTATATATTCACTAACAAATACATATTTAATTTAAACCATTAAAATAAAATAAGTATTGTACAAAAGAGGTCAATTGTTTTATTAGGATTTTATAACGTAGCTTTAACATTTTGTCAGTCATATCGCTACGATGTCTGCAGTGATGCAGTTTATAGTTCTGTATAGCACTGAGGCATCATGTCACATTCTCTTGATACCTAGTCGACCAGTCCTAACACTAACCTCTTAATTCTGAGCGCCAAGCGAGGCAGTTGTTAGTACCATTTTGTAAGTCTTCAGCATGACTCGGCCGGGGATCGAACCCACGGCCTCCCGCTTTCGCGACGGACACTCTAACCTCTATTCAACTGGAGCGGTGCAGATCAATTGTAGAGAATTCGAAAGAGGAACATATAATTTTCCTACCAGCTTTGTAGTAGTACCCGTTAATACAGAAGTATAAACTTGTTATCAGGAAACTTCTGTGCAAATCCTGCCTCAGGTGGTAAGAAAAGAAGTTTTGATATTTGTTCCTGCCAGCGAAAACGTTTTAGACATCGCGGTAACGTGTATACGTTAAATATAACGCATTACGCAGCAAAACAAAGTTTATGATATCACGACATGACTTTTCTAAACATAATAGACGTCTTCAGTTGACAGTTCTAGAAAACGTGTGTCGCGGAGAGATTTAGAGTGTGTGTTTGACCAACGCGATATCTTAGATGTTTATATTGGCAATGATATGATAAAAACGCACTCGATTACCAGCCCACTTAATTTGGCATTGCACCGGGAAGCATCGTGCATACCGCGTGAAATCAGTAGTGCCTAAAGATGTTGCACAATCTTTAGGCTTAAGAAACACAATACTTACGATGACTCTCTCACACCTTTCGCTCGATCGTTTGACACATCTGACAGTTAAGGATGCCTCGTTATCTCTGTCTTGGTAATAAGCGACATCCTGTAAAATACCCATGAATACCCATGTCTGTATATATATATATATATATATATATATATATATATATATATATATATATATATATATATATATATATATATATATATATTTATATATATATATATATATATATTTATATAATGTAATAAATTTGGAGTATGTGTATTTGACAGCATCCCGTTTTTAATTTGTGCGAGTATTTGGTCTTCGGTGCCATGGAAACATTACTAGCCCGAAATAGTTAGCCAGTTAGTAGGAGCAAACATCACAGAGCCGAGTGTTAGTGAATTTGAACCATGCTGGGGTCGTTAGTAGTGAATTTGGGTACAAGCCGAATGACTGTCCCTGGCTAGAGTAACATAGTCCATATTAAAATTCCGCGGTGTATAAAAGTGATGTGATTGAAATGGCAGTATTTATGGGGGGAATATAATGGAATCAATAAGTTGGAACTTGGTAGGTACCGTTTATGCGTCCATAGTGGAAAATGGGCGTATGTATATGAGCATGATACGCCGGAAATTCTGTGGATTGACTGGCCTAGGGTCGCGCAGTTAAATATTCCCAGTTAGTAAGGGAATACTAGTGGAATTTCTATGGCATGACGGGCTTGCGGTACGGAAATAGGATGATAAAGAAGAAAAACCATGCTAAGGTGCGGTTAATGGACTCTTGGGCAAGTTGTCTCCTCTGGGTCGCCAATTGATTAGAGCAAAGATTATTAATTATAGCAGACACGTCTTTCTTTCCATTTTACAACTCAAGTTGTATGGAAGTCTTTGGAAATTTGGGGAAAACATTTGACTTCCAGCGTGACTCGCGCCAGGGTTTTGACACCGCTCGGTCAAGTGAATACCCCTGTGCGTGTAACTATATATATATATATATATATATATATATATATATATATATATATATATATATATATATATATATATATATATATATATATATATATATATAAACGTTAAATTTACGAACAGATAGTTTGTCAAAAGATCACATTTTCTCAACGGAAGTAGTTTTAGCAAATAATGATAAATCGTGCAATGTAGGTAACACCCCTTATTAAACAGGCCTATACAGAAGGTACGGGAAGCAGTTTATGTACAATATTTTTATTGTTAAACCAGGTCACATAATTTATGTAAAGCTTGGCTCATTCACAAGATGTACTTTGGACATATAGATGCCATTGTGTACAGAATCATTGCGTATAAACAACAAAAGCAAATGTGAATTAGTAATGTCCGGGCAAAATCTTTCAAACGATATTTGTTTACCTGACTTGATATGAGAAGTATACAAAAACAGATTCTATGCTAGCGGCTTAAACTAAAAATGATATTCAGTGACCAATATGTGGAAAGAAATTATAGATACCCACGTAACATATTTGTCCTGTGTACCAGATGGCAAAGTTGACTTTGAAATGATCCAAAGACGAATTTCTTGTAAGAATGTATACATCTTTTCAAAGGAATCCGTAGCACATTTGTACTAATGTGAACTATTTAGTTATTTATAACTGTTCAAGTGTGCAGCAAGACGTACGAAACAAAGTAGTTTCTCAGAAAGTATTATGCTAGAAGTTCCACATAGATACGATACAAACTGGTTTCTCATTTGGCGAAAGGATTACCATATTAAATCCCATGGATAAATTAAAACAATAAATTAGGCTTTAGCTACTATTGATGTGTAACATGGAGCTACGAAATGCTTTCTAGCATTTGACTTTAATATTGAATTTGAAGCCATGCAGAATTCGTAATTTGCTTTTGCATATAAGTATAGAATCATGTAAAAACGCCCTTCAGTCGCAATGTTAGTCAACAGGTGCTTACTATAATCAACATTAAATTCAAGGTTAATACCAGATATTGTGTAAGTCGTGTCATCTGCTAATTCCCGTACTGTTATGTAATGATGTGTTACGCCCATGTTTGTAGTAATTCGTGCATACATGTATCAATTCTTCATAGATGCCATATATAAACAATGCATGTTATTTATTTTAACTTCTTGATAATGATCAACTTATATGTTCGAATTTGATGGTGCTTCTGACTGTTATTGGCATAATGTAGCTGATTCAATAATCTGTTTAGATACATGTAATTTCAAAGGAACCAAAGATTCTTTTCTCCCAATTTGTTTATTATTATCATAACTTTTGGATTGTGTATAGTCTTACCAACGTGTGCAAGAATGTTACTCATACAATATATATATATATATATATATATATATATATATATATATATATATATATATATATATATATATATATAGAGAGAGAGAGAGAGAGAGAGAGAGAGAGAGAGAGAGAGAGAGAGAGATATTTTTATATAAGTGTGTGTGTGTGTGTGTGTGTGTGTGTGTGTGTATTCTGGACAGCCATTTGTGTCACTTGTTTCGCGAACTTGACTTCACAAACCAAACTATATGATGTGTTATATACCATTTTTAGGCAATAATTGAGGTCCTGACGACTCAACTCTCATAAAGTGATGTACATCCTGTTCCGAGACGGTGTCAATAACAACGGGAAGAACAGGAATAAATACAAATCAAGTTACAATCATTATCAGCCATATTTAAGTACATTAATTTCAACTGATCACATACGTAAATGTGTTAGTGAATTTTTCGTTTTTTCTTCTACGAAATTATGTACACTCCTTGCAATCCGTGTCTCATTTGATAAATCCTAAATCTGTCTTAATTATACGTGTAATAGAAGTACTTCGTCACCATAATGTTGAAGTTTGCGTGTTTTCTTTATTTATTAGCATATCTTTATCGTGCTTATGTATCTCTTTCAGTGTTGTTAATATTAATCACAGCATAAATTAATACATATACACTATTTTATTTTAACTCTTTGAAAGCTTACTATATTTCCCAGATTTGGCGTTTTCTCAAGGATGGATCGACCGTCTTCCAATTTTGTCGCAAAATAAACGTCAGCGTTTGAATCAATCATGTGATTTCTTTTCAATTTTAAGGTCAAAATATTTGATCCGCGCCTAAGTTGAAACCTCAGCTGGTCAGGAAGGTCACGATCATTGAATATCCTTTTGTTTCTCTGGACAGGTGTGACATCTTTTACCCAGACCGCTTCCGAGTCAGTAGGAGCTGGAAAACAGAGAAAACACAATGACTGAGAATACAAAGCTAAGAAACTGACGACCAAGCCAATACATAAACTTGACATAAGGAGTACACAGTTCTCATCGCCGTTAGATACACAAAAGCAATTTTTAAAGACTTTATTTTGGAACAACAAAAATACCTATAACACATTTTCACAGTAAGCGAATACAAAATAATAATAATAATAATAATAATAATAATAATAATAATATTATTATTATTATTATTATTAATATTATCATCATCATCATCATCATCATCATCATCATCATCATCATCATCATAAAATAATAATAATCATGATAGTAATAATATGACCAGGACGACAAAAAAAATAATTTACAACAAACAATCGAATGATGATAATATTAAATTAGGATAGACCTTGGGTTATGCGACGATTAAATGCTCTGATTAATGTTTCAATCAAATACGCGTACATTAACAATTCATAATGGGGCGAGTCCGTCGTGAACCATTACATCAAGTTCAATTTGCATTTTACGTTCATATAATTGTTACTTTCAAAATTGCTTTACAATTAATATTATAGTAAGTGCGAAAATGTAATATGGCTAATTACCCAGCTTCGTTTGGTCATAATATTATCAATGGATAACAGCTCTTAGTAAGGAAGGTGTTTTGTTCCTACACTATTTTACCTTTTCCTTACAAATACGAGTTTGGCAATACTTCGCCAATTATAATGGAAAAAAAACTGTATTAACAAAATCGAAATAAAAAATGATTCACAAATGCTTATGATAATCGTTTGAAACATTAATACAAGTATACTATATGCTTTAATGTAGGTGCGAAGATGCATAGTGGAATTATTCTTAATTTGTGTACCAGTCTTATCATATAAAGACATATTTGTCCGTTGACGTCACCTAAACATAGCAATGATAGCACTTCTTAAAGGTTCCAATACGTTCATTAAGGCATAGAACATGAGAATGATTATGTAGACCAGGAATTCTAGAGGGGAATACCAATGCTCTGAACTCAAATGCAAGTAAACATGTTGAACTATAAGTAATAAGTATCACAACATAGAATCTGCAATCATAAATAAACATTAGTTATGCAAGATGTTGTTTACGAAGAAAGACTTTAGAAGGTATGTGTTTAAGAATGCTTTTATAACCCCACAAATGTTTGTCATGTGTGTCTGTTGGAAAACAAAATGCTCATACATATCAGAATATGCCTATTGAAACAGAAAACACCAGCAGGATCTTAGCAAGCATTGTTAGCATTTCAGAATTTCAGGGAAATGAATAATGATTACTAAAAATGCTGTCGCTTCGACCAGTAATACTACAACATGCACTACTACCTATTCTGGCATTATATTTGAAAAAGGTTCATTTTCATTTTCAAGTGTAATCTAACAGATGTCCTATCTAACAGTACGCATGCGTACCTAGGTAAATATTCAGAAGGAGCAATGATTGTAATGTCGACAATAAATACAAATAGGTTGCATCTAATTTTGAAACTTGGAATGCAAACTACCTTCAGAGTGTTAATTTTAGATTATACGTTCCCTTGATGGACTTCATTTTTCGGATTTTGTTTTTACTTTTTGTGGAAATACGGCCCTATGTGCGATTCCCATCCCTTCTAACTTAAACATGGAATATAATTACTTTATTTACCTAATGAAGAACGATGTTTGATGATAAATGGAAAATTGTATTTTCCGTACAGGAGTTTATTTTGGCTCAACAAAGATTTTGTCCTTCGTGTGAGAGTGCCTGCATTCTAGCTGCAATTCACATATTTGGAATACTTCAATGCCCTAAGTGGCTACTTAAAGCACAGATATAGTTATGTTAGTAATGAGGAACAAAACATAAGAACAGACTTACCTGACAGAACGTATGTCAAGAGTCCTATGACCAAAACAGAAGGACACACATACCTGACAGAACATATGCCAAGGTTCCTATGACCAAAACAGAAGGACATACCTACCGGACAGAACGTATGCCAAGGATACTAAGACCAAAACAAATGCAATTTTCTTCATTATAACTTTAACGACTGGTTGGAATATACATAAATAGCATTCTGCTCAGCCAGTTGGAATATGTCTAATATATACGATTTATTGGGGTCAGCTATTACAGGTGATGGCAAGATTGTTCTGGACATGTTTATAATTTCTCACTCAGCCTATTGTTCAAAAGTGATCTAATCATTTTGCGTAATGCTTTGGTATGTTGACCATGTCACGCATCAAAGTGATTATGTTTTATCTAATTCATTTATATACGCATTAGGGCAATGTGTGAAACGGTATTCATTTAAACATTATGCTTCCTCGTGAGTTTATAGTGGTAGAATAATAACTAATGTTGATACGTAAGGCCAAAAAAACCATCTGTTACTAGCACAACACGGTTTCAATCTGTCTGGACATATTTCCATTCATACGTAGACCGACCCGCCAACTCATTAAACCAAGCATTATATCTCTATATCTCTACTTATTTGTGTAACTATCTATCATTCTACCAACGTGTTTCTGTCTGCATGAAATTAAACCTTTCTCTCTAAAGGGCAGATACACAGATGCAGAATACGTTTACCCTATCGGTTGCAACATCGATGCAGCTGAATTAGAGAAACCATATATGTTACATGTCACCGCCTAAACGTCCGCTTTTTAAGAATATCTACTTCCGTTTTCGTCATGGCAATTATGAAAACGGTAGCAAAAAAAACCCCCGATTAAAATAATGATTATACCTGACAAGGACTGAATTACCCGAAATCGCCTTAATTTGATGATTAAAATCGGTGACCTGATAAACACTCTTTTCATTTCGTGACATGTCAGCTTCAAAAGCGACACTCTCACTACCAGGTTGAAAAGATGTGTTTTATTTATTTAGGTTTCTGATTGTAGCTTTTGTGATGTAGAACAGATTTTAGCTCTGGAACAAATAGTCTGGCAGACACTCTTATGAAGCAGCAACGCGTAAGCAGCACTCTGTTTAGACAAGACTCTGATATTCAATATGAGTCCATAATATATAGTAACATTTTGTCACAGGGAATGCTGATATGTTTCTACTTCATGATTTATTAACTGTTTTTATCCGCCATTAAATATCACCATTTCTAACAACAATTGTGAGAGCGAATAGCTTTAGATCTTCATTATTAAAACCATGGAAGCTGTTGAGATGTTGTACTTTCGCGTTCAAGTACATGGGAGTAGTAAGGATGGCTTATTTTAACAACTAGACTGTTGGTTCTAGTGACATTCACATACCATTTCAGCTTCAGTTCAACATAACATTTTACAATATCAATCATAAGACGTGACAAATCACATGAGAAGCATTCAAAAAGGATACTAATAAAGCACAAATAAATTGATGTAAACTTTTCCTAGCCGTATTAATTTAGTACAACGTTTAAAACTAAAGTACTTTCATGAATATGAATTAAATGTAAATTTCTCTGACAAGTAAATAATATATATCAAATTTACTTACTAAGACTTGATTAGTGCAGCACATCATTATTTTATGTTGCATCTTATTATAACTTCCCATTTAATAACGCTATGTAAAAATATTTACAGATATAAAAAAAATATACACAGATAAACCATTATTTAAAATACGAACATTTACAGCTTTCTATCTACACCTTAAACACACACACACACACACACACACCAAGCCATGAGTGGGACAAACATTTGGCGGAATGAAATAACGTGGTTTCGTGCAGTGCAACAACTGGATGCATCGTACTTGTTGAAAAAATAAATATGAAAGGTATATATGCATAAAGAATTCGCCACTTTGACTTATTTGACTTGGACATAATACATATCATATCATTATACATGTTGCAAAGGGCTAAGAGTTTTATAACGGTTAACAGATATATGAAGTCCTCATTGTTATTATTATTATTATTATCATTATTATTATTATTATTCATACTTCTTAATATCTTTCAAGTAGACCTACGTGTAGCACTGTGAGTACATTATGTTTATAGACATGTCGTTCATTATACGAAACTGCCGTCGGCGTGTTAAATAGCTTTACCTTATGACGACGCACCTATTTCAATAAAAAGTATAAATTTCAGTCAGAAACTTTAATATAAAATACCTGTGGGGGAAAGGTCAAATTGAATAACCTTTTATGCAGTATTACCTTTAATACTTATTTTTTTAACAAATACGATTCACCGGACACCACTCTGCAAGTGTTCTTATCATTATCAATATTGTTATGATTACTTACAGTTTTCAAAAGAGAAAGTCTACTAAAAATGTATTGTACACAGTTAGTCTAATAGCTTGCCTTAGGAACAGGTGATCGCATTTTAAAACAATGGATGGGTTATGCAATTGCTTATCTCGTTGTGATCGTATTTCAAAGTGTTGCTTTATAGGAGAAGGCTGTGTGGAATTGAGAATGAAAATAAACATGATGGTACTATTGTTACCAACGCATAATGCCAATATTTGTGTTCCTTGACATATATTTGGTAAAGATTGACTGACAAGTTGCTCTAATGAAAAGGAGTAAATGCTTGTCTTTCAACCAAGTTCATCCTTTTTCGTTAACTTAAGATTTCGAACAATACTTATTAAACCTGAAAGAAAAATTTCATGATGATGCTTTTATACGGCTTCTCTTATCCAGCTAGTGAATTTCATACACCTCTCTCTCTCTCTCTCTCTCTCTCTCTCTCTCTCTCTCTCTCTCTCTCTCTCTCCTCTCTCTCTCTCTCTCTCTCTCTCTCTCTCTCTCTCTCTCTCTCTTGATAATAAACTTCATAGCTTTATAGTATAATATATTGATATTTTCAAAACGACACTGTAACTGGAGTACAGTGAAAACAGGCGATGAAGAAATTTGCTTACATTGAATTACATGCTTTTACATTATCTAAAAAAAAATATAATTTGCATGGATAGAACATTCACTGTTAATACACCGAAGGACCGCTTAAAGCAGGGACAAAAAATTGTTTAAGGAACATCTGCTCCCCATCAGGGGAAAGTATGTGAGAGCTTTATGTATGACTTGTGTAGACTCTATTTGTAATGGAACAGTATAATGACCGCGTTCATCAAGTGTCCAGTATATACAGATTACTGATGATATATTAACGAACGTATTAGACTATTGGACCTTTTAAGAGAAATAGGCCGTATTAGCCATTTAGACCGTATTAGACAATTATACCCTATTAGACAATTAGACCTAATTAGACAATTAAACCGTATTAGACAATTATACCGTATTAGACATTTAGACCGTATTAGACAATTATACCGAATAGACTATTAGACCGTGTTAGACTATTAGACCGTATTAGACATTTATACCGTGTTAGGCTAGTAGACCCTATTAGACAATTAGACTGTATTAGACAATTAGACCATATTAGCCAATTATACCGCATTAGACAATTAGACCGTATTGGACTATCAGACCGTTTTAGACAATTAGATTGTATTAGACAATTAGACCGTACTAGACTATTAGACCGTATTAGACAATTAGACCGGATTACACTATTAGACCGTATTAAACATTTAGACCGTATTAGATTATTAGACCGTATTAGACCGTATTAGACAATTAGACCGTATTAGACAATTAGACCGTATTAAACAATTAGACCGTAGTAGACTATTAGACCGTATGAGACAATTATATCGTATTAGACAATTAGACCGTATTAGATAATCAGACCGTATTAGATTATTAGACCATATAAGCCAATTATACTGCATTAGACAATTAGACCGTATTGGACTATCAGACCGTTTTAGTCAATTATACCGCATTAGACAATTAGACCGTATTGGACTATCAGACCGTATTAGACAATTAGACCGTATTAGACAATTAGACCGTATTAGACAATTATACTGCATTATACAATTAGACTGTATTGGACTATCAGACCGTATTAGACTATTAGACCGTATTAGACTATTAGACCGTATTAGACAATTATATCGTATTAGACAATTAGACCGTATTAGATAATCAGACCGTATTAGATTATTAGACCTTATTAGCCAATTATACTGCATTAGACAATTAGACCGTAGTGGACTATCAGACCTTTTTAGACAATTATACCGCATTAGACAATTAAACCGTATTGGACTATCAGACCGTATTAGACAATTAGACCGTATTAGACAATTAGACCGTATTAGACAATTATACCGCATTAGACAATTAGACCGTATTGGACTATCAGACCGTATTAGACTATTAGACCGTATTAGACTATTAGACCGTATTAGACATTTACACCGCATTAGGCAATTAGACCGTATTAGACAATTAGACCGTATTAGACAATTATACCGCATTAGACAATTAGACCGTATTGGACTATCAGACCGTATTAGACTATTAATCCATATTAGACTATTAGACCGTATTAGACTATTAGACCGTATTAGACATTTATACCGTATTAGACAGTTAGACTCTATTAGACAATTAGACCGTATTAGACAATTAAACCGTATTAGACAATTAGACCGTATTATACATTTATACCGTAGTAATTAGACCGTATTAGACTATTAGATTGTAATAGACTATTAGACCGTATTAGACAATTAGACCATATTACACAATTAGACCGTATTAGACTATTAGACCGTATTAAACATTTAGACTATATTAGACTATTAGACCGTATTAGACTATTAGACCGTATTAAACATTTAGACGGTATTAGACATTTATACCGCATTAGACTTTTATACCGTATTAGGCAATTAGACTGTATTAGACAATTAGACCATATTAGCCAATTATACCGCATTAGACAATTAGACCGTATTGGACTATCAGACAGTTTTAGACAATTAGATTGTATTAGACAATTAGACCGTACTAGACTATTAGACCGTATTAGACAATTTGACCGGATTACACTATTAGTCCGTATTAGACTATTAGACCGTATTAGACTATTAGACCGTATTAAACATTTAGACCGTATTAGACTATTAGACCGTATTAGACCGTATTAGACAATTAGACCGTATTAGACAATTAGACCGTATTAAACAATTAGACCGTAGTAGACTATTAGACCGTATTAGACAATTATACCGTATTAGATAATCAGACCGTATTAGACTATTAGACCATATTAGCCAATTATACTGCATTAGACAATTAGACCGTATTGGACTATCAGACCGTTTTAGACAGTTAGATTGTATTAGACAATTAGACCGTACTAGACTATTAGACCGTATTAGACAATTAGCCCGGATTACACTATTAGACCGTATTAGACTATTAGACCGTATTAGACTATTAGACCGTATTAAACATTTAGACCGTATTAGACTATTAGACCGTATTAGACCGTATTAGATATTTATACCGTATTAGACAATTAGACCGTATTAGACAATTGGACCGTACTAGACTATTAGACCATAGTAGACTATTAGACCGTATTAGACAATTAGACCGTGTTAGACTATTAGACCGCATTAGACTATTAGACCGTATTAGACAATTAGACCGTGTTAGACTATTAGACCGTATTAGACTATTAGACCGTATTAGACAATTAGACCGTATTAGACAATTATACCGTATTAGACAATTATACCGTATTAAACATTTATACCGAATTAGACATTTATACCGTTTTAGAGAATTAGACAGTATTAGACTATTAGACCGTATTAGACTATTATACCGTTAGACAATTTAGCCCAATCTAACACAAATATATAGATTGTATATACGAGAAAGGAAAATGATAGCATAGGTATTATAAATATTCTCATGTTTATTTTGATTGCAGATGCAAAACTAAAACTATATCAAATTGTTATAATTAATATTAAGTTTTAAAATATGAAAATACTAAAGTACACATGAATAATGATAATAACAGTTACCGCTGGGAAAATACAAAACAAAGCATCAATGGCTGAACTTGAGACTAGAACAATGTAAATCAATGGATGTATCTTAGAGTAGAACAATGTCAGTAAATAGAAGTACATTAGGCTAGAACAATGTAAATCAATGGATGTATCATAGAGTAGAACAATATCAGTAAATAGAAGTACATTAGGCTAGAACAATGTAAATCAATGGATGTATCTTTGAGTAGAACAATGTCAGTAAATAGAAGTACATTAGATTAGAACAATGTAAATCAATGGATGTATCTTTGAGTAGAACAATGTCAGTAAATAGAAGTACATTAGATTAGAACAATGTAAATCAATGGATGTATCTTTGAGTAGAACATTGTCACTTGAATGATGTACCTTAGAGTAGAACAATGTCTATAAATTGATGTATCTTACACTAGACCAATTTCTATCATTGCATGTACTTTAGAGTTGAACAATGGCTATCAATGGATGTATCTCTGATTAGAACATCGCCAGTCAGTGAATGTATCTCAGAGTAG
Organism: Unio delphinus; assembly: GCA_029339505.1. NCBI lineage: Eukaryota > Metazoa > Mollusca > Bivalvia > Unionida > Unionidae > Unio > Unio delphinus. The sequence continues at coordinate 17,006,411 of JAQISU010000210.1, read as the reverse complement.
AACGTCGCCAATCAATAAATGTATCTTACAGTAGAACAATATCGATCAAATGTATCACAGAGATGAACAATGTCTATCAATGGATTAATCTTAGAGATGAACAATGTCAATCAATGGGTGTATCTTAGACTAGAACAATGTCAATCAATGGATGTATCTTAGACTATAACAATGTAAATCAATGGAGGTATATTAGACTAGAACAACGTCAATCAAGGGGTGTCTGAGAGTGGAACAATGTCAGTCAATGGATGTAAGTAGTAATAGGGGTCCCTATAGCGTTACGGGAAAATCCAGTCAAAAAGGCCATGGGCCCATATGGCGTCAAGGGAAGTTTAACATGATGGGCCTATCTGGCGTCAAGGGGAATTAACATGGGAACTATTTTGGCCTATATAGCGTCAAGGGGTCTATATAGCATCAAGGGAAATTTAACATGGGGAATATTATTTTTATTTGGGACTGTCTAGCGACAATGGAAAATGGAGGCAAAGAATGTAAATATATTTTCGAGGTATATGAGTGGCCCTGAAAAGGGCCGTTGTGTGTAATGTTAACAGTATATTGTTTACACAGAAGACATCTCAAAAATCTTCTTCTCTTCCTTAAACTTCTCCTCATTTCAGGTCCATAGAGGAGAACTCTCTTTAAACAACATTGCCTCTCCACATATATCCTTCTCTTCCAAAGGACTCTATCAGTCATATGAGCGATAGTCTATGATGATCTGACATACATGGGTAAGTCAGTAAGAAATAGCATTGACGAAACAAGGGTATAAGATTGCACGTTGGTCCACATCTTGTGATGATAACAGGTGACGTGAATGCCGTATACTGCGACTATTTATAGTGGAAGAGAGGATCTAAACGGATTGGGTTTATTCACCAATCCAAACACGCGTAAACAAAAGTATATCACAGTCGTCCAATCAGAAGAGAGCAGTCTGTGACGTCACCTTCCCTATATAGAGGTACTAGCGTTTGTGCGCAGTCAATCGCTGCAACAGAGTTGTCAATCATTCGGACACTAAGAAGACGATGAATTGGGGTGAGCCAGTAGCGGAGACAGCAAGTAATGGTATAGCAGTGACTACCAAAGTCAATACAAATCTACATCCAGAAGATGATTTTAACTGGGATATTGTGGATTTACTAGCTTCACAATATTTTTTTCCGGAACCTTCGTTACCTTCTGCTTCTTTTTTTTTACACGTCGGTGATTTTAAGCAAAGACAAAAAGAAAAATTGGACCAATTTTTACAACAACAGAAAGTAGAAGAACATGCTTTTGTCCTTCAACATCGGGAGGGAGAAGAAGCAAGAAGAAAACACTAGGAAGAAGCAGTAGCAGCAACAGAGAAGAAAGAAGACCAAGGACAGAAAGAGAATAGTGAAAATCAAACGGTCATGACGGTACGTTTAGATATTGTATCAGAGTTAAGGAGTCCGAAACAAATAGATGTATCAGACTTCTTTACCACGACCGAAGAGAAAAAGACCTTCTCGAGCTAAACAACCCAATCTATCTGTTACTACGTCTGCCATACCACCGTTATTGATTTCTACAAAATCATTGACAGGAACCATCATTCCCGAAGTAGGCTTTGGCCGCGGCAAAAGCTTAAGGCAGTTAAAGATGGTTACGTCCCGTTTCTGAGTTTGTTTGTTTCGTTTTAAACAAACAAAACAACAACGTTCCTTTTCAGGGCCACTCAAATCTTTCGAAAAGAAATACTATTTCAATTGCCTAATTCAAAGAAAACTCAAAAGTCCTTTCTATTATTTAAAATTTTTTTTTTAAACCCATGATGTGCCTGTGAGTGTATGAGTGCGTGAGTGTATGTTATTATTCTCTAAAAATCAAAACCAAGAGACATTTTACGTTTTTTCCGTCTGGTATATTCTTGTACAAATATTACAATCCAATATCACAAACATAACATAACACAATACCACTTTAAAAAGTTCATAATCTTCTTCTGTTCACTCTTTCTGTTTTTTTCAATTTCTTTACTGTCACAGTTTTTTCTTCTTCTTCTTCTTCCTCTTCACTTTCGTTTCGTCTTCTTTTCTTATCTTTGTGAACGTGTCGAGCTTCTTCCTTGGGGAAGGGTTCCTCTTCTTCCCCCTCCTCTTCCTGTTCAAAACTCCTCTCCCCCTCCTCCTTCTGCTCTTGTTGTTTCTTAGGACAGCATGGAGACCAATGTCCTTTCTCTTTACAATGATAACATGTATTTTTGTCAATTCTAATAAAATTGATATTTTTTTCACCATCTGGACATTCTGCAGCCCAATGTCATTTCTTTTACAGATATAGCAAGTATCTTGACTTTTATCTAGAAAGGAGGGAGAGTAGTCCGTTGGAGTGTCTGAAGAAAACTTTCGTATGACACCACGCAAAGCTCTGATCAGAAGTTCAACTTGTGTAGGCTCTTCCATCGTTCTGGTCAATGTGAGAGTGAAATGAATACTGAAAGGTTAGACTATGGCCCTTTATATATACACGGATCGGACATGAATATATAGGTGTCATGGTCTTAAAATTGCAGCCATTTGACTTTCTGCAGACAAGATGAAAAGATCGTATCATGTTGTCTAGAAAGGAGAAGACAGTAAGAGACAGAAACATGATGTATCGCCTCGCACTGTAGCTCACGTTTTGACTCAAATTCATACCATTGATTTTGAAGATGACATGCGCGAGCCCGAATCCAGACCCATACAATCGACGTCCAAGTAAAGTTCACCACCCTTAGTAAACCTTGAAAATTACTATCATATTCGGTAGTGCCAAATTACACATTTGTCGAGGGAGGAAACGATGTCACATTTGTCACCAAATCGTGGACTTGGAACATGAACGCTTCATTCAAAAATACCATGAATGCTTTATTCAAAAATACCAACACCAACAAGAAAATACCCATAAGAAAGGGAATTGTATCTTTTTTTTTATTTCGAATGCATGCAAGAAACCGGTATTCACATTCCTAATTTCTACGTGGCTCACCGTGCGTACGAGCAATGAATCCAAGAGCCTAAATTTAGTCATTGCCCTCACTGCATCAAGATTCCTGGAGGACGTGAAAAAATCTTTGAGGGTCAAACACGTTGCCCGGTTTTATCTAATCCATTCTAAACCCCATCGACGAAACGTGGAGTCCAGAGGACATAGAACGTTACAGAGATTGTCATCACCATGCCACGGTAAAGGTTCACAATTTATTGGGATACGATGGGCAATTTCTGCTCAGATACTATACGGAACAAAGTTCCGAACGTCTTAAAGTGACTTTAAACGGAGACAAAATCATTTCTATGCCAGTAGGACAAGTACAGTTTAAGATTCAATGAGTTACATGGTCATGCCTTTGAGTCGCATGGCTTAAACGTTCGGAATGACAGAAATGACCAAAGGTTATGTTCCACACTTTTCAATACCGAAGTCAATCAACATGTCGTTCTACCCCATTTGATTGAGGCTGACGACTACGACCCCGATAACATGCGCATCGAACAACGAGAAGCTTTCCACGCTTGGTACTAGACTCATGCGTGAGACTCCTTCGACTTTCAAGTAGAAAGTTAAAGTACTGTCGATCTGACGTAGGCATTTTACGACGTTGCTGTGGAAAATTTCAAGAATTGTTCATGGAGCACGGATGGATCGATCCTTTGAAAGAAGCTTGTACCATCGCCAAAGCATGTTCCTTAGTGTACCGAAAACGCTTCATGCCTGAAAATACTCAAGCTGTCATCAGCCCTCAAACGTCAATACTCGGTCAAAGCCCTACGTTGGCTACATTACATGTGCGATAAGGAAGAAAAATGGATCCAACACGCCCGCAACGGAGGAGGCAAACAGACCATCGGAACGTATTCGGTTAATTGCTGGGACTTAGAAATCCCTTGATTCGTGTACGAGTTTAACGGATGTTTATTTCACGAATGTCCTATGTGCTACCCTCAACGAGACACCAAAAATCAGTTTTTACAACGGACTATGGAAGACTTATACCAGACAACTTGTTTGAAGTTAGAAGAACAAAGATGCCAGGTGGTGGAAATGTGGGAACACGAGTACGATCAGCGTTTGAAAACCGATCCCAAGTTTAAACGCATCGTAGAAAATGACAAGTTAGTGGACCCTCTAAACCCAAGGGATAGTTTGTACGGAGGACGAACGAATGTCACCTCTTTGCTGTACCAGGCGAACGAGGAGAAGAGAGAAGAAATCAAATACTTGGACGTATGTTCGCTGTATCCTTACGTCTGCAAATAGTGTCACTTTCTCATAGGGTACCCATAATTGATGACAGAACACATTGACTTGGACCACATACGCCAGTACGAAGGACTGATCAAGTGCAAAGTCTTAACTCCCACAGACTTGTACCATTCCGTTTTACCTCACCATTGCAAAGGAAAACTGATGTTTCCTTTCTGTCTTACTTCTGCTGACGCGTGCATCCATGACCAACCTTGTCAGTACACTCAGGAAGAACGTGCCTTTACAGGAACGTGGGTTAGCGTTTAATTGTTTAAAGCTCTGGACCTGGGATACAAACTGTTAGAAGTGTTACTATTTCCCAAGACAGAAAAATACTATAAGGGCGATGAGACAAAGAAAGGTATAGTTGCAGACTACGTGGATGCCTTTTTAAAACTAAAACAAGACGCTAGCGGCTATTCGTCCTGGTGTCACACTCCCGAAGACCAAAAGATATTCAAATAAAAATATCGGGAGCAGGAAGGCATCACTTTAGACCACGAAGGAAGGCGATCGTTTGCCAAAGTGATGTTAAATTGCTTGTGGGGTAAAATGGCACAACGACCGTTTTTACCCAAGACGGAGTATTTGTCCGAACCTTCCCGCTACTTCCAGATGATTCACGACAAAACCAATATACATGAAGCACGTGGACGTCATTCGCGAGGACTTGATCTTAGTCAGTTACGAAGAAGAACTAGACTTTGTAGAAGCCGACAAATTTGGAAATGTCATCATTGCGGCTTAGTGACAGCCCACGTTCGCTTAAAATTGTACGAAGTGTTAGAACTATTAGGAGATCGTGTGTTATATTTTGACACGGACAGTTGCATCTACATTCACCGACCGAACCAATGTAACCTTGCCATCAAAGGAGACCGTTTTGGAGCCTGGACCGATGAACATCCCGACGACAAGATTCTATGTTTTGCAAGTAGTGGTCCTAATAATTACTGCTACGAATACCGAGATCCACAAGGAGAAATGTACACCGAATGTAAAGTGAAAGGATTGACTCTCAATTATCGCCACAGTCGAGTGGTGAACTTTAACGTGCTACAAGAAGCCTTACAATCGGGACAGGATGAAACTTTTAAAGTGACCACCAACGAACCACACAAGACTGTCCTTTTACCCACACACCAAATCGTCAGCCGACCTTTGGATAATCGTGTACGACTTCCCAAACACTTAATTTTACCGTACGGTAACGTCGATATTGGGCAGTATATAAAAAGGGACATTGTCCAAGACCAATAGTTCATTTGTATTTACAACGACCAAGCGGTACAAGATGAATCCGTTTAAACAGTTATCATTCAAGTTCTGGGATTCTCAAGTGGAGTGCGATGTTATACCTTGCGATTGCAGTGATGCCAGACGCTGTGACCGTAGCGATTCAGCAGGACGTCGTGGGATCTTTGCTACGACTGCTACCCCTATATATACCATGGAAAGTGATGCTGTGCGTGTCAAAGCTGGGGAATGCGAAAGCAGTGCCACACTTTATCGTAGACTTCTAGGAATTTCACCGTACCTACATCGAAGTGAAGTGAGGAGAGTTGAATATTCGTTCACTACGAGCTTGCCTGAATACTGTCACTTTAAAAGTCGATTCCAAACCTTCAAAGATAAATGGCCAAAATATCTGCCTGGACCAACTCCTGAAGAATTATCCAGAGCCGGATTTTTCTACTTGGGCGAAGGGGATAAAGTCAAGTGGTTCAATTTGTGGTGTGTCAATTTACGAGTTGGAACATAAGGATTTCGCTTTCCTGGAACATGCTCGATGGTCTCCGACTTGTCAATACCTGCCTTTAGTGGAACCTTAGTGATTGAAAGTGACATTACTGTACCATGTCGTTGAACAATCCAGTTTGGCTTGGAGACAAACCAAGTCAAAACTAGTCCATTATAAAAACCCTCTTTAAAACATAATATTCAAGATCTACATGGACGTTTGGCAGAGACTTGCTAACGAAAAATCTAAATTGGTGACTGTAGAACTTTTGTGTCGTGAAATTGACAAGAGGAAAGTGACAAAAACCAACCATCTTGTCAGATTTCTCTGGATCAAGGGTGTCTTTTTCCACTGTTTCCAATTTAGTTCGTTGAAGATTTTTTGATCATTCTTGACCGTTACCCTGAATGGCAGTGGCCCGATATTACACGCTATGTTAATCACTTTCGCTTTTGGAGATGTTACATAATTCTGTGCAGAATATACGCTTATGGTCTTCGACAAAAAAAAAGAAATATAAAATAGAACTACCATGCCACAAACTTTATCATAGATATCAATGAGAACATTCAAACGGTGAAGGATTACGAACACTTTTACGAGAACTGTGTCCCATCCATTGGGGTCGACGTGTAGTATGTGTTTTAGTGACTTGCTTTCTTGGATTTCGTTTACTTCTTGATTCCTTGTGGACACTTTACGAACAATACTCACACAGACAGTATGGGGACTCCTTTAAATGTCCACGAGAGACTCATTTTGTTAAAAGCCTTACGCTTTAATTTGGATATGTCTCGACCTCTACATGAAAAAAAAAGATTCGTCAACTCTTACGCATGGAAGTGGTGTACGAGGATGTGTGTTTAGCTTGTGATTTACACTCTCATTGGACAGATGTTCGTGACTGGAAAAGTTGGAGTTTTGAGGCTTGGACAATAGAAGCACCCCATTATGCTCAAGCGTTGTGATTGTAATCCATCGACGAGCGAAAAAATTCCCTTTTAAACCTGTGTTAGCGATAGTGCCAGAAAAAGACGAAGAAGAATCTGTCACCCAGGACAATCACTTTTTTCAAGACAGAACTGTCATGGACATTCCCCCAAAAAGATCACTCCGAGAGGACACCTATGTAACTGTACCCTATGACGTAGAGACTATAAAATAATTATACACTACCTCTACGACACCTTGGTTACCCAAACGATGTTGTACAGAGACTTGTTTATATACCATTTTGATCGTTACCATGTGTATTTTATTCCTGTACTTATCCATTTGGCTTTTATGTATTGTTGTCTTTCGTGTTGTTCCAATTTAAACATGAATTGATATAAACGTGTCCGGAAAAAGTACAAAAACATCTTGTCTTGTCTGTTTTTGTGTCAATAGTGCCATTCCCTACACTACTATGGACACCTCTGCTATTTCTACTCCGTCCTCCTCGACATTTAAAGTCATTGACGAACACTTAGATCATGCTTGTTGGGAGGCCTTGTATCTTCGTCATCCTTTTAACATGTTAATTGCTGGACCGAGCCGTTCAGACAAAACCGAATATGTCAAACGTTTGATCGATAATAAACATCATTTAATCGATCGTTCACCTCAACGTATCGTGTGGTGTTACAAAGAGTGGTAATCGGCATACAGCCTCTATCAAGAACGTCAAGGTGATTCCATTGTGTTTGCGAGAGGCATTTCTAACGAAGACGATGTGATCGTCTCTGACCCTATTCAAACTCATTTAGTCATTTTTGACGACATGTTAGGAGAAGACGAAGAAGATATTAAACTGTGGTTTACGCGTGAAGGGCATCATCGTAATGCCAGTGTCATTTACATTACACAACATTTGTTTCAACAAAGTAAAGCCCATCGTACCATTAGTCTCAATGCTCATTACGTGGTCTTGTTTAAAAGTCATAGAGATAATTCGCACGTGCAAGTCTTAGCTAAATAGTTAGTAACACCTTGGCTGACTCATGCGTACGATGATGCCACTCAAACCCCACACGTCCATTTACTCGTGGATTTCAAACCCACCACTCCCGATTTTTCGCGTTTTCGTACCAATTTCTTTCACGACTGATGTCAAGACGGAGGACCTGTCGTGTACACGTCTTCGTCGGCGACATAACAATAACAACAACTAAAACATCTATAAAAACCTTGGTCATTTCGACCTGGTCTCATACATCGTCAGCATGACGTCCCTTCAGTCTCATCTTCAAATTAAATTGATTCGTGTTTTGCACGGTATCAGTCATGAAACAAAAATCCACAAATACGTGCTCACGTCTTAGAAGCCAGTCTCAAAGACGTCTTACGCTGGTTTACAGTGACAGCACGTCAATTACTGCAAGGCATCATTCACATTCCACATCAAACCAAGCGCTTTTATGACAGAAACAAAGTAGCCTTGACGCAACGGGCTGACCCTCGCATCAACACTCAAATAAAAAAGCAAATCATTTTGAAACCTAGCGATTCTCTAGAAGGTGTCATCATTCGTTCCCTTTTAAAATGGGATCCCAATGCTTCCAAAGATCACTCCAAGAAAAAAGCCAAAAGAACCCTTAAGAAAGAGACCAATGGTATCAAGACCAAAACACAGAAATAGAAAAGTCCACAGAAAAGAGCTGTCACCTGCAAAAGAGATACTTCGGCCAGGACGCAGCCTTACCTTCGTAAACCAAGACCTGCAGCACCAGTGACCGCGTTTCCAGTAGCCTCAGGTTCTTACACTTCTCCGTTGTTGGTGATGCCAGACAAATCCAATTTGACACCCGTTCTTCCTAATTTGATGAAACATTGGAAATCTGCGTCTCCAAAAACGCCTCCTCCACCGGTAACACCCTCTTCCACATTAGCATCAGTAGCAGCTGCTCACAAAGTACCTGCCCATTAAAGTCAAAGTCTAAGAGAGATCTGGCATGTTAAAGAGTTTACTGGATTTGTCCAAACAAGATCTGTCCCGATTTAGTCCCTTGCGAACCCCTTCACGACGTGAGTTACCTGTTGTGAAGTTGATACAACGGAAAGATAATCAGCGGCGTCGCATTCCAATATAAAAATGACTTGAGGAGTACGACGTGAATCAGTATTTTCTGTGCTACTTCTGAACACCCAATGATGTCTCCTCAAAAATGTACATACCACAACAATCGGCGTTATGCTTTTCAAAAAGGAAACGGAAAAATACAATCTCGTCATCCTCCAAAGCTCGTAGCCAAACATCGACGTCATTCCCTATAAAGACACAGTCGTCCAAAGTAAGGTAGTTCTGGTTCAATTGGTTCTACTACAACCTATGTTCTTATAGATTGTACTTTTTCAATGGTAAAATATTCCCTATTGAAAAAAAAATTGTTCCGTAGTCTTGCTCAACTGGTCATATATACATTTTGTCGTTTTGATTTGCACGGCTGTTTTTTTCTAAAGCGAATATGGAGTTCACAGAAGAAGTTCAAAACATATTAGGGTCCTTTAAAGCTTTAAAGGTCAAACCCAAAGCCGACACACCTGAAGACTTTGCAAAGTGGATGGCAGACTTTACCGCTTCGATGGGTGCATATCCTATTAAGGAAGAACCGAAGAAAAAACCGAGATCATCACATGCAACGGCATCCATCGCCAGTGGTCATATATATGTCACATTACCACATGAATTAAGAATATCTGTATTTTCAGGAGACAGTAAGAGTGAAACATCATATAAATTATGGAGATATAAAGTTACATGCTTACAACAAGGCTCATATCCACAGGACCAGGTATCTCGTGCCATTCGACGTTCCTTGAGAGGAGATGCTGGACGGATTACTATGCGATTGGGTCCAACAGCATCCATCAGTGAGGTATTATCAAAGCTGGGCAGTGTGTATAGCAATGTGGATTTGAAAGAGACTTTGTTAGCTGACTTCTACAGTGCTTGCCAGAAAGAGGACGAAGATATAGCTACATGGAGTTGTAGGCTGGAAGATTTGTTAAACAGAGCCGTCCAAAAAGGGTTAGTGAAGACCAATGAGACAAATGATGTGCTAAAGGATATGCTATGGACAGGACTCAAACAGACACTTAAAGATGTGTCTGGTCATAAGTTTGATTCACTTAAGAAATTTGATGAATTGAGAGTAGCTGTTCGTCGCATTGAATCTGAACACAGACAACGGGAAGATGAACTAAAACGCAGCAAGAAAAATACCCATCTTAATATGGCATCAACTTCAACTACATCACAAACAAAGGAGCTTAGTGAATTAAAGGATCTTGTTCAGCAGCTGTCACAAGAGGTAAAGATCCTTACGAAGCAATCAGTATCCCACTTATCCAACAACCAGCAAAGCTATAGGAGTCAATTTAGAACAGATAATACTGTGAAGAGGAGAGACCGAATATGCTGGCACTGCTTCCAAGCTGGACATATTGCTTCTGCTTGTCGTGTTCGTCTAGACCATTCAAAACGAGATTTAAACTCCAGGAGGCCTGTGGCTGGGGGCAAGCAATAGGCTATCAACGAAATAAATAAAGAAACTGGTACGACAGAGCTAGTAGGACACACTAATGAGGTTTATGTTATTATTAATGGTATTAGAGTAAATTCACTTATTGATACCGGATCGACCGTATCAACAGTTAGCCAGTAAGGCATGGAATTAATCTGATAGACGAAACACCGTTTAAACAAAGATACCGTCGGATACCCTCGTCCATGTATAGTGAGGTGAAAGATCACCTTCACCAGTTACTTGCAAGCAGAATTGATTCGTAAATCACATATTTCTTGGGCCAGCAATGTTGTTTTAGTGAAAAAGAAGGATGGAAAACTTCGCCTGTGCATTGATTTTCGGCAGTTGAATAAGATCACAAAGAAGGATTCCTATGCCTTGCCGAGGATTGAAGATATCTTGGACTGTTTAGGTGGATCTAAATATTTTACCGTGCTGGATATGAAGTCGGGGTATCATCAAATTGAATTAGATGAGTCTCATAAGGAGAGGACAGCCTTTACAGTGGGTCTGCTAGGTTTCTACGTGTTTGAGAGACTACCCATGGGGCTTTGCAATGCACTAGCTACATACCAGAGATTGATGGAAGAGTGTCTCGGAGATATGCATTTGACCATCTGTGTGATCTATCTAGATGATATCATCATTTTCGGAAAAACCTATGAAGAACATTTAAAAAATCGGAAAAGGTCCTAACAAGTCTTAGAGAGTGTGGTTTGAAGTTGTCTCCAAGAAGTACCAATTCTTCAAGGAGAAGGTCATATATGTTGGCCATGTTGTATCAGAGGCAGGTGTTGAGGCAGATCCATCCAACATTGACAAGATATTAAACTGGCCAGCTCCACAGAGTCCTGAGGAAATGAGACAATTCCTTGGATTCGCTGGCTATTACCGCAAGTTTGTGAAGAACTTCTCAAAGATAGCTCGACCATTATCGGAATTAATGCCAAGCACTCAGAATAAAGCGGGTAAGCGTCACAAGAAATTTCAACACATACAATGGAAGTGGGGACCGGAACAGGAGAAAGCCTTTCAACAGCTTAAGGATGCTCTCTCTTCACCACCTATACTAGGCTACGTTGACATTGGGCAACCTTTCGAGCTGCACACAGATGCCATTCAACACGGCCTTGGTGCAGTTTTGTATCAGATTCAGGATGGCATCAAGCGAGTGATCAGCTTTGACAGCAGAGGATTAACAAAAAGTGAACGTAATTATTCAGCGCATCGACTGGAATTCTTAGCATTAGAATGGGCAATCTCTGAGAAATTCAATGATTACCTTTACGGACAGTACTTTACTGTGTACACTGACAACAATCCACTCACATATATTCTTACATCAACCAAACTTTATGCCACTGGGCATCGATGGTTAGCTGCTTTAGCTGCTTACAATTTTAACATCATTTACAGAGCCGGATCTAGGAATTCGGATGCAGACGGTCTATTTCGGTTACCACGTGTAGAGAGCAGGGTCAGGAGCAGCACTCTGGATATGAAGACTATTACCAAAGAAACATTACACGCCCTCTGTAAGTTAGCTAGTGCTCAACCATTTGTTGAAAGTCTTTGTCTGTCTGCTGATGTTGTTGATGATATTGACTCTGGTTCTGGCATTGCCGCAATGACAGATAGAGATTGGAGAATGGCTCAGTCCAAGGATCCTGTTATAAGGGAACGGATAAAGACTGTAAGAGACAAAGCAAAGCCTAATCGACAGTCACTGCCTACCGGAATAGATCATTTAGCAATATTTCGGACCTTTGACAAGTTATGCCTGCAAAGAGGTGTGTTGTACAGGAGGACAAGAGCAGTTGATCATGATCAACTACAGCTGATACTTCCCAAGTCTCACCGCGAGGAGGCGATGCACTATTTACACGATGATTGTGGTCACTTAGGCAGAGACAAGACACTTTCTCTTCTGAGCGATAGATTCTATTGGTCGCGCATGGCAAATGATGTAGAAATATGGATTAAAAAATGTCGTCGTTGCATGCTTAGAAAATCGTAAACAAATATTCGAGCACCACTTGTCAATATATTGACCACACAGCCATTAGAACTAGTTTGCATAGATTTTCTTACTCTAGAGATGTCAAAAGGAGGGTACCAAAATATACTGGTCATAACAGATCATTTTACCAGGTATGCACATGCGATTCCGACAAGAAACCAGACAGCCAGGACTACAGCCGAGGCTCTATTTAATGGTTTTATAGTGCATTATTGTATGCCCCAGCGTTTACATTCAGATCAGGGTGCAAACTTTGAAAGCACTGTCATCAAGGAATTATGTCAAATTACTGGAATAATGAAGTCTCGCACGACACTCTATCATCCAATGGGTAATGGTATGTGTGAGCAATGGAATAGGACACTGCTAGATATGTTGGGAACTCTCAATCCAGATCAAAAACGGGATTGGAAAAGTTATTTAGGACCATTGGTTCATGCATATAATTGCACGCGCCATGAGCCTACAGACCAGACGCCATTTTTTCTGATGTTTGAAAGAGAACCACGTCTACCTATTGACCTCGCATTTGGATTAAAAAGGGGTAGTGGATCGAGCAATTTGTCCATTTATGTTAAATCTCTTCGAAACCAATTGGACGAATCGTACAAACTAGCCACAAGTATTGCGGGAAAATCTCAAGATAAACATAAAAGGGAATATGACATGAACGCAAGAGCTGCAACTCTTCAGCCTGGAGATAGGGTTCTTGTGAAGATTGGCGCATTCGATGGAAAACACCAAATTTCTGATCGCTGGGAGACTAATGCCTACATAGTGGAATCCCAACCAAACCCGGATATCCCAGTATACACTGTTCGACCGGTAGGTGGAACAGGACCAAAACGTTCTCTTCATAGAAATTTGCTGCTTCCTATTGGTGCATTGCAAATGAATTCGGAGCATCATAATCATGAGCAAGAGAAACAAGCGTTCAAGTCTGCGACACCAAAGACTAGAAATTCACCTACGAATATTAATTGCAGGGAAACCGATTCGGACCAGAATGAAAAGAACCATATATCACTTTATTTTCGAAGTGATACAGAAATGATTCCGACAAGGCAGACACAGGATATATGTCTATCAGGACCAGGGGTTGATGACGATTTAGCCGGCGAAAATTTAATTACAGACTCCACCAGTGAGAGTCTTATAGTAGATGAAGACAACTCTTCAAACCAGGATGAAGGTAATCCCCGTGTGGGAGAAGAGTTAGGTTCAGCTACGTCAGTTGATGATAATGATCAGACTGGTCATACTGCTGACCAGTCTGGAGCTATGTATCCAGAAGACACTGATCAGCATTGATAATAACTCTGCAGTACCAAGTCACACTAGGGTTGAGAGCCCCAGTAACATAGTTACTGATCAGTTACAAACAGAGAACAGTTCCTTGCCTGTTTCAGCACCACGACGTTCTAGTCGAGTAACGAAAACACCTACATGGATGACTTCTGGAGATTACGTGATGTCCAAAGCCATTAATGAGCCAGACTGGCTAACAAAAGTGCGTATCCTTCAGTCACTGCACACAAACGGAGTTGTTAACACTATGCCTGATACCGTTTCCAAAGCCATAATTTCCATCATGGTGGATACACCTAAATGATGAGGACATCATTTCAATGTGTGACGGGAAGTATGTAGCAGAAGCGTATATTTTATAAGTTTATATATTCGTGTTTTAAATAGGCAGAAGTGTGTATTTTATTTTTTTTCTAATTACTGTTTTTAAAAGATGAGTGAAATAAAATCACCAGTTGCAATTAGTGTTATTATCATTTTTTCACATATATAGCCATTTAGCCAACCTTGAACCAGGATTACCTATAGAGTTTTGTTCACTCTGAGCAATGAAGCTACCCTGAGTGCTGTTCATGCTGGGTTGTTCAATTGCATGACAAGTGGTAAGTAACTTTCTGATTGGTTAGTTTGCTACTTGTCTGTATAATCAACATAGCATGGGCAGCACATTGGTGGTGGTCATTCCATATGAGTTGCTGAAGGGTGCTGGTCATGGAATTAAATTAAATGTGCTTCTGATTCTGTTGGACTTCAAGATGTGACAACCTTTGTCCCATATGATAAGGTAAAAAGATTTATAATATATTTATAATATGGTCAATGTAAATGGTTATTTTATATGTAGTCTGTATATTTATCTGAAATGTATATTGCATTTTAGTGCCTTTAATAGGTTATTAACCCAGTCTTTTCTGAACCTTTCATTATATCCATACGCTAGCCTGTCTGTATGTCTGTTCTGTTTTGTGCAGTGCACACTGATTGTTGTGTTTAGGTTCATTTGGTCAACTATCTTTCTAGATTGATAAGTAATAAATATGTGGTGATAGTTATTCGTATTGAATATACTGTGAAACAGAATCGATGTAATGCACTGATGATTGTATTTATAGTTGTAGTAAATGTATTTTGTTGTATTTGCAGGGTTGAGTTGAATACAACCTCATGCAAAAAAAAGTCTTATAACATATACTGGACTTGACAATTGTCTATTATAAGAGTAGACAGGAAAGAACGGTACATACATGCAGTCTGTTTTAATGCTATGTAAGAGGTCACTCTACTACAGATGCACAACCAGCGAATCTAAAAGTGTCTTTAACATTATCACATTATTAAGCAAGGAAGGAAATCATTTATCTGAGGGGAGAGAGAGAGAGAGAGAGAAAGAGAGAGAGAGAGAGAGAGAGAGAGAGAGAGAGAGAGAGAGAAAGAGAGAGAGAGAGAGAGAGAGAGAGAGAGAGAGAGAGAGAGAGAGAGAGATTCGTTAAGGGGTGAAATGTTGCCGTATAATGAAAAGATGATTCCACTTTTTCAGTTTTATAAGCATTGCTTGA
The DNA here is from genome assembly GCA_029339505.1 of Unio delphinus. Lineage (NCBI taxonomy): Eukaryota > Metazoa > Mollusca > Bivalvia > Unionida > Unionidae > Unio > Unio delphinus. Next base: position 16,991,006 of record JAQISU010000210.1, on the reverse strand, counting down.
TCATTATACATACATACACATCATGGTATAAACCATACAGTCATCATATTTCTGATGTAACAATGTTTCATTAGATATATGATTAAACTGTGTAGAGCAATAATAATTCACCCCATAACTTGAGGTCCAGGAGACATACATTATTCGCCAAAGATATATGTCATGGAAGGTAAATATCTGCTTTATTTGTTGGTAACAATTGCCACCACAAGGATGTTTTCCTTTCATTGGGTTCTTACATAAGCCACGTTCCTTTGATCCCGGTGAGTCAAGCACCTGGGTGGCCAGTAATTGTTTTGAAATGTGATTACATATACAAAATATAAGACTAATGGTGTACAATACAAACTAAGTGTAATATTGTTTAAATAAAGACTCCGTGATTATTTGATTCAAAGTTTTGGTCAAAGTGACCATTATACAGTATTCTTGTATTAAATTAGATATGTAGATGCTAACGATACACTTATTGCAAGTAAAATTAATCCAGGTTGCAATTTGGGAACGAAATCTATATTTGATTTGTTTATAATATATATGCGAGTGTGATTGTGTTTGCAGAGTGAAAGAGGTGAGAGAGAGAGAGAGAGAGAGTATGTATGTATGTATGTATGTATGTATGTATGTGTGTGTGTATGTATGTATGTGGGTGTCTGTATTGGGATCCTGGTTACGTATCAGGATGTACATGTATGTATGCAGAGAGAGAGAGAGAGAGAGAGAGAGAGAGAGAGAGAGAGAGAGAGAGAGAGAGAGAGAAAGAGAATGGTGTGTATGTAGGTGTAAGGTGTGTGCGTGAGTTGGAAAGATTGATTATTGCAACTGTTTAGGGGCAAACTACCACAAAATGTGTACGTGAGTGTATTTTGTAAGAAAAAGGGAAAAAGACAAATATCCAGAGAGACAAACATACTTCTGAATTTACTCCAAGCAGAGAATGTATGTAACTGCTATGACGAATTTCAACTGGTAATGGTACACGCAAAAACCTTTCTTACAAAATTCATATTAATTTCAATTACATAAAAAATACCTAATGGAAATGTTCATAATTATGACTGCTACATCAGTTACCATGTAACTGTAGCTATAATCTGTGCAATAATGCATCCAAGAACAAAGGCTTATAAGAAAAGCAGAGAATACAACTCAAGCAAAGAACAAAATGTATGTTGACAGCGAATTATAATGGTATTTGGGGTGCTTCTATTATATGGGTATTAGGGGATTGTTCAATATATGGGTATTAGGGGCGTTTTTAATATGGGTATTTGAGGCGTTTTAATTATATGGGTATTAGGGGCTTGTTCAATATATGGGTATTAGGGGCGTTTTTAATATGGGTATTAGAGGCGTTTTAATTATATGGATATTAGGGGCGTTTTTAATATTGGTATTAGGGGCGTTTTAATTATATGGGTATCTGGGGCGTTTTTTATATGGGTATTAGGGGAGTTTTAATTATATGGGTATCTGGGGCGTTTTAATTATATGGGTATTTGGGGCGCTTTTATTATATGGGTATTAGGGGCTTGTTCAATATATGGGTATCTGGGACGTTTTTTATATGGGTATTAGGGGTGTTTTAATTATATGGGTATCTGGGGCGTTTTTTATATGGGTATTAGGGATGTTTTAATTATATGGGTATCTGGGGCGTTTTTTATATGGTTATTAGGGGCGTTTTAATTATATGAATATTTGGGACGTTTTAATTATATGAGTATTTGGGGCGGTTTTAATTATATGGGCATTTGAGGTGTCTTAACGAGTATATAATCTGTGATGGATAATCCCTCCCTGGAACTCACTGGGATGCATATGCTGTTGATCCACATAGTGTTGTCTAAAGAAATTTAACATGCATCACAAACTATAATAAATCTTCATATATATTGTACAGAAGAACTTAAAGCAATTTAAGCTATGTCAAGGTCGGGGAATACCAATGGGTCGCTGCCGCACAAATTTGTACATGAATATGTCAGTCGTCGTTTTAAATATCTCCTATTTTATAATCGATTTATGGAAGATCTTATACCACTAGCGGTAGGGTTGATAAATCTAGTCTCAGTGACGATGAGATGTCAAAATAGGCGACTAAGGATGAGCTTGCTAAACTTATGAACGTCGTTGGTGTTGACAACGATGTAGTTGTAGCTTTTTAGGATCATTATTAACCTTTAACATAGCAAGCAATATTAGATGGATTGATATTGGCCGAGGAGTTTAGGTGGTAACGTCGATAATATCCATTATTTAATGAATCCGGGAAAATCAGAATCAAGCGTATCAATCGCGTTTATTAGAAACGAGAATAATAAACATGTTGTTAAAACCGGTGATACAATGACCGGTGAACTCAACATGAACAAAACCAAAATAGTATCTTTGATATACCAAGCATTAGACGATGACTCAACAATAATGAAAGTCTTTCTGATATATCCAGCATAACACGATGACTCAACAAAAATACCGGTAGTCTCTTTGCTATACCGAGCATTAGACGACGACTCAACAGATATAAAGTAGTCCATCTGCTATATCAAGAAACAGACGATGACTCCAAAAAATGTTTCTATGCTATACCCAGCAACAGACGATGACTCAACAAAAATAAAATCGTCTCTCTGCAATACCCAGCATTAGACGATGACTCAATAAAAATAACATCGTCTCTGTTACACCCAGCATCAGTAGATGACCCAATAGAAATAAAATCGTCACTCTGTTATACCCAGCATTAGACGATGACTCAACAAAAAAGTAATATGTGGACGACAGCGACACGGCAACTAGTGACAAATTATCAATCAATCACAATTCATACGCGTATCATCAACATTGTTGTATATACGGAATCCACCGTGGTATCTGGAACAATGATATGATTTGATATCACTTGTAACAGGAATCGGTGTTTTGGCGATATCGCTGGCGTTGCTGATATTCTAAATATCATTACGATGAAATTAACATGCAGAACGTAGTGAGGCAACGAATGATCATTAGTATAGAAAATAAGAATACAACCAACTCTTTATTTTATTTCACTAATAATACATCGTTGATACAATTCAGGAAAACGTGTAAATATTGTAAATTCGGATGCTGTATGTAACGTTTACAGTACTGGATCAGCGTTGAACACTAAGTTATTAACCTGCAAGAAAAAGAGACGAATGTAATTTATTGTCACACAGATCTTTTAACTAACGTTTGCAATTGTTTGTTAAAAAGAAGACCTATAATAATGAATTTACTGCCGATGAAGTCGATTGTTATTATTATTATTACTATTATTATTATTATTTATACGATTATTATTATTATTACTAATATTATTATTATTATTATTATTATTATTATTATTATTATTATTATTATTATTATTTATACGATTATTATTATTATTATTATTATTATTATTATTATTATTATTATTATTTGTAGTAGCAGTAGAAGTATAAGTAGTATCAACATCGGTTATATCCATAATTATCGTCAAATGTTTGCTAATTAATAAATTAATAAATTAATTAATAATAGTTTTTTGAAATATAATTCATAAGATTTTATTCTTGTTTCCTTATATTTTTATAGATGAACAACATAGTGTGCAGAGGCAATTTGAGTATAGTACATTGCTTACAGGAGACATCGTGGCGACCGACCCTGCGTGACGTGAGCAAGATTCGAATCAGCGTCCTTTACAGTCTCTCCGTCTAATCAATTTACCCTTAAAGGATTCAGTTCCAACGGATATACTCACCTAATTTATACTGCGGTCCACACATTGCCCTTCTATGCACCACTGCAACATAAGTTTTGTTACAAATGAATATATACATTTGGAAATGAAAACAAGTGAAATTGTAAACTTACACAAACATAGTATCTCCAAGTAGTCCTTATTTAAGCTAATTGGACTGTCTATACCCATATTGTGTGTTAAATGTATATAATTATAGATTGTAGGAATCATTTGTCAAACAACATCAACGTTAGGGGCGGGGGGGGGGGGGGTGAGAATAAGAAAATGTGATCTCTTGTAAGCATATGTGTTTGCAAAATTCTATGTTGTACCTGACCTGTAATTGGTTGATGCTCACAATTCATTGATATTCATCCATATTGTAATAGTGGTGTCATTTGGATGTAATTTAGATACCAAAATCATATATCCGATATAACAATACGCTTTGTTGTTTCAAAACGATTGTCGCATTCAATCCAAGCGGCATACTGTTGATATTTGGTTACAGATCGTCGATCAACAAACTGTATTTCAGCTAACAAACGTGACACATTATTCCTATCCGGTCCCAGACTGTGTCTCGAACATGTGCTTTCAAAATGATACATGAAATTGAGTAGGAAATTCCATAATGCGAATCGGAATAATACATTTCCATCGGATACCAGACGGCTATGTTGATGACGACATAGTGACAGTGTCAGCAGCTAAATCCCTCTAGGGGAATCTTTAACTGAGATAACGGGGAAATAAAAATAAACATGATAGTAATCATTATCATTATGAGTACTGAATTTAATGTGTTGCTAGTAACGTCTACCTTGTTAGTAGCGCTTAAAATTATCAGTTGAGATCACAAGACATTTATTATGTTTGTTTTGTCTTGAGACCTTTACAGAAGTCCAGCAGAACCACAAAAACCGAAACGACTGATTTCACCCCTACATATTGGCTCTGGAAACACATTTGGGACAAAGTTCTCACGCATATAAGTAAATATGGAAGTATTCCGAAACATTAAATTGAGCGCCTTCTAGAGTAATGCCGAGCGCCCAATACACACAGTAAAGAAATGGCGACCCATTTTTGAACGAGAAAAATGGCAACTACTTCACACAAAATTATTCTAAGATTTAATATTGCAAATGAACAGATTCATCACAGCAGTGACGAACAAGTATAAACACACATGAGCATTACCTTAATACTTGTGAAAAATGGACACAATATAGGTAAGTGAAAAGAGGTCACAATTATTTCATGTACACACTGCTCCCCCCCCCCCCCCCCCGATGGTGAATACTAAAGCAAATCAATTTGTATATCGTTTACGTCTTGTATCGAATTACTTTACATCTGCGAAAGGTTTATGTACCAAAAGTTGTTACTAAACTTACCATTATTTGTATTGGAAACAGAGGCACAACGATTGTTCCAAAATAAACGGAATGTAAACAACAGAAGGAGATTCTAAATTATCCCACAAATTAATGATATGTGCAAATGTATTTTCTAAGAATATAAGTTGGCAGTTAGGATTTTTTCAATATTGTAGGGCTAAATAAAGTATGTACTGAACGTTACCACATTGGAGAGAGAGAGAGAGAGAGATAGAGATAGAGAGAGATTACTTTATTGTGTCCACATGAAGTTCCTCTAGCTGCACTATTATACGTTTTGAAGCATCTACCATTTAGGGGATCCGTGCATTTCATGAAGCGACAAATCTTTTCAGGCACAGCCTTGAAAAAAAATGCAAACAGATCACGTTTAGCTTAGAATGCTAATCAACCTCACTAGGACAGAATATATTAATCATGTGATATGTGCGCCGGACATTGAAACATATGAATTCGTTTTTGAACGTTAGACTCTCGGAAAAATCTGAAAGAAGTGACACTTCGTAACTATAGAAGAATCAACACCCTAGTGTCAAGAAGCAAACGTTTACACATAAAAGAACCGAAGAGTAAGGAAGTACAAGATGCGCAAGAAACTATATCGTTCAAGGGACGATTTCGTTCTGTATCGTGGCATGAGGGATGACAGAATACATAAAAGATAACAAATATATGCACATTTCTGTCAAAACGTGTGAAAGTCAGGGAAAGTCTTGACCAAGCTGCTGCACGATGTTAACTTAAATCTGAATAACCTGAATGGTGCTTGGCTTACGGATTAATGCCAAATCAACTGATCGAGACGGTTGTGCATCACTACCATGTCCCTAGCCATGCCATCAAGTTGATTAAGGGCTACATAAACAATACACTCTTATGTTTTGTTTTGTTTTTATGGTTTAACGGCATTTTTCAGCACAATATAGGCTATACATGGAGGACAGTATTAATGGTGGATGAAGAATCGGAAAACCCCAACGAAAAAACCACCGACCAACGAGAAGCTACTGCCAAGCTTTCTCACATAATTACATTATCTTAGACTGGAACCCAAGCAGACAGAGGTGAGATGAAAGTGATCCGTAACTCGGGGCTCCCTATCAATACTCTTAAGATTCGCTACTAACAATTTCACAACTACATCGCTAAACGTGGTAAATGGCACTGTAACTGGGTCTCTTATCTCAGTAATTGCGTTGCGTTGGGAATGAATCTCATCAAAGTTACTGAGAAAGAGTAAAGACAAATTCTGGCAATTATCTCCCTGTTAACACAGTATTATATATGATGTGGCGATACGCAGTGATATTAAATAGGTATACCATAACAAATACAAAAACCCAGCATTTTACGAACGAAATTGACTGGAAGTATGATTGTTTTCAAAGTTACTTGTGTAAAATTTTTAGGTTACATTTTCTCATTTTTAATTGTAGTAAACGTGTACGCAAAGTTATTCAAATATATTGTCTTGAAGTACAACTCAATAAAAACGTAAATGTCTTGCCATGAGTGATACGAATAACCAATTTAGCACAAAAATAAAAGCAAAATTAATTAAACAACAACTCCGAGAACCAAATTGGATGTGGGAGTATTCCATGACATTAAAGAACGGCATACACAGACAATCCTGCGTTATAAAGTATAGTGAAATATGTCTTTTTTAATTCGTAAATTTGTTTTTATTTCTTACATCTTGTGACTTGATTGCGTTAATTAGTGTTAATTTGTTATCTGTCTATTTCAACTCGTTAATTTGTGTTCGTTCCTTATGTTTTCAATGTTGCTATGATAGGAATGCGTCAATTTGTAATCATTTAATATATATATTTATATTTTGAATTTGTGTTCAATTAGTATTTCTTTGTTTCAATTCGTCAATTTATAACAATGTTTTTATATTTTATGACTTGAATGCGTCAATTTGTGTTTTCTTCGTGTATGTCTATTTAAATTGTCCATTTGTTTTCCTTTCTTTTATGTCTTTTTTGTCAAATTGTGTCCATTAATTGTCTATTGGAATAAGTCAATTTGTTTTCATTTGTTTTTTGCTTATTTTGAATCCGTCAGTTTGTTCTAATTTATTATATGTTATGATCTGAATAGGTCAGTTGGTGTTTATTTGTTATGTGCTTGATTTTATTACGTCATTTCGTGTTCATTTACTACATGTTTTGATTTGAATGCATCAGTTGGATTTTATTTGCTATGCATTCACTAGTTGTATATTTGTGATTTAATAACGACAAATTGTATTGCCTTGCTATATGGTTATGAATTTAACGACATAGTTGCAATATCATACGACAAGAAATACATCATTATTTTTTATTAATGGAAAGAAGGTTCCATGTATGTTTTTGATTTGAGCAAAAAAAGAAATACTAAAGAAAATGTCAGGCGAACTTCTGAAGTCACTTCGGACCATGGCATCACTTATTGTACTGAATTCTTTGTCAGCGAAGATGGGAACGCCATAACGCAGGCACAAATATCCACACAGACAACTCACAGTACCTACCCGACAATAGGTGGAACCCCGTCCTCTAATAAACTCACACTGCTGATCGTTGGAGTAAACCTGCCCTGGCAATCTTTTCATATACGTCATCAATTCCGTTTCGTTATAGACAACACCCTTATTCTTAGCGCAATCTCTGAAACAAGAAGATGGATAGATATACAGATATATATATATATATATATATATATATATAGAGAGAGAGAGAGAGAGAGAGAGAGAGAGAGAGAGAGAGAGAGAGAGAGAGAGTTTTAGACTGGTTTCTTTATAGACCAGATGATAATATTCTGCAACCCACCCTTGTATCTCACGAAATTGCATCGGATCACCTCTGCATTGTATGCCATCTCGACATATCAGTCCATAACCCTCCACCTCTATTTGCTACTAAGAGAAACCTCCGAATGATAAACTTAACCAAATTTATGCATGACATCCAAGAAAACCTAATATCTTTCTTACATCCAACAGCGGAACAACTTGATAACTGCTTGCGTTCATTACTTGAAAAACATGCCTCAGCCACCCAATGCGGCGTATCAATAAAAAAAGTGTTCTCCATGGTATAGCAGTGTTAGGGACCAGCTTTGCGCTGCTAAAAGATTTCGCCGAAAAGCAGAGAGGCTTTGGCTTTCCATCAGACTCACTATTCATAAAAAAATCTACGTAGCCGCTAAGAAGAACGTCACGAACATAGTCCATTTAGCCAAATCATCCCACTACAGTTCTAAGAGCACGGAGAATTTCAGATGCAAAGAGATCTTCGAGATAACTAACAAACTAATGTCAAGGAACAAATGTATACCACTTCCAACAACCTTCTCTCCACTAGACCTACCAGACAAATTTGCAAATGTCTCCGATAACAAAATAAAAACCATTAGAGATTCGCTTGACAGCAAAGTTTCAACTGATTCGTCACCATACAGATATAATCCAGAATTTCAGCGACAACCGTTAGGAGCATTTGAACCTGTCTCTATTGATTTAGTACGGACAATCGTGATGAAAAGAGCACCAAAGTCTTATGAACTTGATCCAATTCCGACATCACTGCTGCTTGAGTGCATATACCCAATATTGTCTTCACTACCTGATGTTATTAATAGCTCTCTCTTATTAGGGGAATTCCCATAATTTTTCAAAACTGTCATCGTAAAGCCACTGCTGAAGAAACCAACACTGGACCATAACGATTTAAAGAGCTACCGCCCAGTTTCTAATCTCTCATTTATATAAAAAATCTTAGAAAAGGTTGTTCTAACTCAACTTGTATCTCATTTGAATTTAAACAGTCTGTTTAGAGTACCTGGATCAGAGCACACTTCAGCACTGCTCTGTACACTACATTGGCAATTCGATACAGAATCAAACACAAAATTTGTTCTCTGTGCTATGTTTTAATGACAGACTCCAGTCCAACATACATATCCAGCCTCACCCATGTGTATACTTCAGCTAGATCATTACGCTCTTCTTCTGATAATCGTATACTCATTGTTCCCAAGGTGAAAACAATCATGTTGACAACGTTCGTTTGCATACCAGGGCCCGGCGACGTGGAACTAATTGACCATTGAAATTAGACATAAAGACACAGTGGTCCCTTTTAAGAGTGCTCTTAAGACTCACCTGTTTCGACTTCAGGGACAAACTTAGCGATCTAATCATGTTTTGTATCTTATATGTTTTCAGCATCTTTTTATGTTTTCCAATTTCATTGTTTTTGTCACTTGTTCTGTAGTGTAGTAATATCATTATTGATGGTGTAAAGTGCTTAGAGCTTCGTAAGATTAGTCGCTATACAAAGTCCTCCTCCTCCTCCTCCTCCCCATTATTATAATTATTATTATTATTATTGTATAAACCAGCTATTAAATATCTATTTTACCAAGAGTGCAGATATCATTTGACGATAATGAACTATACATAGGTTTTTTATATGGATTTTCCATCTAGTAAATGGAACTGTATACATTTTGAAGTAATTTTCCTATGTATACATTTTGACGTATTTTTCCGATGATAACATTTTGACGTAATTTTCCGATGATAACATTTTGACGTAATTTTCCGATGTATACATTTGTACATAATTTTTCGATGTATATATTTTGACGTAATTTTCCGAACGGATTAATGTGGTAAATTGACTAATGTAATTTTATATGAAATTTTATGTGGGAATGTATTGCTACATAGAGACATAACATGACTGTGGAAATCTATTATAGCAGAATAGAATAATTAGTTATATTCCTTTTCGTATTATTTCTCAAATATTTATTTTTATATTATTTTTTTGGTGTTGTCTTTCTTAAGTATTTCATTTTGTGTTTAGATTCAACAAGCGATGAATAATTTAATAAAATTATTTATTGGAATAACAAACTATGAATAGGACTAAACCCTATTTTTGGATTTTTGAATGAATAAAAATACATTGTGATTAATGACTTTGTGTGGCATCAACACTATAGGAACTCCGCACATTCAAGGTTATTCGTACATTAACATATTATAGTCCAGGAATTCATGGATTTCATTTGGAACACTCCTCTTCTTGACTGGTGATATATAGTTATATGGATTATTCTGAATTTAATTCAGAATACTGCAAGTTCATAAAAAATTGGTTTTATAATAAAGAGATAATAATTATTTGTTACGTTTTCCAAAATTTGATGGTTTCGCTTCTTTCTCTAACATGGATGTGACCATACAGGCTGACATTCCTGGAAATACATGTTTCTTAAAAGACCAATATGGTTCATACATTCAATTTTCTCATGAGCAACGTCTAGTCAGCAATAATGAAAGTTTGAAACAAGTACAAGCTTATAATATAATACGTAGCGATATATTTAATATACATACCTGCCCTTCAGTGTTGTTTTAAACGATTCCACTGAGCAATTGGAGAACAACCAGGGATTTCTAAAATACGGCTTGTTTGGGTCAAACGTTATATCCTGTTCAGACATTATAAAGAAGTCGCTTGAGCTGCAAGCTATGGCGTCTTCCTCGCCGTCGTGCGGTGCTCCAAGACTGGAAATAACAAGCAGGTAATGTGTAATATAACAAATAGGCAATGTGTAATGTAAACAAAACAGGCAATGTGTAATATAAGAAGCAGTCAATGTGTAAAATAACTTGCAGGCCATGTGAAATATAACAAGCAGGCCATGTGATATATAACAAGCAAGCAATGTGAGATATAAAATGGAACACAGCCAATCAGAATGTATGGCATGTAGTGTATAATTATTGTGTTGTTTAGAATAGCGTGTATACGTAATGCCTTGCGTGTTTGCCAACTATTTTCATAAAATATGTTACAGACCAGAACACACCAGAAAAAAAAAACAATTGTTTCATTCTTGTTACTTAATTAACACATCAAACTATATGAGATGATAGAAAAACAACGATATATCATCAAATGTCTTCCTTGGCTTAAAAATAATAAACATTTTAATGCCACAATATATGTATATATATATATATATATATATATATATATATATATATATATATATATATATATATATATATATATGTGTGTGTGTGTGTCTGTGTGTGTGTGTGTAAATCGTAATAAAAGTCATCAAAAATCGTCCGAATTATTTGTGTTTACAGGTAAAATCGTGAAAATCGTGCAAATCGTCCGAATTTCACATTCTAATAGGGAAAATGGTAGTAACATTCATGATAATCTTATCAGAAGCAGAAAAAAAATAAATACTATTTTGTCTGGTCATTGACGTTCCCGATTGAGGGTGTCATTAAGTTTGACATTTTGGATTAATCGGATCTCGTATAATCAAACTGCCAGGGATAACTCTAGTGGCGAATGTATAGAAATATATATATATATATATATATATATATATATATATATATATATATATATATATATATATATATATATATATATATATATATATATATCCCTTCCTGGCAAGTCATGAAGATCAGATATAAATTAATATTAGGTACATGTAACTGGAAACTGGTCACTTAAATAGGTTTGAATGTGTTGAAGAAGAGTTTTTGCTATTATGGATAGATCACATTATTTAAATAACAAATAAGATAAAAGAAATTAAAGGCATTTACAGGCGCACTGAAATGATACACCATGGAATAAATGGAAGATGCATTATAGACAGATAAGATTTGAGTGTATGGAAGAATTCTTTCAGACGTTATTGCCTGGGAAACAAAAAAGACTTAAAGTTATAATGATGTATTTAATATGCAACTATTTGGAAGCTTGGATGCGATACCGATTTTTCTCTGCACCAGAGTTGAAAGGTAGAATTTATTTTATTGTCTGTTTGTCTGTCTGTCTCTCTGTGTATGTATGTATGTATGCATGCATGCATGCATGCATGCATGCATGCATGCATGCATGCATGCATGCATGCATGCATGTATGTATGTATGTATGTATGTATGTATGTATGTATGTATGTATGTATGTATGTATGTATGTGAATAGTATGTCAATGAACTGTAAAGGCAAGCCTCATAAATTAACTCATCATCATCATCATCATCATCAGTCTCTTGACCTAGTGTGGTCGTTAAGGCACAGTGCTGCTGAACATCTGGCCAGTTCCCTCCACTTGTCTTGATCATGTGCCAATGCCTTTGTGTCCAAAAAACGTTTCCTGGTCCATTGTGTGATGTGGTCACTCCACCTTTTTCTCTGCCTACCTTTCGTCTACCACCTTGGACACTACCCTGCAGTACTGTTGTGGATGGACTTTTCGCTCTAGTGACATGGCCATACCATTTCAGCTTCTTCTATTTCACACCGGTGAGGATGTCTTCATAATTACTTACTTTGTGCCTGATAGTGTTACGCAATTCTTCATTTGTGATGTGGTCCATGTAAGAGATGCCAAGAATGGTTCTATAGCATCTCATTCTAGGTGCCTGGATTCTTTGTTGCAATTCTGATTTCAGAGTCCAGGTCTCACATGAATACAGAATTATTGAGATGACTAGTGCTCTCAATAGTCTGATTTTAGTTTTGAGACAGATATTCTTGTCTCTTCAGGTGGGTCTTAGCTTTAACATAGCTGCCGTTGTTTGGGCTGACCAAGTCTGCCTTCTCGGCACTTATCTCTCTGTCAATTCTGGAAGATGTTTCATCCTAGTTCTTCACTAAGTTGGCAAGCTTATCTTCACTGCCTCTCAGCCCATCAATGTCGTCTGCTAAGCGTTGGCTGGTGATGTTACGGCCTCCAATACTGGCTGTCCCACAGATGTTTTCCAGGGCTTTGCTCATGATGCGCTATAAGTAAAAGTTGAAAAGCGTGGGTGGCATCAGACAGCTTTGCCGTAATCCAACGGTTGTCTTGAACCAGTCCCCACAGAACCGTGAGCAGTTATTGCACTGGTAGCTTTGGCCAACAGCTGCTTGATGGTATTGGTCAACTTTGACCCATGTTGTAATTCTTCATTGTGGCCCACAATGCCTCATGTCACACACTGACAAAAGCCTTTTTGAAATCTATGAAGACATGCGAGATGACTTGTTGATGTTGTGAGTACTTTTCACACAGAACCCTATGATTAAATATTTGTTGTAGTGCTTCTTCCATTCCGAACCCCTGCCTGTTCAACGGCGATTATTTCTTCTCCTTGTGAGTTCAGTCTGTTCGAACTGATATTCAGCATCACCTTACTAGCATGGTTGATCAAACTGGTAGTTCTGTAATTTTGGCACAGCCAGGTTCTGGGAAGTGTTATAATCATGGATTGCGTCCTTGTGCGGCCATTCGCTTGTCTACCAGGTCTTGTTGCAGAGTTGTGTTAGTAGCTATAATTAATTCAATACCATTTTTTATAAGTTCAGCTGGGGTGATGTCTACTGCAGCGGCCTTCCTATTCTTCCGTGATCTCATTGCTGACTCCACCACTTCTTTGAGACTGGGGAAAGCATCATCATTTGTGGAGCTCGGAACTTCAAGCACCTCTTGGTCTCCTGTGGACGGATGGTTGTAAAATGTTTTACTATACTCAGTCCATCTTTCTGCAATATCACTTGCTTCTGTGATTCTGAAAGGCATTTTCCATTTTCGTCTTGAATTCTATTGACTCTTGGCTGCTTCTTTCTGATGAGGTAATTCACCATTTCGAATGTCTTTTCGCTGTCATTGTTGATCACAAAGCTCTCTATTTCTATGCATTTCAGTCCAATCCAATCTTATTTTGCTTTAGTCAGGTTTCTTTTGTTGATATTCTTGGTTATTTATCAATACTCCGCTGCTCCTATTATGTGTCCGGTGGTTTTGAGGTTTCTTAGGGCATCACTCATATTCCAAATCGCTTCTGTAACCCAGGTTTATTGCTTCAGGCAATGGAAGCCAATGATTTTCTTGGCAGCTGTTGTCATGACTGTGTTGAGAGTGTTTGTCATCAATTCGACATTAACATCCATCACAAGGAGTAAAGCAAATATTCCTCTAATTGTAGCTGGGAATAATTCGCAGATGTTTAAGTCCTTCAATTCTTCAAGGTTGGATTTGAGCCTGATTTTCTTTGGATTGTTTTTTTTTCAACCTCACTTGGAAGTTCCTAATTAAGAAGTCGTGATCACTCCCAACATCAACACCTGGGAACGTTCTTGCTTTTGATCTATTGGTGCCAGATCGATACGGGTTTTGAACCAGTATGCAGTCGATCTGGTTATGATGGGTTCCATTTGGTGCGTGCTATGTCCATCATCGTGGAGCTTTATGTTGGCCCAGGGTGTTGGCTAGTAACAAGTTGTTGTAGCTTGCAAAATCAAGCGGCCGTCTCACTCTTTCATCGGTAAGCTCATTGCAAGAAGGTCCACAATGATCATTCCAGTCATTAGAGCTTATTTGTCAACTTAGGCATTCCAGTCTCTTTGGATAATAAGGATGTCGTTTTTACTTACCATGTGTATTATACCCTGGAGTTTGTTGTAAAACTCATACATTTCTTCATCATCATACTCCGTACTTGGAGCATAGACGTGGATTATTGTAATGTTAACGTAAGGTATTTTCAATCGAATGGAGATGATTTTGTCAGATATGAGGCGACATTCAAGCACATACCCCTTAATGGTTTTGTTGACAAGGAAGCGTACTCCATTTATGGACTTGACCATCTCTCCACTATAGTATAATATATGCCCATCTTCAGTTTCATCTTACCTCACAGAGTCCTGGTATGTGCCATGTGTAGTGTTCCATCTCATGTCAACTCTTGGAGTCATCCAGTTTCCGCCAGAGTTCTGATGGTTCAGGTGGCCATTGCAACACTGTCTCTTGCTATGATTTTATGCGAAGTCCCAGTAGTACTGTCACCTCTGTCTCAGTGGATAACGACAGGAGCAGTTATTGTTGACCCGGGCGACAACCGATCCGGTATGGAAACTTCCGATTTATCCAGCATTATCAGTATGTCTTGAGCTAAAGGCGTCTGGCAGATCCCATCCCTCTCCAGACCAGGGAGCTGGCAGACGGGGACGTAGTAAGTCATCCAGATGCCTTGGAAACTCCACTCCTGATTTTCTTTTAGGGTTTACTCCTTTAGTCTTTGGCTAAGCAAAGCCGACCTGCAAGGCGGCAGGAAATTCGTGCATGGGCGAAATCGTCCATTTCCCGACAGACAGAACATCTGCCACTGCAATCGCTCAACCGTTTCTCTTATATATATATATATATATATATATATATATATATATATATATATATATATATATATATATATATATATATATATATATTTATATATATATATATATATATATATATATATATATATATATATATATATATATATATATATATATATATATATATATATATATAATTTGTATCAGAAATCAATCATTACCTTTATTGGTCAGTTTCAATGTGCAACTTTGCTATAATTACACCTAAATTTAAACAAAGTTATACGATCAATAACCAATGATATGCAACTTTTCACCAAAATCTTTAACTATTCTATTAATTCTTCATATCATTCATGACCTAAAAGTATGTTTCAAGATATAAGTATTGATTGAACGGATAACAATCTCATCTAATAATTATATTAGGCGGGAAAGGACACCGAACTTAATTTCGCTTCGTTATGTTTAGGTTCGGTCTACCGGTCTGTCAGAAGCTTCAAATGACATATATGGTTAATACCGTACAAAACAAACAATTTAAGCTTCTGTAAGTACTTATGATTTCTTAAACAAGTTTTATAAACATGTCAAAATTTATTTTATAGTTCGTCTCTTAATCCACATGAGCTTTCTCGTGGGAAGAATAGTGATGTTCTAAAAAAGGATGAAATGTAATTTAAGTCGATGACATCACTTTGGATAACAGTATTACTCGCATATATGTCGAAATATTCAGATGCAGGACTGCGGTCGCATTGCGCATTGCGCAAGTATATATCGAACCAATCGGTTTTGACGTGTAATCATTTAAAAAGCACTGTAGACAGTATGGTGTATATAGCAATAAATAATCAGCGTAAATATTCGCTAGTGGACCCCTTTTATATTCGATCATATTCTGTGTTTTACGCATATTGCACATCCATATCATAAATATCCTAGTTAGCCCAAATGATGATGTGATCTGGTGCTTGAGCTATAAGAAAACGGAACATTTGGATAAAACATCCTATTTTGGATGAGAGATTAAAACTAACTGCAAAATGTTGAAACATGTAAATCTACACGAGGCTCTAGAAGTGTTTAAGCGATGGAATATAAAAGCGGTAGACAAATCGATAAGTCAACTTACTTGTGTCCAAGTTCGTGTGCTGCTGTGGAAACTGTCCGAAAATAATCATGTTGTCTGACTATTGAAGTTTTGTAACCCTTTTCACATATGCCCTCTCTTGAGGAATAGCCTGAATGGAAGAAAGAGCAGAAAATGATTATGCTTGGAGACTAGGTGTTAAAACCTTTCAGTTGCTCGCATTAAGGTGGATGTGTACATACAAAGAGATGATATTCAACAAACCAAGCTTAGTTAAAACTTATTTTATTAATCTCAATAAATTTTAAAAAAATTTCACTCCACAAATTTTAAAAGTAGAGTATATACATTTTACAATTATAATTACGTCGATAAAAACAGGTATACAAATATGACTTAATATGACTTTAGTGAAGGGACCATGTCGAGAAAGTTCATCGACTGGAAACTAGTTGAAGTTTTCTTTAAATCACGTCATATAAACTCTCTCTCTCTCTCTCTCTCTCTCTCTCTCTCTCTCTCTCTCTCTCTCTCTCTCTCTCTCTCTCTCTCTCTCTTTATATATGATCACATTAAAGATGTAACACGTTACATATTGCGACTACAATCACTAGCATGAACAATAATGGCTGCCTCGTGTACATGTAACTATAAAGCTGTCTTTAATGACTGCAAATTTCGAAAAGAGCAAATTAGTTTCGTTGCTGCGAACTCAAGAACTCGTGAGGAAACAAATATTGCAGCTTTCCGAAAGTGTTTCCACGATGCGTTTCTGTATATCAAACTCAGCCAAATATTATAAAGTGTCAACACATTTATAGTTACTTAAGGGTAATTATCACTATCACTAAAACTCTTTATGTGAATAACAGCATGTGTTTTAAAAGAAAGAAAGAAAGAAAGAAAGAAAGAAAGAAAGAAAGAAAGAAAGAAAGAAAGAAAGAAAGAAAGAAAGAAAAGAATAATGAAAGAAAAAACAAAGGAAGAAAGTAACAAAAAACAAGGAAAAAAGAAAGAAAAAGAATGAAAGAAAGAAGTAAAGTAAAAAAGAGAACTGAATGCCATTACCTGCAACCCAAGAATTGGTATCATTCTCTTCCATTTTATATCTATATATAAAACAAAGCATTCGTTCTGTGTACTAAGTGATATTTTCGGATTTGTACAATTTATAATTCTTATTTACAGAGATAAGGTATAAGAGAAACAATTTAGAAAGCCTAATAAAAGTATTTAAATTTGCCATTAAAATCGAGATAATCGACCGTAGGTCTGTAAGAAGATTCATACGTATAACTTAAATATGAGAGATATAATAAACGTTCGCTCAAGCCATGGAGATCATCATAAAATGACATTTACGTGGAATATACATATTTAATGTGACAAGCCAAGGAGATCATCATAAAATGACATTTACGTGGAATACAAATATATATGGTGACAAGCAATGGAGATCATGATACAATGACATTTAGGTGGAATACAAATAGATATGGTGACAAGCCATGGAGATCATGATACAATGACATTTAGGTGGAATACAAATAGATATGGTGACAAGCCATGGAGATCATGATACAATGACATTTAGGTGGAATACAAATAGATATGGTGACAAGCCATGGAGATCCTCATAACATGACATTTACTTGGAATATACATATTTAATGTGACACGCCATGGAGATTATCATAAAATGTTATTTACGTGAAATACAAATATCTATGGTGACAAGCAATGGAGATCCTCATAACATGACATTTACGTGGATTATACATATCTAACGTGACAAGCCATGGAGATCATCATAAAATGACATTTAGGTGGAATACAAATATATATATATGGTGACAAGGAATGGAGATTATCATAAAATGACATTTAGTTGGAATACAAATATATATGGTGACAAGCCATGGAGATCCTCATAAAATGATATTTACGTGGAATATACATATCTAATGTGACAAACGATGGAGATTATCATAAAATGTCATTTAGGTGGAATACAAATATCTATGGTGACAAGCCATGAAGATCTTCATAAAATGACATTTAGGTGGAATACAAATATATATGGTGACAAGCCATGTAGATCATCATAAAATGTATACAAACTTGCTATCAAAGAGTAATATAAAGTTTCAAGCAAATCTTCAATGATACGCTTTCCACGTTAGTTGAAAGTTAGAGTTTTTTTTCTTTCGTTTCCCTTTTTCAAAAAAAAAATGTCAGATTCTATTACAATATGGTCATATTGTTTCAAAATGATTATAAACAACAACGATGTATTTAGACGAATGCAATAGAACGTTAAGGTAATATAATGACATGTTACAAGTTTTCTACTACTAATGGAGTCATAATGAAAACAGATAGTTAAATGTGCTTTTGGTGTTCATCAAGTCATATTCAGCGTGCAGTCATTCTATATATTACTGTACCATTATATATAATTTGTGTAAACTTGCCTGGTAAAAAGCATTGCATGATCGTAAGGTGGTAGATTTACTGAACCGGTTTTGATGTCCCACCAATAAAGGTCATCAAGATAATCGTCGGCTTCGACTACTGATTTTCCTCCAAAAAAATTCACTCTGGACTTGTTATGTGGAAAATCGGTTTCCCTCTTTAAACAACGTCGAAAATAAATGAAAACTTGAATTTTTATTCAGTTTCTAATTCTGTTTTAAAATGCATACTAGCCTAGCGGTGCATGGATAAACCAAAAAGATACATTCAGAGAAGAAGAAGAAGAAGAAGAAGAAGAAGAAGAAGAAGAAGAAAAAGAAGAAGAAAGATGCAGGTAAGGTCTAATTGGAAATATCCCATACCGACACCACCAACGATTAATATTTTATGATTGTGAGGGAAACACTTTTATTCAATATATATATATATATATATATATATATATATATATATATATATATATATATATATATATATATATATATATATGTATATATATATATATATATATATATATATATATATATATATATATATATATATATATATTGGTTTGCTTCTTGCATCTTTTATAATATGTATCATAGATCCTATATGCTTGCTAGTTTACTTTTGATAACATCTCTATTCTCCCTTCTTGGGTAACAATTCCTTGAAGGCATTTCCTCTGGAATTCTCCTTTTCTCGTAATGTTTGTTTTTATTTCCTTACCTAGAATAATTAGGTTCAAATTTTCGGCTAAGTACTGTAAGTCGTGTTTTGTCCCAAATGACAAATGAGATTAGAAGATATATATATATATTGAATAAAAGTGTTTCAGCTCCTTACACTAAGAACTTGTATTTTATTTAGATCAAATTAACGAATCCTGGAGGTGACAGTACTTCTTTCTTACTTAATGCAATGTACTTCTTCCAGAGTCTTATAAGTCGTTTAAAATATAAGTGTTATTATATGTCAATTTTAAAATAAAAAAGTAAATGTCTTAAACTCTTATGTCCCTAATAATATTAATATATTTTATAATTATGGATAATATATCAGTACCCTGTAAAAAGATATAATTTCTTAATCCACGATAAATATTAATTCATGTGAATCCGATCCCATTCGTAAAATTCATGATAGCATAGGAGACCATAAACCTTATATTGGCTGAAGGATTCTTACTTTTTTAAATTTCATTACAAAATCAACTTAAATTGATATAGATCATTTAATTGTTTAAATAAGGCAGTTTATAGAGTTAGTTCTCCTATCCCCCACCCCAGTCCCCTTCCAAACTGTAATTGAAAATCTTACAATTGCTGTAAGGAAGAAATTACATTAGATAATGTGTTCGGGTAAGTATATAATTCAACCGCTTAAGGATTGACTTTCTTACCTTAAAAATTACAAAGTCACGAAGGAAAATGTTGAGAGATATGCTTGTATCTTCTATTCTTTGATAGTTTAGGTGTACCTATGACAATACAAATAAATTATTTTAGTGTTCCGAAGTGACGATATAAAAAACATTTAAACAAACGCAATGTTTTTGTCCCATAGAATTCTTCTCCAAGAATGTACAATAAACATATTCTTCCTGGATAACACGAAAAAGACACTTGATCTATCTTACGATCAAAGATTAGAAGGAAAGGAAAATAAATATATACGGTTAATAAATAGAGTATTTAAATATTATAAATGTATCGGCTTCTATTTCTCAACCTAATTAATAGGAACGAGCGAACAAATTTGGAAAACTTCGTGACATAATTTCCGACCACCATTGAAAAGAAAGTACAAATGAAATGAACATTTGTGAATTGTCAAGTAAATTCCAAATGGTCTTAAAAGTTGTAAAGAATGTCCAAAAGTATAGAGTTATTATAAATGCGTTTTTGAGATATCGAAAATAATATTGTTGAGCGTCCTTTCAGCTCATTCATGGTTCGATTAGATAAAATTATCTTTGATTTTAACAAACTGATGAAGTTAATAAATTTATAAATTAAAGGGGTATTAAAATGTTAGACAGTTAAGTATTTAATACATACACCGTTCATAATATACGAAAAATACTTTCTTATCTCTCTTGTCACATCATCCTGATTTGGGTATTTGGGGTTTGCTTGTAATGATGAAAATCTGCAAACAAGGATTATAAATAAGTCATCAATTAGCGAGATAATTAACTAAACGCTAAGAGTTAATGAATGTTGATAGACAATTTTACGTCGGGGTGTAGGTATGCAGGTCGAATGTCAAATCAATTTATAATCTGATAACAGTAAGCATGTGTTAAAGCAGAGATAGATAGATAGATAGATAGATAGATAGATAGATAGATAGATAGATAGATAGATAGATAGATAGATAGATTAGTTTTTATGCAATAAATGTCACTTACAGGTCCCATATTGTTGAATCTACCATTACGACGAGGTTGACGTTGTAGATAGCCCTTCGATTATTTCGTTTCTCTGTCCAAAGAAGTTTATAATAGGAAAAAGAATAATTTTGAATATGTTAAGCTTATAATGATAATTATAAACATAAATTTGTGTGTTTACTTTACTTTAATATATAATACATAGAGGGTATCTACATTAGATGAGTACGCAAAGAATTTTTTTACAAGTGGAAGCGGGCGATCGAGTGGCCGAGTGGTCCAAAAGCGATTTCCGTTACGGATCACTGATATCTTACCTCTGTTTACGTAGGTTCGAGTCTCAGATTCGGCCAATGTGGGTATGTGAAAAGCTTTCCAATAGCTTCTCGTGGGTCGGTGGTTCTTTCTGGGGGGTTTCCCCGGCTTCTTTCTCCACCATTATACTGGCGGCCATTTATTTCCTATCTTGTGCTGAAAGATGGCGTTAAACAAAGCAACAACAAGTTGAAGCATTGTATTATCACGAGTGAAAACCGTGTATTGTCACGCATGTGTGCAGGCTGTGTTGTCACGAGAGGCAAAGAATTAAATGACAAATTTTACCACTTCACGAGTACAATATTTCCTTATATCATCTGACAAAAACTAAGATTTTCCATATATTATTAGTTATAAGGCAAAATATGGTTTCTCTCTTCTGTGCACATGCGATTAGCGGCTCAATTACTTCATGGCTAGAATGAAGTTACAACAATTACCAGCAATAAACAACACATTAACTTCATCATTCGTTTCTGTTTTCATATCTAGGTTTGTTTCTGCATTAAACTGTAAGTTTCTATTAATTTTAAGAAGATTACAGTCAATTTTAAATGTATATGTCTATTGATTTTAAGACGATTACAGTCAATTTAAACTGTAAATGTCTATTGATTTTAAGAAGATTACACTCAATTTCAGCTGTAAATGTCTATTGATTTTAAGAAGATTACACTCAATTTCAACTGTAAATGTCTATTGAATTTAAGAAGATTACACAGTCAAATTAAATTGTAAATATCTATTGATTTTAAGAAGATTACAGTGAACTGTAAATGTCTATTGATTTTAAGAAGATTACAGTCAATTTCAACTGTAAATGTCTATTGATTTTAAGAAGATTACATTCAATTTCAACTTTGGGTTGCTAATCAAATATTAATTGAAACATGGTTATGATTGTTCTCAAACAATGTTGTCCCTTTATGTATTACAGGTTTTCTTCAAATCGTTTACTGTCTCCTTGCATTAAAAATGTTTTGTTCAAGAGTTTTTCTTTAAACTGTTCAAAGATATCTGCAGAATGCAAGTTTTATTAACTATTGTATTGCTGACAAACAATAGCGAACATCAAAATATGTTGAAAGTTGATTCACTGATAATTTGCTTGAATCACTTGAGAAAATAAGTTTTGAACTATTTAATACTGCAAATCTACATTGTATTACTTGTTATTCATTATGTAAGGCATTCTTGAGAGTAATACTCAATGGTTAAATAAATGTATATTAGAGAGTAGAGAGTCGTCACACATTCTAAAATTGGATTATCCTGATTGGCAAGTAGAGTGTGAAAGAGAGAGAGAGAGAGAGAGAGAGAGAGAGAGAGAGAGAGAGAGAGAAAGAGAGAGAGAGCTTGGGAAGGTAGAGAGAGAGAGAGTCAAAGATGAGAGAGAGATAGATGAGTGACTGTAAACATGTGAAAAAATCACAATACAAGTTGTATGAAGTATACATAAAGGAATATATGTTTCATAAATATGGAAACATTGTTCCAAACAAAGATATAACCACGGTGGAGACACAAGTGGCAACGCCACTTTACAAATCATTTTCCTCCACGTGATATATTCCAGTTTATCAATAGGAATTTGTAATAATTTAATGTAACTGTTTTTGCTTATAAAATGTTCCATTTTCATCACTAATGTATATCATTCGTAGACATTTTGCACAGATGAAACGAAATTGAATGAAAGATAGAAAAAACAATTTGTAAACTCTATATCTTATATATGGGATTACCTTACATACTTCCATAATGATAAATGTCTTACCACTCTCATGTGTGATTTCTTTTCACCCTTGCATGTGATAATTACATAAATCTTTGTATGTGATAAGTTTCTACAACCCTCATATGTGATAACTTCGTACCACCCTCCAATGTGATAACTTCGTTCCACCCTTCAATGTGATTATTTCTTACCACCCTCATATGTTATCAAATGCTACAATACTCGTTTCAATCCACTAATGCTGTTCTAACATGCCTCTCTACCTGTTAAGTTTTGGTATAATAGCTTACGATCTCGTACATGGTGTAAAATTTAAAGAAAATAAGTCATTCTTTGTTCGGCGTTTTTCTCATTGTTTGCTGCATCTGCAAGATTTTATGAATTTTACCGCCAGATATACGACGTATGTCAGGCTATATTTTCTTACATTAACAAACTGTCTTTTGTGTTGAAATAAAGAAACTATTCAAAATAGAACGTTAAACGATAGACTCTCGTGAGAGAAATAGGTGCTACAATCAGGGTACTATGTCATTAGTTTAGCCTGACTTAGCCTTACGTTAGATCTGGACAACAGTGGTTAATGTTATGATGATAGTAAACCTTAATGAGTTGTTATTAAATCTGATAAACAATATACCAATAACTAATTAGTCATATATATGTATTTATAAAACTTACACACACACTAATATATATAAACCATGCTTCAACCACTGTTGTACCCTAGTGTTTAGCAACGTATTTTACTATAGTGGCTGTTAAACAACGATACTCAAGATTATTTCTAGATTTGATGAGGTACTGCAAACCTTCGTCTTCTCCTGAAATGTCCTTTTGGATTTGGACAAGGTTTTCTAGCATATATGGTCTACCAAGACTATATGGAGCTTCAAACACGTTTTCTGGTACGTCATTGGTTTCTAAAGGCCGTAGATCGTATCTTTCATCCCCCATTCGTATCTTTCCGTTCTAGTTTAAAGTAGAAAATGAATATAAATATATATCAATATAATAAAGCCACATATGTCTTATTTTATCCATATAATCTCTCTTGTAGTACTCTAAAAATCTGAAGCTTTTATTAACTTAAACACTAATATTAGGCATATTTCGTCACACTTTACAAGATGGATATTGAATGAAAACAAATATTGCGAGGTAGGGAGAAGGGACTGGTGTCAACAGTTTTATTTGTCAATTTGAATATGATAACCATAAGAACAATAAAATATCTAAACCTTATAATGTGAGCTAATTTAGTCTTCAAATAAACCATGGACAAGTGGTTGGATGAAATAAATAAAGGAATTATAACAATATATATATATATATATATATATATATATATATATATATATATATATATATATATATATATATATATATATATTCATATATATATATATATATATATATATATATATATATATATATATATATATATATATATATATATATATATATATATATATATATATATATATATATAGAATACAGTACCCTAAGCTCAAAAGGGCCATGCATCTTGGACAAGACTGATCACAGTTATGAGATATTTTACTTCTTATATTCAACACAGAGAGCAGAATGTGCACATATGTCGCAGATTTTTAAAGTTAAGTAGCACATGGATCAGTATAGTAATAAAACACACACATATCACATATCACATGAGTGTGTTTTATACTTTAAAGCCATTCAAACCAAGCTAACGCAAAAAGATGAATACTTGTTAACTATGTAGGACATAAAAAAGTTTCTAAATTAAATAATGCTCTTAATGTTAAAGAAACAGATTAACAATGACATGAGGCATACTGATCTAAATTAAAATTTAAATACTTTATATTGGCAATGATATAATAAAAATGCACTTGATCACCTGTCCACTTAATTTTGCATTGAACAGGGAAGTATCGTGTATACCTTGCTGCACAATCTTTAGGTATTAAGAAATACAATACTTACGATGACTCTCACACACCTTTCGCTCGATCGTTTGACACATCTGACAGTTAAGGATGCCTCGTTATCTCTGTCTTGGTAATAAGCGACATCCTGTAAAATACCGCTATCTGTATATATATATATATATATATATATATATATATATATATATATATATATATATATATATATATATATATATATATATATATATATATATATATATATATATATATATACATATATTTATCTATATACACACACACACACACATATATATATATATATATATATATATATATATATATATATATATATATATATATATATATATATATATATATATATATATATATATCTGTGTGTGTGTGTCTATGTGCATACTAAGCTAACTAAACATTGTAACACGAAAAGATGTAGATAAAACGTTCATAATATATTCACGAAGTTTTCTTTTGATTCAACAGTGTATAGACTTTACGCGAAGCATTTATTATTGACCAGCCCTTGTATTATTGCCTCCATCTCTTAAATAAACAATCACTTTACGAATTGATAGCTGCCAAAAGAGTACGGGTCAGTGATACCATTATTAGACGTCATTTCAAAGGATGTTTTGCTCACAGGATAACTCGCACAAGGGAGGTAACTATCCTCATTAAACAGGTCTATACAGAAAGTATGTGCAGCAGTTTATTTACAATATTAGCATGGTTATTCACAAGATGTACTTTGGACATATAGATGCAATAGTGTACAGAAACACTGCGTTTGAATAACAAAAGCAAATATAAATTAGTAATATCAGCGCAAAACATTTTAAAAGAAATTTGTTTACCTGGCTTGATATAAGAAACATACACAAAATACAGATTATATGAATGTGGCATTAAACTATAAAAGATATTCTATGACCAATATGTGGAAAGGAATTATAGATACCCACGTGATATATTTTTTCCTGTTCATCAGATGGCCATGTTAACTTTGACATGATCAAAAATCGAATATCTTGCAGGAATTCATAACATTTTCCATAACATGTTTGTACTAATATGACTTACTTAATTATTTATAACTATTCAAGTGTGCAGCAAGATATACGATACAAAGCACTTTCTCAAATTGTATATACAAGAAGTTCCACAAAGATACAATATTAAATCCCATGGATAAATTAAATAAATAAATTAGATTGTATTACCAGTTGACGTGTACCATGGAGCTACAAATTGGTTTCTAGTATTTGACCTTAATATTGAACTTGTAGCCATGCAGAATTCGTAATTTGCTTTTGCATATAAGTATAGTATCATGTTAAAACGTCCTTCAGTCGCACTGTTAATCAACAGGTGCTTACTATAATCAGCATTACATTCAAGGTTAATACCAGATATTGTGCAAGTCGTGTCATGTGCTAATTCCCGTACACTGTTATGTAATGATGTGTTACGCCCATGTTTGTGGTAAGTCGTGCATACATGTTCCAATTCTTCATAGATGCCAGATATAAACAAAGCATGTTATTTATTGTAACTCACAATTTTAACCTCTTGATAATGACCAACTTATATGTTTGAATTTTAATGGTGCTTATGGCTGGTATTGGCATCATGTAGCTCATTCAATAATCTGCTCAGATCCATGCCATTTCGAAGGAACCACGGATTATTTTCTTCCAACTCGTTCATTGGTTTCATAAGATATAGATGTATGTATTTTGGACAGCCATTTGTGTCGTTTCTTTCGTAAACTTAACTTCACAATCCACACTATATGATGTGTTATATTCCATTTTTAGGTAATAATTGAGGTCTTGGCGTTCAGATTCTCATAAAGTGATGTACATCGTGTCCCGAGAGGATGTCAATAGCAACGGAAAGAACAGGGATAAATACAAATCAAGTTGCAATCATTATCAGCCGGATTTAAGTACATTAATGTCAAATGATCATAGACGTAAATGTGGAATACTTGTTTCTCACATCTATGATAAATCTGATTTCAGTTGTTATGTCATTTATCGATATATTTGTGTCCCATAGTATTTGCATTTTTAAACCGAATTTTGCTCAGATTGCTTTCTATCGTAACCAACAAAATCATATATTTTGCATTGTGTACTAGCCATTTGTTATTGAACCTTTCCTTAAGTTTATAAGTAGCTTTAAGTATGTCATTCGTTTATGATCATCTGATAAAGAAATATTAAAATGTCTTCATCTCAGAAAGATATTTATAATAAAAACTTGCAATCAAGGCTATGTATTTTCCATCATACAAAACGAGTTTCTGATTTTAAGATATTGGCGTGATTGTTAAGTTATTCGCACATTAAGTTGCAATGATTATCAGCCGGATTTAAATACATTCATTTCAGCTGATCATAGACGTAAATGTGTTTGTGAATTGTTCATTTTTTCTTCTACGAAATTATATAAACTCTTTGCAGCCCATGCCTCATAAGTCCTAAATCTGTCTTAATCACACATGTTATAGAAGTACTTCGTCACCATAATGTTGAAGTTTTCGTGTTTTCTTTATTTATTAGCATATGTTTATCGTGCGTATGTATCTCTTTCAGTGCAGCTAATATTAATGACAGCATAAATTAATACATATACACTATTTTGTTGTAACTCTTTGAAAGCTTACTATATTTTCCAGATTTGGTGTTTTCTCAAGGATGGATCGACCGTCTTCCAATTTTGTCGCAAAATAAACGCCTGCGTTTATATCATACATGTAATTTCTTTTCAAATTTAAGGTCAAAATATTTGATCCGCGCCTGAGTTGAAACCTCAGATGGTCAGGGAGGTCACGATCATTAAATATCCTTTTGTTTCTCTGGAAAGGTGTGACATCTTTTACCCAGACCGCTTCCGAGTCAGTAGGAGCTGAAAACAGAGAAAACACAACGACTGAGAATACAAAGCTAAGAACCGGACGACCAAACTAATACACAAACTTGACATAAGGAGTACACATTTCTCATCCCCGTTAGTGCACATAAGAAGAGAGACAAAAACAATTTTTTAAGTCTTTATTTTGGAACAACAAAAATACTTATCGGACATTTTAACAGTAAGCGAATACAAGTTTGAAATGTTATAATAATATATATATATATATATATATATATATATATATATATATATATATATATATATATATATATATATATATATAATAATAATAATAATAATAATAATAATAATAATAATAGTAATAATACAAATAATATGACCAGGACGACGAAAAAAATAATTTAAAAAAACAATGGACTGATAATAATAATATTAAATTAGCATAGACCTTGGGTTATGCGACGACTAACCCCTTTGAATAATGTTTCAATCAAATACGCAAAGATTTACAATTATTAACGGGGAGAGTCCGACATGAACCATTACATTAAGTTCAATTAGTGTTTTACATTAAATGTTACTTTCAAAATTGCTTTACAATTAAGTCCAAAGTACGTGTCTTAATGTAATCCGGCTAATTATTCACCTGCCTTTGGTCATCTTATTATCCATGTATAACAACTCTTAGTATGGGAAGTGTTTTGTGCCTGATGCGACCTTCTACAATATTTTACTTTCTCCTTACACATACGAATTTGACAATACTTCGCATATTATAATGAATAAAAAACTGTATTAACAAAATCGAAATAAAACACCATGATTCACAAATGCTTATGATAATCGTATAAAACATTAATACATGAATACTATATTCTTTTATGTAAGTGCGAAGATGCATGATGGAATTGTTCATAATTTTTGTACGAGTTGCCTCAGTCTTATCATATAAAGACATATTTGTCCGTTGAAGTCACCTAAAAATAGCAATGATAGCACTTCTTAAAGGTTCCGATACGTTCTTTAAGGCATTACGGGATACTTACACACAACATCTCCCTCAATAAATGAAGATGGGTGTACCTTGGAGTACTACTTGCTGAAAAATTCAGCGTTCTGATAAATGGATTGATCCTGCGAGCCAGTCACCTTATCGTTTTACTTAAACACATGCTAACGTATGTATTTATTTCACAAAGAGCTGGCCTTCATTCAAATTGCGAATTAAATCCCAATTACTTATAAATTTATTAAATCCCAAGGACAACATTAAAAAGTATTCCGAATGTGTTTCCATGCTGATTATTATTAGTTCTAATCTCTAATGTGCTGGTATGCTTATACACTTAGAATGGTATGTGCTTTACATTATTGATGCATCATAATGTATCTGAAATATTTCTAAATTAGTTCAATATGATCCAGGAATACAAATCCGAAAGTATAAGTGAAAACTTTGTAATTACAACGATACAATTTTATTAAAAAAAATAAAAATATATCTTTTCAAATTAAAAAAAGAAAACAACAACAAAACTGATTCCATATCAGATGTTAAGATCTGAAATAAATAATTATTTCATTAAAAAGATTTTTTACAAACACATTAAGATTACCATAATGAGCGTTAAGAGTTTATTATGAGAATATTCAAAGTTATTGTCAATGTCAGGTCTTACACTTAAGGACAAACATAGAACATGAGAATGATTATGTAGACCAGGAATTCCAGAGGGGAAAACCAATGCTCTGAACTCAAATGCAAGTAAACATGTTGAACTATAAGTAATAATTATCACAACATATAATCTGCAGTCATAAACAAACATTAGCTATGTAAGATGTTGTTTACATGCACAGACATTACAAGGTATGCATAAACTCCCACCCTCAATTACTGATAAAGTCAACACACAATTCTATATATATATATATATATATATATATATATATATATATATATATATATATATATATATATATACACTTAACGATATATAAAAAGAACGTATGCCAAGGGTCCTCTGACCAAAACAGGACACATTTACCTGGCAGAACGTATGCCATGGGTAATATGACCAAAACATAAAAACATACTTACCTGACAGAACGTATGCCAAGGGTCCTATGACCAAAACAGAAGGACACACTTACCTGACAGAACGTATGCCAAGGATTCTATGATCAAAAGAGAAGGACACACTAACGTGACAGAAGGTATGTCAACGGTCCTATGACCAAAACATAAGAACATACGTACCTGAGAGAACGTATGCCAAGGGTCCTATAACCAAAACAGAAGGACACGCTTAGCTGACAGAAAGAATGCCAAAGGTCCTATGACCAAAACAGATGGACACACTTACCTGACAGAACGTATGTCATGGGTCCTATGACCAAAACAAGTGCAAATGTCTTCATTGCAACCTCAACGACTGGTTGGAGTATACATAAATAGCATTCTGCTTAGCCAGTTGGAATATGTCTAATATATACGATTTATTTGGGTCAGCTATTACAGGTGATGACAATTGTGTTCTGGTCGTGTTTACAATTTCCCACTCAGCCTTTTGTTCAAAAGTGATCTAATCATTTTGTGTAATGCTTTGATACGTTGACCATGTATTGAATCAAACTGATGGTGGTTTTATCTAATGCAATTATGTACGTATTAGGGCAAAGTGTAAAACGGTATTGATTTAAACATGTTTCTTGATATATAACGGCACAATATTAATTAATGTTGATAGGTATGGCCAACTAAACCATATATTAGCACAACAAGTTATCTATCTGTCTGTACATATTTTTATCTCTATATATCTACTTATTTGTGTAACTATCTATCATTCTAGTAGCGTGTTTCTATCTGTATGAAAGAAAACCTTTATCTCTAAAGCTATGTTTCCATCCATACGTAGACCGACCAACCAACTCTTTTAACCAAGCATTATATCTCTATATGTCTACTTATTTGTGTAACTATCTATCATTCTAGTAACGTGTTTCTGTCTGTACGGAAGAAAACCTTTGTCTCTAAATTAAAGATTCACATATGCGGAATACATGTGCAGCTGATTTAGAGAAACTATAGATGTAGCACCTTAAACTAGAACAATGTCAATCCATGGATGAATCTTTAGCCTAGAACAATGTCAATCAATGGATGTATCTTTAAGTAGAACAATGTCAATCAATGGATTAATCTTAAAGTAGAACAATGTCAATCAATGGATGCATGTTAAAGTAGAATAATGTCAATCAATGGATGAATCTTTAGCCTAGAACAATGTCAGTTAATGGATGTATCTTATAGTAGAACAATGTCAATCAATCGATGTATCTTAGACTAGAAAAATGTCACTCAATATTTGTATCTTAGACTAGAACAATGTCAATCAATGGATGTATCATTAGCATAGAACAATTTAAATCAATGAATGTTTCTTATACTGGAACAATGTCAATTAATGGATGTATTTTTAGCCTAGAACAATGTACACTTAGCAATGTAATTTAAACTAGAACAATGTAAATCTACGGAATCACCTTAGGCTAAAACAAAGTAAGTGATTTATCTTAGACTAGAACGATCTACAATCCAGGCAATAATAGAATGTATAAATATTAACAAAGATGACAAAAGTGACTATACAGATTATCTAACACATTTCAACTTTTTAAATCCACATTTTTTTGGATGTAGACTGTTGTAATGGCATGCAAGAGGTCACTCTACTCAGGATGCATAATCACTGAATTTAAAAGTGTCTTTCAAATTATTAAGTAAGGAAGGAAGTATTTTATCTACAGAGAGAGAGAGATAAAGAGAGAGAGAGAGAGAGAGAGAGAGAGAGAGAGAGAGAGAGAGAGAGAGAAGTCATATAATTGTCGAAGACATAAGATGATTCTAGTTTTTCAGTTTTATAAGTATTGTTATGAATTTAATTTATCTGCATACATACATGCACATCATGATATAAAACCAGACTTTCATCATTTTTCTAATGAAACGATATTTCATAAGATATATGATGAAACTATGTCGAGCGATAATAAATCACCCCATAACGTCCAGGTGACATCCATTATTTACAAAAGATATATGTCTTGAAAGGCAAATATTTCTTTTATGGGTTAGTAACAATTGCCAGCACAAACATGTTTTCGTTGCCTATTCCTCACAGGGCTCTTAAATAAGCCAAGTTCTTTTGTTCTCGGAGATGAGTATCTGCGTAGCCAATAATTGTTTTGAAATGTGATTACCTGTTCCTCAGACAATATTTTAGACTAATGGTGTACAATACAAAGGAAGTTGAATATTTGTTTTAAAGTGTCATTGATTACTTAATTAAACGTTTTGGTCAAAGTGACCAATATACATTATTATTGTATTTCATTAGATACTAACACAACAAGTACTGCAAGTTGAAGTAATCCAGATTGCATTTTAGGAATGAAATCTATATGTATGTATGTATGTATGTATGTATGTATGTATGTATGTATGTATGTATGTATGTGGGGGATGTGGGCGTGGGGTATATTGGGAGCTTTGTTATGTATCAGGATGTGCATGTATGTATGCAGAGAAAGAATCGTGTGTATGTATGTGTGTGCGTGAAACGTTGGGAAATCGATTAATGCAACAGTTTGGGGCCCAATAACCACAAAATGTGTACGTGAGTGTATTGTGTAAGAAAAAGTGAAATAGAGAAATATCTAGAGAGACAAACATACTTATGAATTTATTCCAAGCATAGAATATATGTAACTGCTATGACGAATTTCAACTGTTAATGGTACACGCATTTTCATGCACTTTGAAAAACCCTTTCTTACAAAATTCATATTAATTTCAATTACATAGAATACCGAATGGAAATGTTCATAATTATGACTGCTACATCAGTTACCATGTAATTGTAGGTATCATATGTGCAATAATGCGTCCAAGAGCAAAGGATTATAGGAAAAGCAGAGAAGACAACTAAAGGTAGGAACACAATTTATGTTGACAGCGGATTAAATGGGTATTAGGTGCGTTTTAATTATATGGGTATTAAGGGCGTTTTTAATTATATGAGTATTTGGGGCGTTTTGATTATTTGGGCATGTGGGCGTCTTAACGAATATATAAACTGTGATGGAAAATCCCTCCCTGGAACTCACTGGGTTGCATATGCTGTCGATCCACATAGTGATGTTTATTTTTTTATTCATATGGATTGGCACCACTAAAGAAATTTAACATGCATCACAAATTGAAACTTATCTTCATAAATGTTGTACAGAAGTACTTGCAGCAATTTAAGCTATGTCAAGATCGGGGAATACCAATGGACATAAATTGCAACATAAATTTATACATGATTATGCCATTCGTCGTTTTAAAGAGCTCCTACTTTATAATCGATTGATGGAAGATCTTATACCGCTAGCGGTACGGTTGAGAAATGTGGTCTCAGTGACGACGATTTTGTCAAAATAGGCGACAATGGATGAGCTTGCTAAACATGGGGTTGACAACAATGAAGTTGTAGCTTTTAAGGAACATTATTAACCTTTGATATAGCAAGCAATATTAGATGGATTGATATTGGCCGAGGAGTTTAGGTGGTAACGTCGATAATATCGAATATTTAATGAAACCGGGAAAATCAGAGACTCAAGCGTAACAATCGCGATTATCAAAACGAGAATAGTGAATATGTTGTTCAAATCGGTGATACAATAACTATTGGAGTCAGCATGGACAAAAAAGTATAGTCTCTCTGATATACCAATTGTTAGATGATGACTCAATACAAATAAAATAGTCTTTCTGATATACCCAGCCTTAGACAATGACTCAATACAAATAACATAATTTCTCGATTATACCCAGCATTAGACGATGACTCAATACAAATAACATAATTTCTCGATTATACCCAGCATTAGACAATGAATCACTACAAATAATATAGTCTCTCTGATATACCCTGCCTTAGACAATGAATCAATACAAATACAATAATAGTCTATCTGCTATACCAAGTATTAGGCGATGACTCAATACAAATAAAACAGTCTCTATGATATACCCAGCCTTACAAAATGACTCAATACAAATACAATAATAGTCTCTCTGCTATACCAAGTATTAGACGATGACTCGATACAAATACAATAATAGTCTCTCTGCTATACCAAGTATTAGACGATGACTCAACCAAAATTAAATCGTATGATATATCCATCATCAGACGATGACTTAGCAAAAAGAAGTAATATGTGGACGACAAATAGTTTCAAATTACCCAATCCGAAATCTCATAATGATAACAACGTTATAGTGTTTCAAGATTTACGCAGAACCAACTTTCGGAGACTTAATAAACCCATCGGATATTTTTTTTTTTATAGATCCAATAGTCGTAAACGCAAAAGTTGCTGTAATTAACGAAAAACTAGTTGAACTAGTGAACATAAAATGGTTAGTGCGAACGATTAACAAAATGTTTGCAGTTATAACCAGTGGAATCCCTGACATATTTGGATGAAATCACAATTCATATGCATCAACATTGCTGTATATACGGTATCCAACGTGGTATCTGAAAGATTGACATTCTTTGGTACATTATCAGCGATGTGTGTGATATCACCAATAACATATATCGGTGTTGTGCAGATATCGCTGGTTTTGCTGATATCCAAATATCACTAGGAAGAAACTATACGTGACGGAGAAATTATATAAACAATCAAATCATTTGTCATCGGCTGCATATACAAATGTGAGGTTATCATCGATTATATCGTCAGGTTTCAATGACGGTATAATATATGATTATGATTTTACGGAAATGATTAATATTTAATAAGAAACGTGCGCGTCATTTGAACGACAAACATATACAGAACGCTACCTTTCCATCCCAACATGCATACACTACATAAAGCAATAAGGACAGATGATACACAATCATTATTATAAACAAACTGTATCTAATATAACACCAATAACAACAACGATGATATCGGTGACGTCCACGGAACCGACATTAGCTTTTCCACTGCCATCCTAGCTAGAAAAAGCTCTGACACGATTGCGACTATGTTACAGCTGGTCAAAGCGGTTT
Source organism: Unio delphinus (assembly GCA_029339505.1). Classification (NCBI taxonomy): domain Eukaryota; kingdom Metazoa; phylum Mollusca; class Bivalvia; order Unionida; family Unionidae; genus Unio; species Unio delphinus. The sequence goes on along the minus strand of JAQISU010000210.1, from coordinate 16,955,714 downwards.
GGTGCATTGTCCACAAATCATTCACTAGCGTTTGAAAGCAATACAAAACAAGATGGAACACAAGAAGTAATGTTGGCAGTATTACACCAGGTTATCATATCGAGCAAAACAACCATTATTTCAACGTTGAATTAAATATATCATAATAGAAGAATCCAAGATAATAATAACACTACAGGAGTCAACGCTAAGTGCTTCCATTAAAATAGCAACACCACATTACGTCGCTAGTATATCAGAACCGTGTTAGGATTGCCACCACCAGCGCCAATACTATCACAAACGCATCTCGCTCGACTAGTGATACATATTTTAAGAGATCATATATCTAGACAAAACGCAATAATTCCTGTTTTAACAAACAACAATGATTTCACAAGTAAACGTATATGAACCAAGCGGCAGCAAAACTGCAATAATGCATCTAAGTCTCAAAGAATATATTAAAATGTTTGTGGACGGCGTCGTAAAAAGTCACCAGTCAGTGGTGTCGCTAGTGGGGTGCCGGGGTTGTGGACCGCACCAGGTGACACCATCTCAGAGGGGTGATACCAAAAGGAAAAAATTAAATAAAGTTTAATGTAAAAATAACTATAACTTAACGTTGTTACAGTTCTTAAATACTTTTACCTTCTGACTTTCAATTAATTTCTTTTGTTCTTGTCATTTTTATACTGTGGACTTATTTTAAGATGAAATCACTGGTGTAAATCTGGAGGGGTGACACCATGAGTTTACCAAACGGGGTGACACCAACCCTAGCGACGCCGCTGCCACCAGTAATCAATCATCAGAACAATACTTTGGTTCTCTGAGTACATTAACGAAAATCTTGAAGAAACAAATTATTTTCGCAATAGAGGATCTAAATTGATTTGGATATGACGCTGAATTTATTCAGTCTTATCATAAAAAGAGCACAAACAGGTGATGATGCTGTTCCAATTGCTGAAAATCTGAAATGGCATGTGCATGTATTTCGTAGCCATTTTGGAATCACTGAAGTGATTTTGCCATTATTTAAACTGCCATGGTTTAACAATGATTTTTAGAAATATTTCTGTCAAATACTGAATATTTTCCTGAAGTCCTTAAGGCGTGGAAAGAGACAAAATTTCAAAAGATAACAATGCCTCCATTGATAACGATGGTGGTAGTGCTCGTCATATATTACCGACTGTTGACAACATATCATAAACGATATATGTGAAGCTCATATGTAATGCTGATATGAAAGATCTTGAAAAATCGAAACAAGTACAGCATTGATATATATGCTTTATTCATTGCCCCCGACGTCTCCCTGCTAATTTGATTGCATGAGGACCTGTTTATCCTGATTATCCTGATTATTTACGATGTTATTATCCGCTTTTGTCACGAATAAATTTCAGATTTACACATCAGAACAAACGCCTACATGGTGTACATTTAGACGAAATAATATTAAGTCCATATGTGAAAGAAATTGAACGCAAAGCAATGGTCCCTACGGCTATCATACAATGTTCAATACAGATCAATAACAGATAAGCCAAGAAAAAGAAACTTTGTTTTATTTTGTTACTAGACTGATGTGAGGTCCACCGTGTAACAATTCAATGCAGGCTCATTCGTTAGCATGGGTTCTCCATAAAAAAAAACTTTCCATAGCTGTTTTGCACGCGCACCCTGTCTTATTTGCTTCACATTCTCTGGACGAGTATGATTTAATGTTTTATATTGCCGTTACAATTGGAAAAAAACTGCTGCATCTGTGTATCATCGTCGGTCCTAGCTAGGGACATTGTCATTGCCTGCTGGAGAAACTTGATAAATCTGTAACATTTTTTTAAATCATTTCTGATTTTGTTTCAGGATCAAGTTGATAAGTAAGTTGGATGCGAGCATCCGTGTCATGTAATTTATTCAATCGCAAAAATAATCCCTTTAAATAGATTATTATTGTGCTAGGCCAAAATGAGACAACATGGCCCGAGTCATGCCCATTGATAGTATTTACTGGCATACAGAAATAGTGTGCTACCTTAAGCTGATGATGTACATATACTGGTTTACGTACAGCAGTCTTCGTTACTGAGACACTACCCGCATATTACCAAACGACATTCCAAAGGATGATCTAAGTGACCTAACCTCCCAGGACAAAATGTACGTCTAATCATGCACTTGAAGCCGGTCACACATTAACCAAGTTGAATTTAAATATTATATTCACACAATATCATTCAAGTATGGCTGTCTTCCTATTATATACAAATACAAATAATGTGTTCGTCTGTGGAGATTCGAACGTGTATTAAGTTGATTAATTTGTGGTGGTCGATTGTGCAACGCTTCGTGTTTTAATGCAGCATGATCGGTACTCATATTTAAAATTACTCAGTGCTGGGGAAAACCTTCATGAATCTCCTCAACGTTACAGGTATAATACACCCGCTTATGCTACTTTTTTAGCCCGCCCACTGAATTAAATAACTTGATGTGCGTATTATACCTGTACATGTATAAATTTAATACAATGAAATCAATCTGTATGTCGACCATAGATTGATTTTGTTCCTTAAAAGCCCAGAATGCAGGTACTAAAGTATGTGGACTTTAATTCACTAATCAGACTAATGAATTAAAAAACATTTGTTTAAAGACGGAACTCTGATTTTATTCCTGGGAATATTTGAGTATTCACACATAGACATACGAACATCAGGCGCTACCGACCATATCGTCTTTAAACAAGTCAAAGTTTGATTTCCTTTACCATGACTGTGAAAACCATTACAAACTGACATACAAAAATCAAAATGATTTATCAATGTTTCCATTCAATTAGTCTAACTGTGCTTAGTTTAATCTGTGCTAGTTTTAATGTGTGGAATCGTAGCTTATGGCATATTTAGAGACAAAAAGAATTGTTCTTTGTATTATTATTATTTAGTTACAGCAAAATAATCTTCAGAATCCTTTATTGGACAGCCATCGTTTATTTTATCATACTACAGTTTTAAAGCTTTATTTTCTGCCACCACAATTTATGCAAAGCTATACAGTTTCTCTCACACTAATTCCACATTTTACATATGGGTTTGGCCTTAACTCCCTCGTCTAATACTCGATTGATTATTAGCACATTAATTATAGTATTATGGCTGTTACCATAGAGTTGTGTATATGATCATCACCCATCGGCAACTATATTTTTTAGTAGTAACGTCATTATATAATAATCCAGAAGTGTCTTTAATTATATATATATATATATATATATATATATATATATATATATATATATATATATATATATATATATATTTCTTCTGTAATTATATAATGGAGGAGTTTGCAAGATTAGCCACGATAAAATCTTTATATCCTAGATTCGATTTTGACAGATTAATCAATATGAGCAAACACCCCACAATAAGACATTTGCAGTTACGTAATTATATCCGTAAAGCCAAGACGTTTAGCGGACATGAAACAGCGCATGTTTCGTCAGCATTCACAAATTAGTAAAACGATATTTCCATCGTTGCTACACTTAATGACTAACGAGAAGCAACGATTGTTGAATATCTTGACGAACAGATATTTTCGTTGTCGTCAGTGCTAAAAGTCAGTGACGTTAGTGGTGGTGACATTGATGATATGATATGGAGTGTCCCGATACGGGTTATCCGTGACATTAATTCACAATTATCCCTGTGCAGGAATCACTCAACACCATCAGGGTGTTCCCGCGATATTTAAAACTTTCCAAACCATGGATGCTGACAGGTATTAACCAACTGTGTTATGAGCGAGCATATCTTGCGTTATGTGATTTGTCCACTGAATGATTAATCGATATTAATGATCGATGATCTTTGACCGATGCGGAATTATAGGTAGCTACATTTAGGAAAATTTGAATGGAAATACTGCACGACCTTCTATCCGAGAAAAACACGAGTTAATATTTTCCCATACAAATGCAGTAAACTTATCATATGCTCATTTTCTGTTCCTACCTAAGTCTTAATCATATTATCAAACATACAATACAAGAAACAAAGTAACTGAATGTATGCAGTATTCCAAACTAAATACACAACAGCTGAGCCATCATTATACAGCAACATAATTCGTGTTCAAATAACTCCGCCTAGATAACTTTGAACCTAGTAGACATAACTTTCGAAAGAAAATGGCGTTTTGGTCTACTTAAAATTGAAATATGGAGTCATATTGTGAATGAATGTGCATTGCGACAACTTTCAATTTCATCTGGAATTAAAAGTTTGGTATTTGTGTAGATTCAACAACATTTCGTGGAGATGGACTGGATTTATCTATGATAATTCGACATGAAATACAGCAGAGTGCTGAAATCTGAAAGTGTGCAAGTGTGTTTTTGTTCTGTCATTGAATGTTTGAATTCATGATGTGTGCAAAATATGAAGCCTTTCAATTGTAATTATCAGACCCACGCCGGATAAATGTCCACACTGTACAGAAACTGAAACATTTCAACATGTATTCAACATATGTCACAAATATCATCGACAACGTACCGTCCTCCAACTACAACAAAGAACACTTTACTCAATTACATAATTCCCCCACATTCTAGATAAAATGTATAACAAAAATGTAAATACTACCTATATAAATATACTTAATTACCTAAAATTAATAGACAAAAAACACAAAATATAAATATCAAAACCATCAAATAAATAAATAAACATTAACATAGCCATAGATTTTAATATTTATCAATCAAGGGGCCAGAGCAGATAATAACACAACTACCTCAAAAGCAGACCCACGTTACAATGCCTTAAATAAACAGACAAAAAATAAATATTATAACTATCAAATAAATAAATATCGGTTAAAGGGGCCAGAGCGGATAGTAATAATGCTAGCTTAAAAAAGCAGAACCATTTAACATTACCCTAAAATAAATATATAAAATGAAAAGAGAAAAGGGGGAAGGAAGGGAAAGGGGGATATTATAAACATTGTAATGCGAGGAAAAAAAGGAAGAAACGGGAGAAAAGGAAGAAAGAGAGAAAGAAAAAATGGAAAAGGAAACAAAAGAAGACAAAAAAGAAGAAAAAAGAGAACATGACATTAAGTAGTGGCACAAAGTTGGTACAGTAAAACCAGTCAACCGATAAGTGCCTAGATAAATACAATACCGGGATCAAATAGTGATAGCTGAAGGAAACATAACACCAACCAACCGACAAGAAAAAATAAAAAGAAAGGAAAAAGAAGGAGGGAAGAAGGAAAAGAATGAAAGAGGGAAGAAGGGAGTAGGAAGAAAGTGGGAAAGAGAAAAGGGAAAAGAAGAGAAAAAAGAAGGAAGAAATGAAATAACACAAAACACCACTCACTCCGACTCTATTTTTTTTCCCTTCCCAAGGTTCTCATTTGGTACGAGAACCCTTTTCAAACAATCTCTTTCTCGAAATCTAACTTGATCAATTTTGACCAAAATTAACAAGTTAAAATACCTAACAGTGAATACACTCATTTATGTCACTAAGAAAGTTTAGCAATTAAATTTGTTAAGGACCAACAACATGTACACTATGTGCTAGAAATATTTATTGATAGGAAAGATGAAAAATTCTATGACTATATGGATTTTATTCAATTGCACATTTGACTTACACATTATTGGTATTTTTTTCTGCTTATAGTAAAACTGAACTAGATTATAAATAAGTGCGACCCGGGCGTTTCAAGGGTAAACAATGGCAACATCCAGGAGTATGGAGAAACAGAAATAGGCTAACCTGATTGTCGACGAAAACAAGGCTGATCCATTGGAATTTATCTACTTTTACGTAACACGGGTTCTGATTAGATATTGGAAATCTTGATTTCAAGCTCGGACTATTTTCACACAGATGTAAAGTACAACTAAACTATTTGGCAATTAATTAATTACACAGATACTTAATACTTCATTTTAGAAGTAATAATATATCAAACCGATTGGATTCTGTCTTTAACTAGAGTGAAACAATTTGACAAACTAGTTTTCCTAAACCGGGTGCCTCCCTGCTTTGCCGTGACCCGACATGTTACTCTAAGACGAGACTGCCATTTAACGCGGGTGCCGGGGAGACTGCGACAACACAGCCCAGTATAGTCTAAGTTACCTTTATTCCCGACCAATTAAATAGCCCGACCCTCGGGCATTAACTGGTCGCAAAAGCACATAGTTGCGCATGCGACCTTAATTCATATAATTGATTGACAAACTTAATATGATATAAAACTGATTGATTTCTGTCAATAACTAAAGTGACATAATTTTATAAACTAGTCTTCCTTTGCCGGGTGCCTTCCTGCTTTTCCGTGGCTGGACATGTATATATAAGGCGAGACTGCCATTTAAAGTGGTGGCCGGGATTCGGTGATACACAGTCCGGCGTAGTCAAAGTTACATTTGAGCCCGACCAATTAAATAGCCCGACTGGTCGCGAAAGTACTTAGTTGCGTCTGTGACCTTAATCTATGTAATTGATTGATTGATTAGAACCATTCCACGGAATAACTATAGAATATGGTGACAGCATCAACTAAATTCAACACTTTAAGACACAGCTATTTCTGGATATTAGACGGAGAATATGTAGTGGAAAGACTACATAATGAATGGAAGTTTACGAACAGCCTGAAAAAAGACTGCAAATAGCTATGGAGCTCTTAGAAGGAATGCTAGAAGAAGAAGCCGAAAAGTTACGAGGCTGCATTAACCCACCCTATGTCAGAGTGGGGACATTGAAGAAAGTGATAGATATTGTCCAAAATGTAAAGTGCTTTTTGGATAAGATCTTGACAGAGTGGCCCCATGTCCAAAATGGTTTGGACCAGCTCACAAAAGCCGAAGAACTGATGAGAAATGAGCTATTAGAAGAAGTGAAGAAGATAAAAGATAACTGGAGTAAGGAGAGAATGGACAATGAAAACAAAAAAAGGAAAGAGGAATTTGAAAGATTAAAAAACGATTGCATAAAGATACAAGAGAAGTTTAGAACTAAGTGACATCCTGACTGGATTCCCGAGGACAAAACGAAGAAGAAAAAGGGAATAATTGGTGAAATCAGAAGGTGGTTGAACAACGGCAAAATATAAGAGAAGAAGAAGTACCCAAAGGCCCTTTTTAGGGCCACTCATATACCTGGAAAAGGTATATGCTTTCCTTGCCTCCATTTTCCCTTGTTGCTAGACAATCCCAAATAAAATCAATATTCCCCATGTTAAATTTCCCTTGACACTATATAGACCCACTATGTCACATTCCCCTTGACGCTATATAGGCCCAAAAAGTTCCCATGTTAAATTCCTCTTGACGCCAGATAGGCCCACCATGTTAAATTCCCCTTGACACCTTATGGGCCCAAGCCCTTTTTGACTGGATTTTCCCTTGACGCTATAGGGACCCCTTTTACTTCTGATGTATCTTGGAGTAGAACAATGTCAGTAAATAAATGTACCTTTGACTAGAACAATGTTAATCAATAGATGTATCTTAGACTAGAACAATGTAAATCAATGCAGGTATCTTAGAGAAGAACAATGTCAGCCAATAGATGTACCTTTGACTAGAAAAATGTAAATCAATAGATGTATCTGGGACTAGAACAATGTCTATCAAAGGATGTACTTTAGACTAGAATATTGCCAATCAATGGATGTATCTTTAGCCTAGATAAATGTCTATAAAATCATGAATCTTAGACTAAAACATGTCAATCAAAAGATGTATCTTTAGCCTAGAATAATGTCTATCATAGATGTATCTTATGGTAGAACAATGTCAATCAACGGATGTAGCTTAGACTAAAACAATGACTATCAAAGGATGTGTCTTAGACTAGAACAATGTCAATCAAAAGATATATCTTAGACTAAAACATAGTCAATAAATGAATGTATCTTGAGCATAGACCAATGTCGATCAATAAATCCATCTTAAAGTAGAACAATATCAGTTAATAGATATACCTTAGACTAGAACAATGTAAAATAATTAATGTACTTAAGCCTAGAACAATGGACACATATCAATGTAATTTAGAATAGAACAATGCAAATCTACAGATGTACCTGAGACTACAAAGGAATAAATCAAAGTATTTACTTTAGACTAGACCAGCCGATGTACTGTAGAAATAAACAATCCAGGCAATAATATAATGTACATATAATTACAAAGATAACATCAATTGACTATACAGACAACGGATTATATCACTAACACATTTCAACTTTTTAAAATCTACATATGTAGCTGTAATTGATAAATCAGTAAACATACAAAAATATATGAGTGGTGCAAACTTTTAGCGACATCAAAATTTATTGGACATAATCCATGGCAACAAATACATGGAGTCTGTTTTACTACCATGCAAGAGGTCACTCTACTACAGATGCACTACCAGTGAATCTAAAAGTGTCTATCACATCAGCACATTATTAAGCAAGGAAGGAAATCTTTTATCTGGAGAGAGAGAGAGAGAGAGAGAGAGAGAGAGAGAGAGAGAGAGAGAGAGAGAGAGATCTTAGAAATTCGTTAGGGGGTGAAAAGTTGCCGCATAATCATAAGATGATTCCACTTTTTCAGTTTTATAAGCATTGCTTGATCATCACACATACATACACATCATGATATAAAACCAGACTTTCTTCATATTTCTGATGTAACAATGTTTCATTAGATATATGATTAAACTGTGTAGAGCAATAATAATTCACCCCATAACTTGAGGTCCAGGAGACATACATTATTCACCAAAGATGGAAGGTAAATGTTTACTTTATTTGTTAGTAACAATTGCCACCACAAGCATGTTTGCGTTCCCTGGCCTCTTACATAAGCCACGTTCTGTTGATCCCGTTGAGTTAAGCACCTGGGTGGCCAGTAATTGTTTTGAAATGTGATTACATATACAAAATATAAGACTAATGGTGTACAATACAAACTAAGTGTAATATTGTTTAAATAAAGACTCCGTGATTATTTGATTCAAAGTTTTGGTCAAAGTGACCATTATACAGTATTCGTGTATTAAATTAGATATGTACATGCTAACTTATTGCAAGTAGAATTAATCCAGGTTGCAATTTGGGAACGAAATCTATATTTGATTTGTTTATAATATATATGCGAGTGTGATTGTGTTTGCAGAGTGAAAGAGGTGAGAGAGAGAGAGAGAGAGAGAGAGAGAGAGAGAGAGAGAGAGAGAGAGAGAGAGAGAGTATGTATGTATGTATGTATGTATGTATGTATGTATGTATGTATGTATGTATGTATGTATGTATTGGGATCCTGGTTACGTATCAGAATGTGCATGTATGTATGCAGAGAGAGAGAAGAGTGTGTATGTAGGTATAAGGTGTGTGTGTGAGTTGTTAAATTGATTATTGCAACTGTTTAGGGGCAAACTACCACAAAATGTGTACGTGAGTCTATTTTGTAAAAAAAAGGGAAAAAGACAAATATCCAGAGAGACAAACATACTTCTGAATTTATTCCAAGCAGAGAATATATGTAACTGCTATGATGAATTTCAACTGTTATGGTACACGCTTTTTTAAACACTTTAAAGCCTTCTTTTTACAGAATTCATATTAATTTCAACACATAAAATACATACTGGAACTGTTCATGATTATTACTGCTATATCAGTTGCCATGTAACTACAGCTATCGTCTGTGCAATAACGCATCCAAGAACAAAGGTTTATAAGAAAAGCAGAGAACACAACTCAAAGAAAGAACAAAATTTATGTTGACAGCAAATTATATGAGTATTTGGGGCGCTTTTATTATGTAGGTACTAGGGGCTTGTTCAGTATATGGGTATCTGGGGCGTTTTTTATATGGGTATTAGGGGCGTTTTAATTATATGAGTATTTGGGGCGTTTTTAATTATATGGGTATTTGTGGCCTTTTTATTAAATGGGTATTAGGGGCGTTTTAATTATATGGGTACTAGGGGCTTGTTCAGTATATGGGTATCTGGGGCGTTTTTTATATGGGTATTAGGGGCGTTTTAATTATATGAGTATTTGGGGCGTTTTTAATTATACGGGTATTTGGGGCCATTTTATTATATGGGTATTAGGGGCGTTTTCAATATATGGGTATTTGGGGCGTTTTATTTATATGGGTATTATGGGCGCTTTAATTATATGAGTATTTGGGGCGGTTTTAATTATATGGGCATTTGGGGTGTTTTAACGAGTATATAAACTGTGATGGATAATCCCTCCCTGGAACTCACTGGGATGCATATGCTGTTGATCCACATAGTGTTGTCTAAAGAAATTTAACATGCATCACAAACTATAATAAATCTTCATATATTTTGTACAAAAGAACTTAAAGTAATTTAAGCTATGTCAAGGTCGGGGAATACCAATGGGTCACTACCGCATAAATTTGTACATGAATATGTCAGTCGTCGTTTCAAATATCTCCTATTTTATAATCGATTTATGGAAGATCTTATACCACTAGCGGTAGGGTTGAGAAATCTAGTCTCAGTGACGATGATTTGTCAAAATAGGCGACTAAGGATGAGCTTGCTAAACTTATGAACGTCGTTGGGGTTGACAACGATGTAGTTGTAGCTTTTTAGGATCATTATTAACCTTTAACATATCAAGCAATATTAGATGGATTGATATTTGATGAGGAGTTTAGGTGGTAACGTCGATAATATCCATTATTTAATGAATCCGGGAAAATCACAGACTGATCGCGTTTATCAGAAAAGAGAATAATAAACATGTTGTTAAAACCGGTGATACAATGACCGGTGAACTCAACATGAACAAAACTAAGATAGTATAGATATACCAAGCATTAGACGATGACTCAACAATAATGAAAGTCTTTCTGATATCCAGCATAACACGATGACTCAACAAAAATACCGGTAGTCTCTTTGCTATACCGAGCATTAGACGACGACTCAACATAAATAAAGCAGTCTCTCCGCTATACCGAGCATTAGACAATGTCTCAACAAAACTAAAATAGTCCATCTGCTATACCCAGGAACAGACGATGACTCAAAAAAGAAAGTCTCTATGCTATACCCAGCATTAGACGATGACTCAATAAAAAATAACATCGTCTCTGTTATACCCAGCATCAATTGATGACTCAATAAAAATAAAATCGTCTCTCTGTTATACCCAGCATTAGACGATGACTCAACAAAAAAGTAATATGTGGACGACAGCGACACGGCAACTAGTGACAAATTAGATGTCAGAATGATAAGCACGTTATAGTCTTTCAAGATTTCCGCAGAACCAACTTTCGGAGACTTAATAAAGACATCGGAGATTTCTTTGGAAATCCAATACGTACATGCAAAACTTGCTGTAATTAACGAAAAGCTATTTGAACTAGTGCACGTAAAATGGTTAGCTCGAACGATTAACAAAAAATCTCGCATATATAATCAGTGGAATCCCTGATAGATTTGAATACAATCACAATTCATTCTCGTATCATCAACATTGTTGCATATACGGAATCCACCGTGGTATCTGGAACAATGATATGATTTGGTACATTATCAGCGATTTATGTGATAGCACCAGTAACAGGGATCGGTGTTTTTGCGATATCGCTGGCGTTCCTGATATTCTAAATATCATTACGATGAACTTATTAACATGCACAACGTAGTGAGGCGTCGAATGCTCATTAATATAGAAAATAAGAATACAACCAATTCTTTATTTTATTTCACTAATAATACATCGTTGATACAATTCAGGAAAACGTGTAAATATTGTAAATTCGGATCCTGTATGTAGCGTTTACAGTACTGGATCAGCGTTGAACACTAAGTTATTAACCTGCAAGAAAAAGAGACGAATGTAATTTATTGTCACAGAGATATTTTAACTAACGTCCGAAAATGTTTGTTAAAGCGAAGACCTATAATAATGAATTTACTGCCGATGAAGTCGATTGTTATTATTATTAGTAGTAGTAGTAGTAGTAGTAGTAGTAGTATTTTTATTATTATTATTAATATTATCATTCTTCTTCTTCTCATTATTATTATTATTATTATTATTTATACGATTATAATATTATTCTCATTATTTTTATTATTATTATTCATATTATCATTCTTCTTCGTCTTCCTCTCATTATTATTATTATTATTATTATTATTATTATTATTATTATTATTATTTTTATTATTATTACCAATATTATCATTTTTTATTCTTCTCATTATTAATATTATATTATTATTATTATTATTATTATTATTATTATTATTATTATTATTTATACGATTATTATTATTATTATTATTATTATTATTATTATTATTATTTGTAGTAGCAGTAGAAGTAGAAGTAGTATCAACATCGGTTATATCCATAATTATCGTCAAATGTTTGCTAATTAATAAATTAATTAATTAATTAATAATAGTTTTTCAAATATAATTCTAAAGATTTTATTCTTGGTTCACTATATTTTAATAGATGAACAACATAGTGTGCAGAGGCAATTTGAGTATAGTACATTGCTTAAAAAAGACATCGTGGCGACCGACCCTGCGTGACGTGAACAAGATTCGAAGCTGCGTCCTTTAGAGTCTCTCCGTCTAATCAATTTACCCCTAAAGGATTCCGTTCTAACGGATATACTCACCTAATTCATACTGCGGAACACACATTGCCCTTCTATGCACCACTGCAACACAAGTTTTGTTACAAATGAATATGTACAGTTGGAAATGAAAACAAGTGAAATTGTAAACTTACATATACATAGTGTCTCCACGTAGTCCTTATTTAAGCAAATTGGACTGTGTATACCCGTGTTGTGTGTTAAATGTATATAATTATAGATTGTAGGGATCATTTGTCAAACAACATATAAAACATCTAGTGTTGTCAACGTTAGAGGCGGGGGGGGGGGGGATAATAAGAAAATTTCTTGTAAGCATAAGGGTTTGCAAAATTTTATGTTGTACCTGATCTCTAATTGGTTGCTGCTCACAATTCATTGATATTCATCCATATTGTAGTAGTGGTGTCATTTAGATGTAATTTAGACACCAAAATCATATATCCGATATAACAATACATTTTGTTGTTTCAAAACGATTGTCGCATTCAATCCAAGCGGCATACTGTTGATATTTGGTTACAGATCGTCGATCAACAAACTGTATCTCAGCTAACAAACGCGACACATTATTCCTATCCGGTCCCAGACTGTGCCTCGAACATGTGCTTTCAAAATGATACATGAAATTGAGTAGAAAATTCCATAATGCAAATCGGAATAATAAATTTCCATCGGATACCAGACGGCTATGTTGGTGATGGCATAGTGACAATGTTAGCAGCTAAATCCCTCTAGGGGAACCTTTAACTGAGATAACGGGGAAATAAAAAAAAAACATGATAGTAATCATTATCATTATGAATACTGAATTTAATGTGTTGCTAGTAACCTCTACCTTGTTAGTAGCGCTTAAAATTATGAGTTGAGATCACAAGACATTTGTTATGTTTGTTTTGTCTTGAAACCTTTACAGAAGTCCAGCAGAACCACAACTGCCGAAAAGACTGATTTCACCCCTTAATATTGGCTCTGGGAACACATTTGGGACAAAGTTTTTACGCATATAAGTAAATATGGAAGTATTCCGAAACATTAAATTGAGCGCCTTCTAGAGTAATGCTGAGCGCCCAATACACACAGCAATAGAACTGGCGCCCCATTTTAAACGAGAAAAATGGCAACTACTTCACACAGAATTATTCTAAGATTTAATATTGCTGATGAACAGATTCATCACAGCAGTGACGAACAAGTAAGAACACACATGAGCATTACCTTAATACTTGTGAAAAATGGACACAATATAGGTAAGTGAAAAGAGGTCACAATTATTTCATGTACACACTGCCACTCCCCACCCCCCACCCCCGATGATGAATACTAAAGCAAATAATTTATATATCGTTTACATCTTGTATTAAATTACTTTACATCTGCGAAAGGCTTATATATCAAAAGCTGTTACTAAACTTACCATTATTTGTATTGGAAACAGAGGCACAACGATCGTTCCAAAATAAACGGAATGTAAACATCAGAAGGAGATTCTAAATTATCCCTCAAATTACTGATATGTGCAAATGTATTTTCTAAGAATATAAGTTGGCAGTTAGTCATGATTTTTTCACTATTGTAGGGAAAATAAAGTATGTACTGAACGTTACCACTTTGGAGAGAGAGAGAGAGAGAGAGAGAGAGAGAGAGAGAGATTACTTTATTGTGTCCACATGAAGTTCCTCTAGCTGCACTATAATACTTTTTGAAGCATTTACCAGTTAGGGGATCCCTGCATTTCATGAAGCGACAAATCTTTTCAGGCACAGCCTTGAAAAAAATGCAAACAGATCAGGTTTAACTTAGAATGCTAATCAACCTCACTAGGACAGAATATATTAATCCTGTAATATGTGCGCCGAACATTGAAACATATGAATTCGTTTTTGAACGTTAGACGCTCGGAAAAATCAGAGAGAAGTGACACTTCGTAACTGTAGAAGAATCAACTCCGTAGTGTCAAGAAGCAAACGTTTACACATAAAAGAACCGAAGAGTAAGGAAGTACAAGATGCGCAAGATGTCACCGAATGTTTGAGGACGTTTATGGCAACCTCTCCGCACTAAGTGGAGAAATAGAAAAGGTCCAGGGTGTTGACAAGAAGCTGAGGGTTGTTTGGCACCACAGGAGAAGGCTTCCAGATTGTTCGAGTAATACTGAACAATCTCACTGCTACATCGTTCAAGGGACGATTTCGTTGTTTATCGTGGCACGAGGGATGACAGAATGCATAAAAGATAACAAATATATGCACATTTCTGTCAAAACGTGTGAAATTCAGGGATAGTCTTGACCAAGCTGCTGCACGATGTTAAATTAAATCTGAATAACCTGAATGGTGCTTGGCTTACGGATCAATTCCAAATCAACTGATCGAGACGGTTGTGCATCACTACCATGTCCCCAGCCATGCCATCAAGTTGATTAAGGGCTACATAAACAATATACTCTGATGTTTTGTTTTGTTTTTTATGGTTTAACGGCATTTTTCAGCACAATATAGGCTATACATGGCGGCCAGTATTAATGGTGGAGGAAGAACGGGAAAAAACCACCGACCAACGAGAAGCTACTGCCAAGCTTTCTCACATAATTACATTATCTTAGACTCGAACCCACTCAGATAGAGGTGAGATGGCAGTGATCCGTAACGTACAGCGCTTTAGACCAGTCGGTCACTCGGAGTCCCTATCAATACTCTTAAGATTCGCTATTAACAATTTCACAACTACATGGCTAAACGTGGTAAAGGGCACTGTAACTGGGTCTCTTATCTCAGTAATTGCGTTGCGTTGGGAATGAATTTCATCATCAAAGCTACTGAGAAAGAGTAAAGACACATTCCTTTCTTATGTATTTTTGTCAAATTGTGTCCATTAATTGTGTCTATTGGAATGCGTCAATTTATTTTCATTTGTCTTTTGGGTTTTTTTAATCCGTCAGTTTGTTCTAATCTATTATATATTATTATCTGAATAGGTCAGTTGGTGTTTATTTGTTATGTGCTTCATTTTATTACGTCATTTCGTATTTATTTAATACATGTTTTAATTTGCATGCATCAGTTGTTGTTTATTTGCTATGCATTCACTAATTGTATATTTGTGATGTAAAAGGGACAAATTATATTGATTTGATACATGGTTATGAATTTAACGATATAATTGAAATATCATACGACAAGAAATACATCATTATTTTGTTATTAATGGAAGGAATGTTGCATGTATGTTTTTGATTTGAGCAAAAAGAGAAATATTAAAGAAAATGTCAGGCGAACTTCTGAAGTCACTTCGGACATGGCATCACTTATTTATACTGAATCCTTTGTCAGGGAAGATGGGAACGCCCTAACGCAGACAAACATATCCACACAGACAACTCAGAGTACCTACCCGACAATAGGAGGAACCCCGTCCTCTAATAAACTCACACTGCTGATCTTTGGCGTAAATCTGCCCTGGCATTGTCATCATATACGTCATCAATTCCGTTTCGTTATAGACAACACCCTTATTCTTAGCGCAATCTCTGAAACAAGAAGACAGATAGATATACAGACATACAGACACACACACACACACGGATAGATAGATAGATAGATAGATAGATAGATAGATAGATAGATAGATAGATAGATAGATAGATAGACAGACAGACAGACAGACAGACAGACAGATAGATAGATAGATAGATAGATAGATAGATAGATAGATAGATAGATAGATAGATAGATAGATAGACAGATAGATAGACAGATAGATAATTAGAAGAATATTTGCCTATCGACTCACAATTCTTATGCATATCTATATTTTTGTAACTCCTTCTACATGATATTATTTTGCATAACATTTATTCACTTCTATAAAAGACACAGAAAACCTTACTTAGCTTTGCCTACATGATAAGGCTCTGTTATGAATATAATATTCCATAGATCTGCTGACGTATATGTTGACAATTAATAATAATACTCGTAATAATATGACTTCGATGGCAACTATTGAATTTAAGTTGACCGATTCGGTTTCGAACTTTCCATTCGCTTCGATAGGTCACATAAATATACAGGTTTGACGCAAAATGAGTAGTGTTCTTTGTCACGTGGGACTATTGTAAATTTCAGTCGCAGTAGACAGTGTGTAAAGAAGAAAAAGAATCAGTTTCATTCCGATTTTAGGGCCATTATCATTGCTTGTATTCGTGTTTTAAGTCTGAAAACGCATTTTAGTGGGTACTTAAATATTATTTGAGATCCAAAGCATCTGTTCGGGAAAAAAGGTGCTCATTATTTGAACAATATTATTTATCTGAAACTTATTATTATTCGTATGAATTCTGGACGATGCCATATTGATAATGTCATAGTTCCTGTTAGACCGGTCGATTTCCGGTTTCCGGTCGATTTCCGGTTTTGATATTTATACAGAATACATCCATAGAGAGAACATTTCATTCATTAAATCCTAGAATGTCATCAGGATTATTCTGGATTCACATCATAATACTGTTCGGTTCCTCTCACATTTCCATTTGTGACTTTGATAATGAAATAGTTTGTTAAATTTTATCAAGCGTTTCTTTTTTCTGGTACTTTTTCTGGTACTTCGTTTTTGACCATAGAGACCTTCGACCATACTGCCTACATAATTACGTATAATTACGTATCTCTATAAAAACAAATAAATTGTTTTTTATGCATATTCAGCAGGATTGAGGGACACAAATAAAATAAACGGGTGCATATGCTGGAATGTATATCTATAGTGTTCGTTTCAATTTCGTCTATGACATATATATATATAAAGTCCGGAAAGATGGCTGCCATCGCTTAACTACACGAGAAAGGCTATTCCGACTTTGTGCTATATTTATGATATTTATGCTTGTTCTCTATCATCGTCTACATTATTGTGTTTCATCATGCATTGGCTGTTCCGTTCGTATGTGTTAATTCATCTCCTTCTTTTGGAAACGAAAACAATTAGAATTTTCTCAGCTGTTTTGTCCCAATGTTAAGAAGTCATTTGTTTTTTTAATAAACCGCCGTAACGTGACCGCTTACAATATGACGGACCCTCCTTAATTGGATTAAACAACCACACCTTGGTTCTAGATACACCATTGCGCTCAAGACTAAACGAACTGGGAATACATTCATCATTTCTTAAATGTAAATGGAAGCGAAAACAGAAACGTTTTTTCAAAGCAGGCCGGCGTAGAACAGGAAGAAGAATTCCAGTTATCTCCCTTTCGCCCGAAACGGATAAACAACTTAAAAATTCTGCCGCTAATTTTAATAACCTGATTCAAATTCCTCTTAAATCGTCAACCGTTGTGTCAACTGCTCCAGGGATACGTATTGCATTATTCAACGCTCATCAATAGGAACACCGCAAAAGCGCACAGAAATTGTTAATTTTATCAACGACCAGAATATTGACGTCTTCTTCCTGACAGAAACTTGGTTACATTCCGCAGGTGATGAATGTAAGTGAGCGGATTTAACACCCAGCGATTACTCCATCAAGTTGTTCCCCGCACCTCTCGCGGCGGTTGAATTGCTGTAATAACAAAGAATTCCATGATCAAATGCCTTAAGTACAACACAACCTTCAATTTCTGCCACACATCGTTTGAACTAGTTCAAACAACGCTCACACTGAAACAAAGGTCGGACCATCTTTTCTGCCTCTACCGTCGTCCTCCTAGTAGAAAAAACAAGTTGACTGAATCTCTTTTTTTTAGCAGTTTCCAAATCTTCTAGAATATGGAAATTCGGTAGGTGGCAACCTAATTATACTTGGAGATTAAAACTTTCACTTTGACTGTCCTGGTCAACCATACATGTACAAATTCGTAGATTCCATTCATGTTTTCAATTTTAAACATTCAGTTAACCAACCTACTTATAAATTTGGTTACACATTAGACTGGTTTCGTGTAGACTTGATGATAATATTCTGCAAACCACCCTTGTATCCCACGATCTTGCATCGGATCACCTCTGCATTGTATGCCATCTCGACGTATCAGTCCCTAACCCTCCACCTCTATTTGCTACTAAGAGAAACCTTTGTATGATAAACAGAACCAAATTCATGCATGACATCCAAGAAAACCTAACAACTTTCTTACATCCAACAGTGGAACAACTTGATAACTGCTTGCGTTCATTGATTAAAAAACATGCCCCAGCCACCAAATGCGGCGTATCAATAAAAAGGTGTTCTCCATGGCATTGCAGTGTTAGGGACCAGCTTCGTACTGCTAAAAGACTTCGCCGAAAAGTAGAGAGGTTTTGGCGTTCCACCAGACTCACTATTCATAAACAAATCTACGTAGAATTTCAGTTGCAAAGAGTTCTTCGAGATAACTAACAAACTAATGTCAAGGAACAAATGTACACCACTTCCAACAACCTTCTCTCCACTAGACCTATTTGACCAATTTGCAAATTTCTTCCATGACAAAGTACAAACCATTAGAGATTCGCTTGATAGCACAATTTCAACTGATTCGTCACCATACAGTTATGATGCAGAATTTCAGCGACAACCGTTAGGAGCATTTGAACCTGTTTCTTTTGATTTAGTACGGACAATCGTGATGAAAATTGCACCAAAGTATTGTGAACTTGATCTAATTTCGACATCACTGTTGATTGAGTGCTTAGACCCAATATTGCTTTCATTAACTGATGTTATTAATATCTCTCTCTCATCAGGGGAATTCCCATCATTTTTCAAAACTGCCATCGTAAAGCCACTGCTGAAGTAACCAACAATGGACCATAACGATTTAAAGAACTACAGCCCAGTTTCTAATCTCCCATTTATATCAAAAATCGTAGAAAAGGTTGTTCTAACTCAACTTGTATCTCATTTGAATTCAAATAGTCTTTTAAGAGTACCTCGATCAGAGCACATCTCACCACTGCTCAGTACCCTACATTGGCTATCAATTCGATACAGAATGAAACACAAAATTTATTCTCTGTGCTATGTTTCAATGACAGACTCCAGTCCAACATACCTATCCATGTGTATACACCAGCTAGATCCTTACGCTCTTCTTCTGATAATCGTATACTCGTTGTTCCCAAGGTGAAAACAAAGTTATATGGACAACGTTCGTTTGCACACCAGAGCCCGGCGACGTGGAACGAATTGCCTATTGATATTCGACACAAGGACACATTGGTCCCTATTAAGTGTGCTCTTAAGACTCACCTGTTTCGACTGCAGGGACAAACTTAGCGACCTAATCATGTTTTGTATCTTATATGTTTTCAGCATGTTTTTATGTTTTCCAATTTCATTGTTTTTGTCACTTGTTGTTCTGTAGTGTAGTCATATCATTATTGATGGTGTAATGCGCGTAGAGCTTCGAAAGATTAGGCGCTATACAAAGTCCTCATTATTATTGTTATTATTATTGAATAAACCAGCTATTAAATAGCTATTTTTACCAAGAGTGCAGATCTCATTTGACGATAATAAACTATGAATAGGTTGTTTAAATGGATTTCTCATCTAGTAAATGGACCTTTATACATTTTGAAGTAATTTTTATATGTATACATTTGACGTAAGTTTCCAATGAATACAATTTGACGTAATGTTCCTATGTATACATTTTGACTCAGTTTTCCGATGTATACATTTTGAAGTAATTTTCCAATGAATACATTTTGACGTAATTTTCCGATGATACCATTTTGACGTAATTTTCCAATCATAACATTTTTACCTAATTTTCCAATGAATATGTTTTGACGTAATTTTCTGATGTATACATTTTGACGTAATTTTCCGATGTGTACATTTTGAAGTAATTTTCCAATGAATACATTTTGATGTAATTTTCCAATGAATACATTTTGACGTAATTTTCCGATGATAACATTTTGACGTAATTTTCCGATGTATACATTTTGACGTAATATTATGATGTGTACATTTTGACGTAATTTTCCAATGAATACATTTTGACGTAATTTTCCAATGAATAAATTTTGACGTAATTTTATGATGTATACATTTTAACCTAACTTTCCGGTCATAACATTTTGACCTAATTTTCCGATGAATACCTTTTGACGTAATTTTCTGATGTATACATTTTGACGTAATTTTCCGATGTGTACATTTTGACGTAATTTTCCGATAATAATGTTTTGACGTAATTTTCCGATGAATACATTTTGAAGTAATTTTCATTTGAATACATGATGAAGTAATTTTCCGCTGTATACATTTTGACGTAATTTTCAGATGAATACATTTTGACGTAATTTCCCGATGTATACATTTGTACGTAATTTTCCTATGTATATATTCTGACGTAATTTTCCGAATGGATTAATGTGGTAAATTGACTAATGTAATTTTTTATGAAATTTTATGTGAGAATGTATTGCTACATAGAGACATAACATTGCTGTGGAAATCTATTAGAACAGAATATAATAATTAGTTATATTCCTTTTCATATTATTGCTCTAATATTTTTTTATATTATTTTTTGTGTTGTTGTCTTTCTTAAGTATTTCACTTTGTGTTTAAATTTAACAAGCAATGAATCATTTAATAACATTATTTATTGGAATAACAAACTATGAATAGGACTAAACCCTATTTTTGGATTTTTAAATGAATAAAAATACATTGTGATTAATGACTCTGTGAGGCATCAACACTATAGGAACGCACATTCAAGTTTATTCGTACATTAACATATTAAAGTCCAGGAATTCATGGATTTCTTTTGGAACACTCCTCTTCTTGACTGGTGATATATAGTTATATGGATTATTCTGAATTTAATTCAGAACACTGTAAGTTCATAAAAAAAAATTAGTTTTATAATATAGAGATAATAATTTTTTGTTACGTTTTCCCAAATTTGGTGGTTTTGCCTCTTTCTCTTACATGGATGTGACCATACAGGCTGACATTCCTGGAAACACATGTTTCTTACAAGACCAATATGGTTCATACATTTAATTTTTTCAAGAGCAACGTCTAGTCAGCATTAATGAAAGTTTGAAACAAGTAAAAGCTTATAATATAATACGTAGCGATATATATAATATACATACTTTCTTTTTAGAGTTTTTTTAAACGATTTCACCGAGCAATTGGAGAACAACCAGGGATTTCTAAAATACGGCTTGTCTGGGTCAAACGTTATATCCTGTTCAGACATTATAAAGAAGTCGCTTGAGTTGCAAGCTATGGCGTCTCCTTCGCCGTCGTGCGATGCTCCAAGACTGGAAATAACAAGAAGGCAATGTGTAAAATAACAAACAGGCAATGTGTAATATAAAAAGCAGGCAATATGTAATATAAGAAGCAGTCAATGTGTAATATAATATGCAGGCCATGTGAAATATAACAAGCAGGCCATGTGAAATATAACAAGCAAGCAATTTGAAATATAATATGGAACACAGCCAATCAGAATGTATGGCATGTCATGTGTACTTATTGTGTTGTTTAGAATAGCGTGTATACGTAATGCCTTGCGTGTTTGCCTACTACTTTCATAAAATATGTTACAGACCAGAACAGACCAGAAAAAAACTATTATTTCATTCTTGTTACTTAATTATCATCAAACTATATGAGACGACAGAACAACAATGATATACAATCAAATGTCTGCCAAGGCTTAAAAATAATAAAAGTTATATATATATATATGTGTGTGTGTGTGTGTGTGTGTGTGTGTGTGTGTGTGTAAATCGTAGTAAAAATCATCAAAATCGTCCGAATTTTTTGTGTTTACAAGTAAAAATCGTGCAAATCGTGCAAATCGTCCGAATTTCACATCCTAATAGTGAAAATGGTAGTAAATTCACGATAATCCTATCAGAAGCATAAAAATAAAATAAATATTTTTTGTCAGGTCATTGACGTTTCCGATTGAGGGTGTCATTAAGATTTTATGTAAAGATTCTGATGTAGATGTTTTCCGGATAAAACTTTTAAATTCCCCATTTGGTCCGTAAGTTTGACATTTTGGATTAATCTGAACTTGTACAGTCAAAATTCCAGGGATAACTCGAGGGGTGAATGTATAGAATATATATATATATATATATATATATATATATATATATATATATATATATATATATATATATATATATATCCCTTCCTGGCAAGTTATGAAGATCAGACAATTAATAGTAGATAATCCCGTAGTTTGCAAACTGGTTACTTAAATAGGTTTGAATGTGTTGAAGAAGAGTTTTTGTTATTATAGATAATAGTACATGCGTAAATATCAAATTATTTAAATAACAAATAAGATAAAGTAAATTAAAGGCATTTACATGCGAAATGGAATGAAATGATGGGCGATGGATACACCCATGGAAAAATTGGAAGAAGCTCTATAAACATAAAAGAGTTGTGTGCGTGCGATACCGATTTTTCTCTGCACCAGAGTTGAAAGTTATAATTTATTTTATTGTCTGTTTGTCTGACTATGTATGTATGTATGTATGTATGTATGTATGTATGTATGTATGTATGTATGTATGTATGTATGTATGTGAATAATATGTCAATGAACTGTAAAGGCGAGCCTCATAAATTAACTCATCATCATCATCATCATCATCAGTCTCTAGACCTAGCGTAGGCGTTAAGGCACAGTGCTGCTGAACATCTGGCCAGTTCCCTCCACTTGTCTCGATCATGTGCCAATACCTGTGTGTCCGAGAAACTTTTCCTGGTCCATTGTGTGATGTTGTCCCTCCACCTTTTTCTCTGCCTACCTTTCGTCTACCACCTTTTACACTACCCTGCAGTACTGTTGTGGATAGACTGTTGGCTCTAGTGACATGGCCATACCATCTCAGCATTTTCTTTTTCACACTGGTGAGGAGGCCTTCATAATGACTTACTTTTGCCGGCCAAGGATGGTTCTGTAGCATTTCATTTTAAGTGTCTGGATTCTTTGTCTGCTTTTAGGGTCCAGGCCTCACATGAATACAGAATTATTGAGATGACTAGTGCTCTCAATAGTCTGATTTTAGCTTTGAGACAGATATTCTTGTCTCTTCAGATGGGTCTTAGCTTTGCCATAGCTGTCGTTGTTTGGGCTGATCAGCTTTGTCTCACTTATCTATATGTCAATTCTGGAAGAGGTTTCATACTGGTTCTTCACTAAGGTTGCAAGCTTATCTTCACTGCCTGCCAGCCCATCAATGTCGTCTGCACAGCGTCGGTTGGTGATGGTACGGCCTCCAACACTGGCTGTCCCACAGATGTTTTCCAGGGCTTTCCTCATGATGCGCTATAAGTAGAAGTTGAAAAGCGTGGGTGGCATCAGACAGCTTTGCCGTACTCCAACGGTTGTCTTGAACCTGTCCCCACAGAACCATGAGCAGTTATTCCACTGGTAGCTTTGGCCAACAGCTGCTTGATGGTGTTGGTCAACTTTGACCCATGTTGTAATTCTTTATTGTGGCCCACAATGCCTCATGTCACTGACTAAAGCCTTTTTGAAATCTATGAAGACATGATATATGTCTTGTTATGTTGTGAGTACTTTGCACACAGAACCCTAAGATTAAATATTTGTTGTAGTGCTTCTTCCAATCCGAAACCCTGCCTGTTCTTCGGCGAATATTTTTTCTGCTTGTGGGTTCAGTCTGTTCAAAATGATATTCAGCATTACCTTACTAGCATTTTTGATCAGACTGGTAGTTCTATAATTTGGGCACAGCCAGTTGGAGATTGCCTTTTCTGGGAAGTGTTAAAATCAGGGATTGGGTCCATGTACTACCATTCGCCTGTCTACCAGGTCTTCTTGCAGATTTGTCTTAGTAGCTCTATAACTGATTCCCCACCATTCTTGATAAGTTCAGCTAGGGTGATGTCTACTCCAGAGGCCTTCCCATTCTTCCGTGATCTCATTGCTGACTCCACCTCTTCTTTGAAAATGGGGAAATCATCATCATTTGTGGAGTTTGGAACATGAAGCACCTCTGGATTTCCTGTGGACGGATGGTTGTATAATGTTCTACAATACTCTGTCCGTCTTTCTGCAATTTCACTTGCTTCTGTGATTCTGTAAGGCATTTTCCATTTTCGACTTCATTGGTATTGACTCTTGGCTGCTTCTTTCTGATGACGTACTTAATCATTTTGAATGTCTTTTCGCTGTCATTCTTGATCAGACAGCTCTCTGTTTATGTGCATTGCATTCCAATATAATCTTATTTTGCTTTCTTCAAGTTTTTTTCTGATATTCTTGTTTATTTCTCAATACTCCACTGATCCTATTGTGTGTCCGGTGGTTTAGAGGTTTTTTCGGGCATCACACACATTCAAACTTTCTTCTGTAACCCAGGTTTATTTCATTGGGCAATGGAGGCCAATGATGTTCTTGACAGCTGTTGTCATGACTGTGTTGAAAGTGTTTGGCATAAATTCAACGTCAACATCCATCACAAGGAGTAAAGCAAATTTTCCTCCAATTGTTGCTGGGAATGATTTGCAGGTGTTTGGGTCCTTCAGTTCTTCAAGGTTGGATTTGAGCGTGATTTTCTTTGGATTGTTTATTTTTCAACCTCACTTGGATGTTCCTAATTAAGAGGTCGTGATCATTACCAACATCAACAACTGGGAACGTTCCTGCCTTTCATCTATTGGTGTCAGATCGATACTGGTTTTGAACCAGCATGCAGTCGATCTGGTTATGATGGGTTGCATGGGCAAAATCGTCCATTTCCCGAGCAGACAGAACATCTGCCACTGCAATCACTCAGCCGCTTCTCTTATATTATCTCTAATTTGTATCAAAAATCAATCATTACCTTTATTGGTCAGTTTCAATGTGCAATTTTGCTATAAACACGCCTAAATGTAAGAAAGTTATACGATCAATAACCAATGATATGTAACTTTTCACCAAAATCTTTAACTATTCTATTAATTCTTCATATCATTCTTTACCCAAAAGTATGTTTCAAGATATAAGTATTGATTGAACGGATCACAATCTATCTCATCTAATAATTATATTAGGCGGGAAAGGACATCGAACTTAATCTCGCTTTTTTATGTTCAGGTTCGGTCTACCGGTCTGTCAGAAGCTTCAAATGACATATGTGGTTTATACCGTACAACACAGACAATTTCAAGATTATGCAAGTACATATGGTTTCTTAAACAAGTTTTATAAACATGTCAGAATTTATTTTATAGTTCGCCTCTTAATCCACATGAGCTTTCTCGTGGAAAGAATAGTGATGTTCTAAAATAGGATGAGATGTAATTTAACAGTATTACTCGCATATATGTCGAACTAGACAGACTGCGGTCGCGTTACGCAAGAATATCTCGAACCAATTGGTTTTGACGTGTAATCATTTAAACAAGCAATATAGACAGTTTGGTGTATATAGCAATAAATAATCAGGGTAAATGTTCGCTATTGGACCCCTTTTATATTCGATCATATACTGTGTTTTACGCATATTGCACATCAATATCATAAATATCCTAGTTAGCCCGAATGATGATGTGATCTGGCGCTTGAGCTATAAGAAAACGGAACATCCGGATAAAACATCCTATTTTGAATGAGAGATTAAAACTAACTGCAAAATGTTGAAACATGGAAACCTACTCGAGGCTCTATATATGGAATTTAAAAGCGGTAGACAAATCGGTAAGTCGGCTTACTTGTGTCCAAGTTCGTGTGCTGCTGTGGAAACTGTCCGAAAATAATCATGATGTCTGATGATTGAAACTTTGTTACCCTTTTCACATATGCCCTTTACTGGGGAATAGCCTGAATGGAATAAAGTGCAGAAAATGATTATGCTTGGAGACTAAGTGTTAAAACCTTTCAGTTGTTCGGATTAAGGTGGATGTGTACATACACAGAGAGGATATTCAACAAACCACGCTTAGGTAAAACTTATTTTATTAACCTCAATAAATTTTAAATAAATTTCACAACATAAATTTTAAAGGTAGAGTGTATAAATTTTACGATTATGGCACATTAATTACGTCGATAAAAATAGGTATACTAATATGACTTTAGTGAAGGGACACGTCGAAAAAGTTCATCGACTGGAAACTAGTTGAAGTTTTCTTTAAATCACGTGATTTTTAAACTCTCTTTATATACATGATCACATTAAAGATGTAATACGTTACATATTGCGACTACACTCACTATCTTTAATGACTGAAAATTTCGAAAGGAGCAAATCAGTTTCGTTGCTGCGAACTCAAGATCTCGTGAGGAAACAAATATTGCAGCTTTCCGAAAGTGTTTCCACGATGCGTTTCTGTATATCAAACTCAGCCAGATATTATAAAGTGTCAACACATTTATAGTTACTTAAGGGTAATTATCACCATCAACTCTGTGAATAACAGCATGTGTTTTAAAACATGTGGTAACACAATGACTGGGTTTATTACACCTATGACAGTGGGCTTAGAAGTCAAAAACAATTATGAAAATTACATTTTTCATGGTTAATTCTCGATATCCTGCTGTGACAATGGATGCACCTATCGCGGGTTGTGGCATATTTAACGTGATCCCTAATCGCCGAAGATACAACATTATATCGATCATTATCTGTGACGATGTCAGGCAACATCAACGTATCATACGTTAGTTTTCAACATAGTCCCAAACTCTTTTATACTTACATCGGATAATTGAACACTGGTTATCATTATGCATTTGATTGATAGGTCGACATTTTGATTGATGTGATCTTAATATAGAGTTCGTCACAAAAATCATCGCGTGAGCTTGATTTTGGGATATCGCCTGCAATGGAATTATTTTGCTTACCAGATGTGTGCTTTTCTTTTCTTTTTAATTATTTGCCTTCTATACGTGTTTAGACCGGTGGCGGTATAGTGAGTGGTCTGTTAAGTTCACCAGTATAGGTTCAATCGATTAGTCGTGACAGGTAAATCATCAATTATATCGAAGGATATTACGAATGCACGAAACGATCCTGATAACCTCTGTTGTCTTTTAATTTTAACTCCAAGTGGTTGATGTTAATTTATCTCCAGAGATTTCGGCCGACTATCTAATATCTATATAATTATATGATGATCCCATCTGATTTTAATTAACTAATTAACTAGCTCTGTTTGAAATATATTTGAAATATATATCTGGCTACCCGTGATTTGACTATAAATTGCAAAGCAGTTTATTTAAACAAAAACGAAAATACGTTTTTTTTTATACACGACTGAGAATGAGGCACACTGCTTGCTACGTTGGAGAAACTGCTGCATCGTATTTCGTCTTCTTCAAGCGTGCAAAATTATATGTCATCAGAGAGTGTTAAAGAAAGAAAGAAAGAAAGAAAGAAAGAAAGAAAGAAAGAAAGAAAGAAAGAAAGAAAGAAAGAGTAAATACAGAAAGAGTACTGAATGAACTTACCTGTAACAAGTAAACTATTAGCCTCCTCTATCATGTAATATCTATAAATAAAACAAAACATTCGTTATGTGTACAACGTGATATTTTCAAATTCGCACAATATATAATTATCATTTACAGACATAAGGTATAAAAGAAACAATTTACAATACCTTATAAAAGTATTTAAAGTTGACATTAAAATCGAGATAATCGTCCGTAGGTCTGTAAGAAGAGGCATACGTATAATTCAAATATGATATATAATAATCGTTCGCTCATTCCCACTTTTGTGAGACAGATTGTCCACTAAGGACATTTAAGTTGAATACAAATATATATGGTGACAAGCCATGCAGATTATCATAAAATGACATTTACTTGGAATATACAAATCTAATGTGACAAGCAACGGAGATTATCATAAAATGACGTTTAGGTGGAATACAAATATATATGGTGACAAGCCATGGAGATCATCATAAAATGATATTTACGTGGAATGCAAATATATATGGCGACAAGCCATGGCAATCCACATAAAATGACATTTACGTGGAATATACATATCTAATATGTGACAAGCCATGGAGATCATCATAAAATGACATTTAGGTGGAATACAAATATATATGGTGATAAGCAATGGAGATTATCATAAAATGATTTTTACGTGGAATATACATATCTAATGTGACAAGCAATAGAGATTATCATACAATGATATTTACGTGGAATACAAATATATATGGTGACAAGCCATGGAGATCCTCATAAAATGATATTATAGTGGAATACAAATATCTATGGTGATAAGCCATGGAGATCCACATAAAATGACATTTATATGGAATATACATATCTAATGTGACAAGCCATGGAGATCATCATAAAATGACATTTAGGTGGAATACAAATATATATGGTGACAAACAATGGAAATCATCACCAGGTTTGTTGAACGTTAGAGTGTTTGTGACAGTTTTTCTTTCGTTTTTTTGTTTTAAAAAAAAAACTTATGTCAGATTCTACTACAATATGGGCATATTGTTTCTAAATGATTGTAAACAACAACGATGTATTTAGACGAATGCAATAGAACGTTAAGGTAATATAATGATATGTTACAAGTTTTCAACCACTAGTGGAGTCAAAATGAAGAAAGATAGTGAAATGTGCATTTGGTGATCATCAAGTCATATTCAGCGTGCAGTCATTGTATATATTATTGTACCATTATATATAATGTTTCTAAACTTACCTGGTAAAGAGCATTGCATGATCGTAAGGTGGTAGGTTTACTGAACCGGTTTTGACGTCCCAGTCAGAAAGGTCATCAAGATAATAGTCGGCTTCAACTGCTGATTTTCCTTTAAGCATAGTCAGTCTGGACTTGTTATGTGGAAAATCGGTTTCGCTCTTTAAACAACGTCGAAAATAAATGAAAACTGCTGCATTTTTTATTCAGTTTCTAATTCTGTTTTAAAATGCATATTAACCAAGCGATGCATGTATCAATCACAAAGATACACACAGAGAAGAAGAAGAAGAAGACGAAGAAGAAGAAGAAGAAGAAGAAGAAGAAGAAGAAGAAGAAGAAGAAGAAGAAAAAGAAGACGAAGAAGAAGAAGAAGAAGAAGAAGAAAAAGAAGAAGAACAGCAACAACAACAACAACAAGAACAAGAACAAGAAGAACAAGAAGAAAAAGAAGAAGATCCAGGTAAGGTCTAATTGGAGTTATCCCATATAATAAATGGAACCGACACCACCAACGATTAATATTTTATGCTTGTGAGGGAAACACTTTTATTCAATATATATATATATATATATATATATATATATATATATATATATATATATATATATATATATATATATATATATATATATATATATATATATATATAATTTGTTTGGTTATTGCATCTTTTATAATATGTATCAAAGATCTTATATACTTGCTAGTTTAATTTTGATAACATCACTATTCTCCGTTCTTGGGTAGCAATTCCTTCAAGGCAATTCCTCTGGAATTCTCCATTTCTCGTAATGTATGTTTTTATTTCCTTACCTAGAATAATTAGGTTCAAATCTTCGGCTAAGTACTGTAAGTCGTGTTTGGTATCAAATGACAAATGAGATTAGAAGATATATATATATATATATATATATATATATATATATATATATATATATATATATATATATATATATAGCTACCATGACTCAGCTCCTTAAACTAAGAACTTGTATTTTATTTGGATGAAATGAACGACTCCTGGAAGCGACAGTACTTCTTTCTTACTTAATGCAATGTACTTCTTCCAGAGTCTTATAAGTCGTTTAAAATATAAGGGTTATTATATGTCAATTTTAAAATAAAAAAAGTAAATGTCTTAAACTCTTATGTCCCTAATAATATTAATATATTTTATAATTATGGATAATATATCAGCACTCCACAATAAAATATAATATAGTATCCCTTTTCTTAATCCACGATAAATATTAATTCATGTGAATCCGATCCCATTCATGATAGCATAGGAGACCATAAACCTTATATTGGCTAAAGGATTCTTACTTATTTAAATTTCATTACAAAATCAAACTTAAATTGATATGGATCATTTAATTGTCTAAATAAGGCAGGATATAGATTTAGTACTCCTATCCCCCACCCCAATGTTACAAGATGATGTGTTCGGGTAAATATGTCATTCAACCGCTTATGGACTAACTTTCTTACCTTAAAAATTACAAAGTCACGAAGGAAAATGTTGAGAGATATACTTGGATGTTCTATTGTTTGATAGGATAGGTGTACCTTTGACAAAACAAATACATTATTTTAGTGTTCAGAACTTACGATATAAACATGCCAACAAACGCAATGTTTTTGTCCCATAGAATTCTTCTCCAAGAATGTACAATAAACATATTCTTTTTGGATAGCACGAAAAAGACATTTGATCTATCTTACGATCAAAGATTAGAAGGAAAGGAAAATAAATATATACGGTTAATAAATAGAGTATTTAAATATAATAAATGTATCGGCTTCTATTTCTCAACCTAATTAATAGGAACGAGCGAACAAATTTGGAAAACTTCGTGACATAATTTCCGACCACCATTGAAAAGAAAGTACAAATGAAATGAACATTTGTGAATTGTCAAGTAAATTCCAAATGGTCTTAAAAGTTGTAATGAATGTCCAAAAGTATAGAGTTATTATAAATGCTTTTTTGAGATATCGAAAATAATATTGTTGAGCGTCCTTTCAGTTCATTCATGGTTCTATTAGATAAAATTAACTTTTATTTTAACAAACTGATGAAGTTTATAAATTTATAAATTAAAGGGGTATTAATATGTTAGATAGTTAAGTATTTAATACATACACCGTTCATAATATACGAGAAATACTTTCTTATCTCTCTTGTCACTTCATCCTGATTTGGATATTGGGAGTTTTCTTGTAATGATGAAAATCTGCAATCAAGGATTATAAATAAGTCATCAATTAGCGAGATAATTAACTAAAAGCTAAGATTAAATGAATGTTGGTAGACACTTTTACATCATGGTGTAGGTATGCAGGTCGAATGTCAAATCTGATAACAGTAAGCATTTGTTAAAGTAGAGATATTACTGATAGATAGATAGATAGATAGATAGATAGATAGATAGATAGATAGATAGATAGATAGATAGATAGATTAGATTTTATGTAATAAATGTCACTTACAGGTCCCACATTGTTGAATCTACCATTACGAGCATTTGTTAAAGTAGACATATTACTGATAGATAGATAGATAGATAGATAGATAGATAGATAGATAGATAGATAAACAGACAGAAAGACAGACAGACAGACAGACAGACAGACAGATAGATAGAGAGATAGATAGATAGATAGATAGATAGATAGATAGATAGATAGATAGATAGATAGATAGATTAGTTTTTATGTAATAAATGTCACTTACAGGTCCCATATTGTTGAATCTACCATTACGACAAGGTTGACATTGTAGATAGCCCTTCGCTTATTTCGTTTCTCTGTCCAAAGAAGTTTATAATAGGAAAAAGAATCATTTTGAATATGTCAAGCTTATAAACATAAATTTGTGTGTTTACTTTACTTTAATATATAATACATAGAGGATATCTACGTTAGATGAGTACGCAAAGAACATTTTTACAAGTGGAAGTGGGCGACCGAGTGGCCGAGTGGTCCAAAGCGCTTCCCGTTACGGATCACTGACATCTTACCTCTGTTTGTGTAGGTGCGAGTCTCAGATTCGGCCAATATGGGTCTGTGAAATGCTTTCCAATAGCTTCTCGTGGGTCGGTGGTTCTTTCTGGGGGATTTCCCCGGCTTCTTCCTGCACCATTATACTGGCGGACATATATTTCCTATCTTGTGCTGAAAGATGGCGTTAAACCCAGCAACAAGAACAAGTTGAAGCATTGTATTATCACCAGTTGAAACATCGTATTATCACGAGTGAAAACCGTGTATTGTCACGCATGTATGCAGGCTATGTTGTCACAAGAGGCAAAGAATTAAATGACAAACTTTACCACTTCACGATTACAATATTTCCTTATATCATCTGACAAAAACTAAGATTTTCCATTTCTTATTAATTATAAGGCAAAATATGGTTTCTCTCTTCTGTGCACATGCGATTAGCGGCTCAATTACTTCATGGCTAGAATAAAGTTACAATAATTAACAGCAATAAACAACACATTTCCTTCATTATTAGTTTATGTTTTCATATCTTGGTTTGTTTCTGCATTAAACGGTAAATGTCTATTGATTTTAAGAAGATTACAGTCAATTTCAACTGTAAATGTCTATTGATTTTAAGACCATTGCAGTCACTTTCAACAGTAAATATATATTGATTTTAAGAAAATTACAGTCAATTTCAGCTGTAAATGTCTATTGATTTTCAGAAGATTACAGTCAACTGTAAATGTCTATTAATTTTAAGAAGATTACAGTCAATATCAGCTGTAAATGTCTATTGATTTTAAGATTACAGTAAATTTCAACTCTAAATGTCTATTGATTTTAAGAACATTACAGTCAACTGTATATGTCTATTGATTTTAAGAAGATTACAGTCAATTTAAACTGTAAATATCTATTGATTTTAAGATTACAGTCAACTGTAAATGTCTATAGATTTGAAGAAAATAACAGTCAAGTACTTTAATTTTGAGTATCAATTAATTTTGGGTTGCTAATCAAATATTAATTGAAACATGGTTATGATTGTACTCAATCAATGTTGTTTCTTTATGTATTATAGTTTTTCTTCAAATCGTTTACTGTCTCTTTGCATTAAAAATGTTCTGTTGAAGAGTTTTTCTTTAAGCTGTTCAAAGATTTCTGCAGAATGAAAGTTTTATTGACTATTGTATTGCTGACACACAATAGCGAACATACAAATATGTAGAAAGTTGATTCACTGATAATCTGCTTGAATCACTTGGGAAAATAAGTTTTAAACTATTTAATACTGAAAATCTACATTGTCTTGTTTGTTATTCATTTTGTAAGGCATTCTTGAGAGTACTACTCAATGGTTAAATACATTTATATTAGAGAGTAGAGAATCGTCACATATTTTAAAATCTGATCATCCTGATAAGGAAGTACAGTGTGAAAGGGAAAGAGAGCTTGGGAGGATAGAGAGAGACAAAGGTGAGAGAGAGATGTGTGACTGTAAACATGTCAAAAAAATAACAATACAAGTTGTATGAAGTATACATAAAGGAATATATGTTTCATAAATACGGAAACATTGTTCCAAACAAGATATAACCACGGTGGAGACACAAGTGGCAATGCCACTTTACAAATCATTTTCATCCACGTGATATATTTTAGTTTATCAAGATGAATTTTCAATAATTTCATGTAATTTTTATTTAGCTATAATTGCATATATAATGTTGTATTTTCATCACTAATGTACATCATTCGTAGATATTTTGCACAGATGAAACGAAACTGAATGAAAGATAAAAAAATAATTTGTGAAATCTTTACCTTATATATGGATTACCTTACCTGCTTCCATAATGATAACTTTCTTACCACTCTCATGTGTGATTTCTCACCACCCTTGCATGTGATAATTACATACAATCTTTGTATGTGATAAGTTTCTACAACCCTCATATGTGATAACTTCGTACCACCTTCCAATGTGATAACTTCGTACCACCCTCCAATGTGATTATTTCTTACCTCCCTTATATGTTATTATATGCTACAGTCATCGTTTCAATCTACTAATGCTTTTCTAACATGCCTCTCTACCTGTTAAGTTTTGGTATACTAGCTTACCATCTCGTGCATGTTGTAAAATTTAAAGAAAATAAGCCATTCTTTGTTATGCATTTTTCTCATTGTTTGCTGCATCTGCAAGATTTTACGAATTTTACCTCCATATTTACGACGTATGTAAGGCTATATTTTTTTACATTAACAAACTGTCATTTGTGTTGAAATAAAGAAACCATTCAACATAGAACGTTAAACAAAAGACTCTTGTGAGAGAAATATGTGCTACAATCATGGTACTATGTCATTAGTTTAGATTGACTGAGCCTTACGTTTAATCTAGACAACACTGGTTGATGTTATGATGCTAGTAAACCTTAATGAGTTGTTATTAAATCTGATAAACCATATACCAATAACTAATTAGTCATATATATGTATTTATAAAACACACACACACACACACATATATATATATATATATATACCATGTTTCAACTACTGTTTTACCCTGGCGTTTCAGAACGCATTTTTAGTGGCTGTTAAACAACAATGCTCAAGATTATTTCTAAATTTAATGAGGTGCTGCAAACCTTCGTCTTCTCCTGAAATGTCCTTTTGGAATTTGACAGGATTTTCTAGTATATTTGGTTTGCCAAGACTATATGGAGCTTCAAATAAGTTTTCTGATCCGTCATTGGTTTCCAAAGGCCGTAGATCGTATTTGTCATTCCCCATTCGTATCTTTCCATTCTAGTTCAAAATGGAAAATGAATACAAATATATATCAATATAATACAGCCACATTAGTCTTATTTTATCCATATAATCATCTCTCTTGTCGTACTCTAAAAATCTGAGATTTTTAATAACTTAAACTCTAATATTAGGCATATTTCGTCACACTTAACAAGGTGGATATTGAATTTTTTAAAAGTTGAGTAGCACATGGATCAGTATCGTAATGAAACTCACACATATCACAGCATAACATGAGTGCGTTTTATTCTTTAAAGCCATCCAATCCAAGCTAACGCAAACAACTGAACACTTGTTAACTATGCAGAACATAAAAAAACTTTCTAAATAAAAAAATGCTCTTAATGTTAAAGAAAGAGATTAAGAATGGCATGAGGCATCCTGATCTAAATTTAAATTTAAATACCTTATATTGGCAATGATATCATAAAAATGCACTCGATCACCAGTCCACTTAATTTTGCATTGCACAGGG
This sequence comes from Unio delphinus, assembly GCA_029339505.1. Lineage (NCBI taxonomy): Eukaryota > Metazoa > Mollusca > Bivalvia > Unionida > Unionidae > Unio > Unio delphinus. Next base: position 16,920,045 of record JAQISU010000210.1, on the reverse strand, counting down.
AAGTATCGTGCATACCTTGAAGCACAATCTTTAGGTTTTAAAAATTAAAATACTTACGATGACTCTCTCACACCTTTCGCTCGATCGTTTGATACATCTGACAGTTAAGGATGCCTCATTATCTCTGTCTTGGTAATAAGCGACATCCTGTAAAATACCGCTATCTGTATATATATATATATATATATATATATATATATATATATATATATATATATATATATATATATATATATATATATATATATACATATATACAGATATATACACATATACATACATATATATATATATATATATATATATATATATATATATATATATATATACATATATACAGATATATACACATATACATATATATATATATATATATATATATATATATATATATATATATATATATATATATGTGTGTGTGTGTGTGTGTGTGTGTTGTGTGTGTGTCTATATATCTAGGTGCATGCTAAGATAAATAAGCTGTGTAACACGAAAAGAAGTAGATAAAACGTTCATAATATATTCACGAAGTTTTCTTTTGATTCAACAGTGTATAGACTTTGCGCGAAGCATGTATTTTTGACCAGCCCTTGTATTATTGCCTCCATCTCTTAAATAAACAATCAATTTACGAATTGATAGCTGCCAAAAGAGTACGGGTCAGCGATACCTTTATTAGACGTCATTTCATTGGCTGTTTTGCTCACGGGAAGTAGATTTAGCAAATAACTATAACTCGCACAAGGGAGGTAACTATCCTTGTTAAACGGGTCTATACAGAACGTATTGGCAGCAGTTTATTTACAATATTATCATAGTTATTCACAAGATGTATTTTGGACATATAGATGCAATAGTGTACAGAAACACTGCGTTTGAATAACAAAAGCAAATATAAATTAGTTATGTCAGCCCAAAACATTTTAAAAGAAATTTGTTTACTTGGCTTGATATGAGAAGTATACACAAAAAAAATAGATTATATGAATGTGGCATTAGACTAAAAAAGATATTCCCTGACCAATATGTGGAAAGAAATTATAGATAACCACGTGACATATTTTTTCCTGTTCATCAGATGTCCATGTTAACTTTGAAATGATCAAAAATCGAATATTTTGTAAGAATGTGTAAATCTATGTGCAGGAATTCATAACATTTTCCATAACATTTTTTACGAAATTATATAAACTCTTTGCAGTCCTTGCCTCATAAGTCCTAAATCTGTCTTAATTATACGTGTAATAGAAGTACTTCGTCACCATAATGTTGAAGTTTGCGTGTTTTCTTTATTTATTAGCATATCTTTATCGTGCTTATGTATCTCTTTCAGTGCAGTTAATATTAATGACAGCATAAATTAATACATATACACTATTTTGTTGTAACTCTTTCAAAGCTTACTATATTTCCCAGATTTGGTGTTTTCTCAAGGATGGATCGACCGTCTTCCAATTTTGTCGCAAAATAAACGTCTGCGTTTCGATCATTCATGTAATTTCTTTTCAAATTTAAGGTCAAAATATTTGATCCGCGCCTGAGTTGAAACCTCAGCTTGTCAGGGAGGTCACGATCATTGAATATCCTTTTGTTTCTCTGGAAAGGTGTGACATCTTTTACCCAGACCGCTTCCGAGTCAGTAGGAGCTGGAAAACAGAGAAAACACAACCACTGAGAATACAAAGCTACGAAACGGGCAACCAAACCAATACTAAAACTTGACATAAGTAGTACACACTTCTCATCGCCGTTAGTGCACATAAGAAGAGAGACAAAAACAATTTTTTAAGACTTTATTTTGGAACAACAAAAATACCTATCAGACATTTTCACAGTAAGCGAATACAATCTTGAAATGTCTATAATAATAATAATAATAATAATAATAATAATAATAATAATAATAATAATAATGATAATAATAATAATAATATGACCAGGACGATGAAGAAAAAGAATTTAGAAAAACAATCGACTGATAATAATAATATTAAATTAGCATAGACCTTGGGTTGTGCGACGACTAAACCCTTTGAATCATGTTTCAATCAAATACGCAAAGATTTACAATTATCAACGGGGAGAGTCCGACATAAACCATAACATCCAGTTCAATTAGCGTTTTACGTTAATTGTTACTTTCAAAATTGCTTTACAATTAAGTCCAAAGTAAGTGTGAAAATGTAATCCGGCTAATTATTCGCCTGCCTTTGGTCATCTTATTATCCATGTATAACAACTCTTAGTATGGGAAGTGTTTTGTTCCTGATACGACCTTCTACGATATTTTACTTTTTCCTTACACATACGAATTCGGCAATACTCCGCATATTATAATGGAAAACAAACTGAACTGTATTAACAAAATCGAAATAAAAAATGATTCACAAATGCTTATGATAATTAACTATATGCTTTAATGTAAGTGCAAAGATGCATAGTGGAATTGTTCATAATTTTTGTACGAGTTGCCTCAGTCTTATCATATAAAGACATATTTGTCCGTTGAAGTCACCTACAAATAGCAATGATAGCACTTCTTAAAGGTTCCAATACGTTAATTAAGGTATTACGGGATACTTACACACAACATTTCCCTCCATAAATGAAGATGGGTGTACCTTGGAGTACTACTTGCAGAAAAATTCAGTGTTCTGATAAATGGATTGTTCCTGCGAGCGAGTCACCTTATCGTTTTACTTAAACACATGCTAACATATGTATTTTTTCCCAAAGAACTGGCTTTCTTTCGAATTGCGAATTAAATCCCAATTACTTATAAATATGTTAAATCGCAAGGACAAAATTAAAAAGTATTCCGAATGTGTTTCCATGCTGATTATAATTAGTTCCAGTCTCTAATGTGCTGGTATACTTATACACTTAGAATGGTATGTGCTTTACATTATTGATGCATCACAATGTATCTGAAATATTTCTAAATTAGTTCAATATGATCCAGGAATACAAATCCAAAAGTATAAGTCAGAACTTTGTAATTTCAAAGATACAATTTTATTCAAATAAATAAAACTATATTTTTTAAATTAAAAATTAAAATAACAACAAAACTGATTCCATGTCAGATGCTAAGATTGAAATAAATAATTATTTTATTAAAAAGATTTTAATATACAAACACATTAAGAGTACCATGGTGAGCGTTAAGAATTTATTATGATAATATTCAAAGTTATTGTCAATGTCAGTCTTTTTAACTTAAGGACAATCATAGAACATGAGAATGATTATGTAGACCAGGAATCCCAGAAGGGAATACCAATGTTCTGAACTCAAATGCAAGTAAACATGTTGAACTATAAGTAATAAGTATCACAACATATATTCTGCAATCATAAACAAACATTAGCTATGTAAGATGTTGTTTACATACAAAGACATTACAAGGTATGCATAAACTCCCACCCTCAATTCCTGATAAAGTCAACACACAAAACTATTTAGATATACAATATATATATATATATATATATATATATATATATATATATATATATATATATATATATATATATATATATCTATATATATATATATATATATATATATATATATATATATATATATATATATATATATATATATATATATATATATATATGTATATGTCTGTGTATATATATATATATATATATATATATATATATATATATATATATATATATATATATATATATATATGTATATATTTAACGGTATATCAAAAAAGAACGTATGCCAAGGGTTCTATGACCAAAACATAACAACATACTTACATGACAGATCGTATGCCAAGGGTCCCATGAACAAAACGGAAAGACACACTTACCTGAAAGAACGTATGCCAAGGATCGTATGACCAAAACAGAAGGACACACTTACCTGACAGAACGTATGCCAAGGATCATATGACTAAAACAGAAGGCCACACTTACCTGACAGAACGTATGCTAAGGATCATATGACCAAAACAGAAGGACACACTAACCTGACAGAAGGTATGCTAAGGGTCCAATGAACAAAACAAAAAGACACACCTACCTGACAGAACGTATGCCAAGGATCCTATGACCAACACAGAAGGACACATTTACCTGACAGAACGTATGCCACGGGTCCTATTACCAAATTATAAGAACATACTTACATGACAGAACGTATGCCAAGGGTACTATCACCAAAACGGAAGGACACACCTACTTGACAGAACGTATGCCAAGGATCTTATGACCAAAACAGAAGAACACACTAACCTGACAGAAGGTATACTAAAGGTCCTATAAACAAAACAGAAAGACACACCTACCTGACAGAACGTATGCCAAGGATCCTATGACCAACACAGAAGGACACACCTACCTGACAGAAGGTATTCCAAGGATCCTGTGACGAAAGCAGACGGACACACTTACCAAACAGAACGTATGCCAAGGGTCATATGACCACAACAGAAGGATACACTTACCTGACAGAACGTATGTCAAGGGTCCTATGAACAAAACAAGTGCAGTTGCCTTCATTGCAACTTCAACGACTGGTTGGAGTATACATAAATAGCATTCTGCTTAGCCAGTTGGAATATGTCTAATATATACGATTTATTTGGGTCAGCTATTACAGGTGATGACAATTGTGTTCTGGTCGTGTTTACAATTTCCCACTCAGCCTTTTGTTCAAAAGTGATCTAACCATTTTGCGTAATGCTTTGGTACGTTGACCATGTATTGAATCAAACTGATGGTGGTTTTATCTAATGCAATTATGTACGTATTAGGGCAATGTGTGAAACGATATTCATTTAAACATAATGTTTCTTGATATATAACGGCAAAATATTAACTAATGTTGATAGGTATGGCCAACTAAACCATATATTAGCACAACAAGTTATCTATCTGTCTGTACATATTTATATCTCTATATATCTACTTATTTGTGTAAATATCTACCATTCTAGTAATGTGTTTTTGTCTGTATGAAAGAAAACTTTTGTCTCTAAATGAAAGATACACATATGCGGAATACGTTTGCCCTGTCTATTGCCACATCGATGCAGCTGAATTAGAGAAACTATAGATGTAGCACCTTAAACAAGAACAATGTCAATCAATGGATGAATCTTTAGCCTTTAACAATGTCATTCAATGGATGTATTTTATATTAGAACAATGTCAATCAGTATATGAATATTAGACTGGAACAATGTCAATCAATGACTGTATCATTAGCTTAGAACAATTTCAATCAATGGATGTTTCTTAGACTGGAACAATGTCAATTAATGACTGTAACATTAGCATAGAACAATTTAAATCAATGGATGTTTCTTAGACTGGAACAATGTCAATCAATAGATGTATCTTTAGCTTAGAACAATGAATACTTAGCAATGTAATTTAAACTAGAACAATGTAAATCTACGGAATCACCATAGGCTAAAACAAAGTAAGTGATTTTTCTTAGACTAGAACGATCTACAATCTAGGCAATAATAGAATGTATAAATATTAACAAAGATAACAAAATTTAATATAGAGATTATTTAACACATTTCAACTTTTTAAATCCACATTTTTTGTGGATGTAGACTGTTGTAATGGCATGGAAGAGGTCACTCTACTCAAGATGCACAATCACTGAATTTAAAAGTGTTTTTCAAATTATTAAGTAAGGAAGGATATATTTTATCTGCAAAGAGAGAGAGAGAGAGAGAGAGAGAGAGAGAGAGAGAGAGAGAGAGAGAGAAAGTAGTCGTATAATTGTCGAAGACATAAGATGATTATATTTTTTCAGTTTTAAAAGTATCGCTATGACTTTAATTTATCTGCATACATACATGCACATCATGATATAAAACCAGACTTTCATATTTCTGATGAAACGATATTTCATAATATATATGATGTATGATGAAACTATGTCGAACGATAATAAATCACCCCATAACGTCCAGGTGACATCCATTATTCACAAAAGATATGTGTCTTGAAAGGCAAATATTTGCTTTATGGGTTAGTAACAATTGCCAGCACAAACATGTTTTAGTTCCCTATTTCCTCACAGGGCTCTTAAATAAGCCAAGTTCTTTTGTTCTCGGAGATGAGTATCTGCGTAGCCAATAATTGTTTTGAAATGTGATTACCTGTTCCTCAGACAATATTTTAGACTAATGGGGTAAATACAAAGGAAGTTGAATATTTGTTTTAAAGTGCCATTGATTACTTAATTAAACGTTTTGGTCAAAGTGACCAATATACATTATTATTGTATTTAATTAGATAATAACACAACAAGTACTGCAAGTTGAAGCAATACAGATTGCATTTTAGGAATGAAATCTATATGTATGTATGTATGTATGTATGTATGTATGTATGTATGTTTGTATGTGGGGTGTGTGGGCGTGGGGTGTATTGGGAGCCTTGTTATGTATCAGGATGTGCATGTATGTATGCAGATAAAGAATCGTGTTTATGTATGTGTATGTATGTGTGTGCGTGAAACGTTGGGAGATCGATTAATGCAACAGTTTGGGGCCCAATAACCACAAAATGTATACGTGAGTGTATTTTGTAAGAAAAAGGGAAAAAGAGAAATATCTAGAGAGACAAATGACTCAAATACAAATAAAATAGTCTCTCTACTATACCCAGCCTTAGACAATGACTCAATACAAATACAATAATAGTCTCTCTGATATACCAAGTATTAGACGATGAATCAACCAAAATTAAATCGTCTGATATATCCATCATCAGACGATGACTTAGCAAAAAGAAGTAATATGTGGACGACAAATAGTTTCAAATTATCCAATCCGAAATCTCATAATGATAACAACGTTATAGTGTTTCAAGATTTCCGCAGAACCAACTTTCGTAGGCTTAATAAACCCATCGTAGATTTCGTTGGAGATCCAATAGTCGTAAACGCAAAAGTTGCTGTAATTAAAATGGTTAACAAAATGCTCGCAGTTATAACCAGTGGAATCCCTGATATATTTGAATAAAATCACAATTCATATGCATCAACATTGTTGTATTTACGGTATCCAACGTGCTATCTGAAAGATTGACATTCTTTGGTACATTATCAGCGATGTGTGTGATAGCACCAATAACAGAAATCGGCATTGTGCCGATATCTCTGGTTTTGATGATATCCAAATATCATTAGGAAGAAACTATACGTGACGGAGAAATTATATGAACAATCAACGCATTTGTCATCGGCTGCACATACAAATGTGAAGATATCATCGATGATATCGTCAGGTTTCAATGACGGTATAAGATAAGATCATAATTTTACGGAAATTATTAATATTTAATAAGAAACGTGCACGTCATTGAACGACAAACATATTCAGAACGCTACCTTTGCATCGCAACATGTATACACTATATAAAGCAATAAGGACAGATCATACACAATCATTATTATAAACAAACTGTGTCTAATATAACACCAACAAAAACAACGATGATATCGGTGACGTCCACGGAACCGACATTAGCTTTCCCACTGCCATCCTAGCTAGAAAAAGCACTGACACGAATGCGAGTATGTTACAGCTGGCCAAAGCGGTTTGGTGGATTGTCCACAAATCATTCACTAGCGTTTGCAAGCAATGCAAAACAAGATGGAACACAAGACAATAATGTTGGCAGTGTTACAACAGGTTATCATATCAAGCAAAGCAACCATTATTTCAACGTTGAATTAAATATATGATAATAGAAGAGTCCAAGATAATAATAATACTACACCAATCAACGCTAAGTGCTTCCATGAAAATATCAACACCACATTACGTTGCTAGTATATCAGAACCGTGTTTGGATTGCAACCAGCAGCGCCAATACTATCACAAATGCATCAGCGATCTCGCTCGACTAGTGATACATATTTTAGGAGATCATATATCTAGACATCACGCAATAATTCCTGTTTTAACAAACAACAATGATTTTCACAAGTAAACGTATATGAACCAAGCGGCAGCAAAACTGCAATAATGCATCTAAGTCTCAAAGAATATATTAAAATGTATGTGGACGGCGTCGTAAAAAGCCACCAGTCAGTGGCGTCACTAGTGGGGTGCCGGGGTTGCGGACCGCACCGGGTGACACCATCTCAGAAGGGTGATAGCAAAAGGAAAAATTTAAATAAAGTTTAATGTAAAAATAACTATAACTTAACGTTGTTACAGTTCTTAAATACTTTTACCTTCTGACCTTCAATTAATTGGTTTTTGTTCTTGTCATTTTAATACTGTGGACTTATTTTAAGAAGAAATCCCTGGTGGAAGTCTGGAGGGGTGACACCATGAGTTTACCACACGGGGTGACACCAACCCTAGCGACGCCACTGCCACCATTAATCAATCATCAGAATAATACTATGGTTCTCTGAGAACATTAACGAAAATCTTGAAGAAACAAATTATTTTGGCAATAGAGGATCTAAATTCTAAATTGATTAATATATGACGCTGAATTTATTCACAGTCTTATCATAGAAAGAGCAAAAACGGTGATGATGCTGTTCCACTTGCTGAAAATCTGAAATGGCATGTGCAGGTATTTCGTAGCTATTTTGGAATTACTGAAGCGATTTTGCCATTATTTAAACTGCCAGGGCTTAACAATGATTTTTAGAAAATATTCTGTCAAATACTGAATATTTTCCTAAAGTCCTTAAGGCGTGGAAAGAGACAAAATTTCAAGAGATAACAATGACTATTGATAATGATGGTGGTAGTGCTCGTCATATATTACCGACCGTTGACAACATATCATAAACGATATATGTGAAGCTCGTATGTAATACAGATATAAATATCTTGAAAAATTGAAACAACTACAACATTGATATATTCTTTAATAATTGCCCCCGAGGTTTCCCTGCTAATTTGATTGCATGCGGACCTGTTTATCCTGATTATTTACGATGTCATTATCCGCTTTTGTCACGAATACATTTCAGATTTACACGTCAGAACAAACGCCTACATGGTGTACATTTAGACGAAATAATATTAAGTCCATATATGAAAGAAATAAAACGCAAAGCAATGGTCCCAACGGCTATCATACAATGTTCAATACAGATCAATAACAGATAAGCCAAGAAAAAGAAACTTTGTTTTATTTTGTTACTAGACTGATGTGAGGTCCACCATGTAACAATTCAATGCAGGCTCATTCGTCAGCATGGGTTCTCCATAACTTCCCATAGCTGCTTTGCACGCGCACCCCGTCTTATTTGCTTCACATTCTCTGGACGAGTCTGATTTAATGTTTTCTATTGCCGTTACAATTGGAACAAACTGCTGCATCTGTGTATAATCGTCGGTCCTAGCTAGGGACATTGTCATTGCCTGCTGGAGTAACTTGATAAATCTGTAACATTTTTTTAAAATCATTTATGATTTTTTTGCAGGATCAATTTGATAAGTAAGTTGGATGCTAGCATCTGTGTCATGTAATTTATGCAATCGCAAAAATAATCTCATTATAATTTTAGTGATTCATTATAAAAGAATATCCCCTTAAATAGATTATTATTGTGCTAGGCCAAAATGAGACAATATGGCCCGAGTGATGCCCATTAATAGTATTTCCTGGTATACAGAAATAGTGTGCTACCTTAAGCTGATGATGTACATATATTAGTTTATGTACAGCATTCTTCGTTACTGAGACACTACCCGCATATTACCAAACGATATTCGAGCAGGTCCAAAGGATAATCTAAGCGACCTGACCTCCCAGGACAAAATGTACGTCCAGTCAAGCACTTGAAGCCGGTCACACATTAACCAAGTTGAATTTCAATATTATATTCACACCATACCATTCAAGTATGGCTGTCTTCCTATTATATACAAACACAAATAATGTGTTCGTCTGTGAAGATTCGAACGTGTATTAATTTGAGTAATTTGTGGTAGTCGATTGTGCCACGCTTCGTGTTTTAATGCAGCATGATCTGAACTCATATTTAAAATTACTCAGTGCTGGGGAAAACCTTCATGAATCTCCTCAACTTTACAGGTATAATACACCCGCTTATTTTACTTATTTAGCCCGCCCACTGAATCAAATAACTTGATGTGCGTTTTATACCTGTACATGTATAAATTTAATACAATGAAATCAATCTGTATGTCGACCAGAGATTGATTTTGTTCCTTAAAAGCCCAGAATGCAGGTACTAAAGTATGTGGACTTTAATTCACTAATCAGACTAATGAATTAAAAAACATTTGTTTAAAGACGGAACTCTGATTTTATTCTGGGAATATTTGAGTATTCACACATAGACATACGAACATCAGGCGCTACTAACCATATCGTCTTTAAACAACTCAAAGATTGATTTCCTTTCCCATGAATGTGAAAACCATCACAAACTGACATACGAAAATCAAAATGATTTACCCCCGTTTCCATTAATTTAGTCTGACTGTGATTTGTTTAATCTGTGCTAGTTTTAACGTGTGGAATCGTAGCTTATCACATATTTAGAGACAAATAGAGTTGTTCTTTGTATTATTATTATTTAGTTACAGCAAAGATATCTCTATTGCAAAGTCATATATAACAGGAATCCATGGAATCTAAGGTGCTTTAAGTATATCTACTGAAATGGTATTTTTAAAATTACTATACCACTTTGAAAATGTTGTATTGAGTATGTATTCTGTGACACGTCGTACACAAAGTAAATAAATATCACATATATTATTATTTCTGTACTGGTCATGTGTCAACACATATAAAAAGAAATCGTGAATTCCTGCGTCATACTGCTGCAGGTTTTCTACAGTTTTCTCTCTGCGTAATGGCTTCAAAGTCTGTACAGAAATATTAAGTATATAGATGTCAAGGTAATTGACAACATGCATTTGATGAAACCGTTAAAACACTCATAAACAAACAGATGATAAGGATACATGTCTTCCCATGAATATGAGATAACTGAAATTAGTAACAGAACCAATAGGTCATTTTAGTCGCATGGTTTTCCGATAATATCAGACTGATTTGCCTCAAACAGTAGATGCCTTCTGAAGTCTTCAACAATGTTTCCTTGCTCCATGTTTATAGTGTATACATTTTGTCTAATTTCATATTGCAAAAATATATTAACAAGTAGTCGAATTGTAAAGCAATCTGATCATGTATTTACTCGGTAGAAAATCTACTTAAATAATTTTCAGAATCCTTTATTGGACAGCCATCGTTTCTTTTATCCTACTACCGTTTTAAAGTTTTTTTTCTGCCACCACAATTTATGCAAAGCATTAAAGTTTTTCTCACACTAATTCCACATTTCACACATGGGTTTGGCCTTAACTCCTTCGTCTAACACTCGATTGAGTATAAGCACATTAATTATAGTATTATGGCTGTTACCACAGAGTTGTGTATATAAACATCACCCACTGGCAAGTATTTTTTTTATCAGTAACATCATTATATAATAATCTAGAAGGGTCTTTAATTATATATATATATATATATATATATATATATATATATATATATATATATATATATATATATATATATATATATATATATATATATATATATATATATATATATATATATATATATTCTGTAATTATATAATGGAGGAGTTTGCAAGGTTAGCCACGATAAAATCTTCATATCCTAGATTCGATTTTGACAGATTAATCAATATGAGCAAACACCCCACAATAAGACATTTGCAGTTACGCAATTATATCCGTAAAGCCAATAGGTTTAGCGGACATGAAACAGCGCATGTTTCGTCAACATTCAGAAATTAGTAAAACGATATTTTCATCGTTGCTACACTGAATGACTACCGAGAAGCAACGATTATTGAATATCTTGACGAACAGATTTTTTCGTTGTCGTCAGTGCTAAAGTCAGTGACGTTAGTGGTGGTGACATTGATGACATGATATGGAGTGTCCCGATATGGATTATCCGTGACATTAATTCACAATTATCCCTGTGCTGGAATCACACAACACCATCAGGGTGTTTTCACGATATTTAAAACTTTCCAAACCATGGATGCTGACAGGTATTAACCAACTGTGTTATGAGCGAGCATATCTTGTGTCATGTGATTTGTCCACTGAATGATTAATCGATATTAATGATCGATTATCTTTGACCGATGGAGAATTATAGGTAGCTACATTTAGGAAAATTTGAATGGAAATACTGCACGACCTTCTATCCGAGAAAAACACGAGTTAATATTTTCCCATACAAATGCAGTAAACTTATTATATGCTCATTTTCTGTTCCTACCTAAGGCTTAATCATATTATCAAACATACAATACAAGAAACAAAGTAACTGAATGTATGCAGTATTCCAAACTAAATACACAACAGCTGAGCCATCATTATACAGCAACATAATTCGTGTTCAAATAACTCCGCCTAGATAACTTTGAACCTAGTAGACATAACTTTCGAAAGAAAATGGCGTTTTGGTCTACTTAAAATTGAAATATGGAGTCATATTGTGAATGAATGTGCATTGCGACAACTTTCAATTTCATCTGGAATTAAAAGCTTGGTATTTTTGTGGATTCAACAACATTTTATGTACTGGATTTATCTCTGATAAAGAGTGCTGAAATCTGAAAGTGTGCAAGTGTGTTTTTGTTCTATCATAGAATGTTTGAATTTATGATTTGAGAAAAATATGAAGCCGTTCAATTGTAATTATCAAAAAATTGCTATGGAATATAATGCTTATTTAATTTTTATTTAATTTTAGTGTAGTAAGGAGGAGGTGATTGTACTTCGAATAAGGTCGAAATTACTGTACAATTTCGAAACGTGAAACCAAGCATGAAAATCCATGACATAGCTCATGTAATTCGGATTTTTAGAACTCAGAAAGTAGATTTTAAGGAAGTTGCTGAGTGGTCTACAGCGCTCTCCTTTACGGATCACTACCATCTCACCTCTGTCTGCGTGGGTTTGAGTCTCAGATTCGGCCAGTGTAGGTATGTGAGAAACCTTGTCAGTAGCTTTTCGTGGGTCGATGGTTTCTTTCCCATGTTCTTCCTCCACCATTAATACTGACCGCCATGTATAGCCTATCTTGTGCTAAAATATGGCATTAAACCCAACAACAATATTACACAGGATGATTCATACTGTGGAAGATATCCCACCTCAGAAAACCAACTATATGTTGAGAACAAAATTTAGCTGATTATCAGCAATATGACAGAAAGCATTAATGCAAGTTTGATCCTGACGTTGAATTTATCATGGCATTGACGTAAGAACAAGAAATCACTGAGTTTACTATAACACAATATTCTGCTAATGAATGACGACAATTTACCGTTGACCAATTTAATAGTAATAACGGCCAACAACATTGTAAATGTAACGATAACCAGTCTTGAATGTTACGAGCTTGGGTGTGCTACTTGTTTGATTTGCTATCAATTCTATGTTTGTGGTAATTATGTATTGTAAGGAAGTGAACTGGTCAAGAATAGATCCAATCTGTGTGGCCATTGATCATAGTCTGTGTTTTGCAGGCCTTACCACACTGAAAATTGTGTTGCAACACTACAAAATGGGATCTATTGCTATTTTTAGGGCCTTCATGTTTACCAGCCTGATAAAAATGCCTGACCGTCATAGTAATGGATGTTGTGAAGAAGAGTAATGTCTCTTAAATGGTATGAGTTTCGTCGAGATTTTATGGATATTCCACGAGGTAATTCGTTGTTTAAAGCAGCGACCACACTTTGTAGTCTTGCAACCCATGCGCGAGATCTCTTGTGTTTGAAACTTTCCTGAGCATACTGATATCCAAACAAGTGTTAGATTAAACCGCTCAACGTTTTTCAGATCGTGATAAATGGTGTGTCCTTGTCTGCTTTTAACCTTATGTTGTTGTATCATCAATGTTCTGCACCATGTTAGGATCAATCTGTAGCTACTGAAACCAGATAACTCGGCTCTTCGATGATAAATTCTTTCAAAAGCGACTGCAATTTCAGCTGTTCTTTTAATTGATTGCGGATATTCTTCTTTTCATCTCCTAGAAACGTCGACGACCGTAAACGCGTTTTTTTATGGGCGTTTCAGACGTTTAAGTTTAGCAGTAATAGTGTCATGGAGTAAAAACAAAATATCTGCCTGATTAACTTCATTGGGAGTTGTAACATCTATTGTGAAATTTGTGGTAAACAATTAAGCAAAAAAGCTCAATTGATTTAGCAAAAATGCTCAATGTATTCAACATAGACGAACAAATGACAAAATTGCTGATGTAAAGTTTACGGTAAAACATGTGCTTCAGGCTCTGTACCAAATATCCATCTGATGTTACATAAAGATAAAACGCCATTTGCATGCCATTTATGTGAAAAAATCATTTTGCTCACTGCGATATTTGTGTATCAGGTAAAGGATTCATACAGAAGAGCGACCATACAAATGTGAAATATGTGGTAAGTCTTTGAGACGGATATACCATCTTGTTAATAAACACACGAGACTACACAACCAGGCAAACCCATATGCTTGTCAGGTTTGTATGAATGTTTTAATCAAAGTGAAAAACATGAAAATCCTCAAAAACTTAAGAGAAATCAAAATGTACTGGCGTCGGACCAGTGACGGCCAAAGTCCAGGCCAACCTAATTTTATACGTGAACGCGGAGAAAATAAAATACCCGCTTCAACAGGCAAGCTAAAGAAGAGAAAAAAAATTAACCCTAATCCCAGTGTTTATTTGCTGTCATGTGGGGGTGGGGGCGAATTGTCTAAAGCTCTCTCCGTTACGAATCACTGCTGTGTCACCTGTGTCTGTGTGGGTTCGAGTCTATGATTCGGCTAATGTGAGAAAGCTTGCCATTAGATTCTCGTTGGTCGGTGTTTTTTATGGGGGTTTACCCGTGTTCTTCCTCCACCAATAATACAGGCCACCACGTATAGCCTATCGTGTGCTGAAAATGGCATTAAACCCTAAAACAACGACTACAACAACTGTCATGGGGTTCGTGATCTTTGACACGGCTTGTATTATATTATATAATATTTTGCAGCTGTTACGTCGGAAGACATATCATTTGTCCACATGCACAAACATAATTAATACATTTCTTACCCCTTCCATCATGGCATATGCTGAAATAAATAATGACACTTGTATCTTATAAATTCCATTATCACATACTGTACTGTTGTCTGCTTCTGTAACATGGAATCCGCATGTACTAAGTGCATCATGGTGTGTTGATATAGTTTTTGTCATTATTTAATACAGAGTATTGTCCCTTTTCAAAACCTAGGTTATACCGGTCTGAGTTATGCCCCTTGCGCATAATATACCCAAATGGCTGTGGTAATCAATTAGTAATATAGCACGTTTTACTAAAGTACTTCTTTGCAAACTCGCAGATATATTCACATCCAAACAATTTGAATCCAAGTAACACAGTGGATAGACTTACACATGGTTTTGTTCTTTCTATCCAAAAACAGAATGCAAAAAGGGTAGAGCTATCAATTGGATGAACTTGATGCTGCTATTTCTGAAGTCACGAGAGGCAGACTGACAGTAAATCAAGTTTCCCAGGATTTCGGGATCCTTCTGAAAACTATTGACAATGGTGTACGAGGTTTATATAATAAACATACATTTGTTGGACCAAAGAGGACGATAGCTGCGGAAGAATTGACTGCATTGGTCAACTACTTGGAATGTATGACCCGACAAGGCTTTCCAATATCTCGGATGATAGTCAGGCAGTATGTAATATCTTTAGTTAGGAAATATTGACAAGAGATCTTGTTAAATTTAAACAGAGGTGTATTTGATCGGTGGCTTCAAAACGTTTTGAAGAGATTCACTGAAAAAGAGATAAAAAGACGAGATCGTTTCAGATCCAGAATGTGATGGATCAGTACATCACACTTCTAAGGAATAGTGTTGACAGACTGGGCTTGACAGATAACCCACAATTCATATTCAATGCAGATGAGACAGGTTGGAGTGGTACGGAAAAGGCACATCAGAGAGTTGTAGGCATTAGACGTCATCATGCATACCAACAAGTTGTGTCATCAACTGGTCATATAACAACAGATATATGTATTTGTGCTGCTGGTAAGATTCTGCCAACCTTTCTAGTGTTTAAAAAATCATGTCCTCACACCACCTACAGGGATGCTGTACCTATCAAATGGCACTATACCTTTAGTGAGTCTGGATACATGGATTCGGAACTGTTTCTGGCCTGGTTCAAACCATGGCAAAGAAATACCAGTTCTTATTGTCTATGATAATCATGTCAGTCACTACCTCCACATATAACACATCCTACAACATACAATAAACATCATACAACATACAACACACATCATACAACGTACAACACACATCATACAACATACAACACACATCATAGAGCCATTTGATGTTGGCATTAATGGTCCACTTGAATATAAATTTAGCACATTTGCAAACAACCTTGGGTTTATTCACAAACAAATATTTGTTATTTAATTGTCTTTCGTATTAGCAAATTGGGAAAAGAAATGAACAATTTCAGAATGAAATAAATATTGGAGTATAGAATTCTATGTAATAAATCAATGGCAATAATACAATTCACACATAATCATAATCATTGTTAACAACGCATAATTATATTTTATTATTTAATTGGAAATGTTTCTTATTTATTATCTTATAAATGCATGTTTATAACCTTATCTCAAAAGACTCGTAAAAGGTATCATCAAATATTATATGACTTAAATGTTTAATAATCGTGTATTCCATTTCATATTTAGCAAAAGTTTCATATTTATAAAAAAGTTTAGAAAGAGTGGCAAGACTCGGAGAATTTAACATTATCGAAAAAGGAGACGGACCAACCCCGTGTGCATATCCAATTGTGGTTGCTCATAAACCCCAACACTCTGACAAAATTAAGATCTGCGTTGACATGCGTTTGCCCAGTGAATGAGTACTTCACAAAAGACACATCACGCCAACATTGGACAAACTTATATTACATCAATTTGGTGCAACCATGTCCTCCAAACGTGACCTTGATTCGGCTACCATCAAGTGGAATGGGACGAAAAATCAAGAATTATTATCACATTGTCAACTCATTTAATTACGAAAATAAAAACGTCTCATTTTTAGAATATCATCTGCAGAGGAAATATTTCCAAACACACTCTGTACAGCACTGGAAGGACTATAAAGCACAAGGAATATTAGCGGCAGAATTCTGGTGATTGGTCGCACTCAGGAAGAACATGACAAAAAATCTAGAATCTAAATTCACTCACATAAAGCAAAAGTGTTTGACACTAAATAAACACAAGTGTGATTTCAAAAAGAACAATGCTGAGGTATTTGAATATGTTTTCAGCAAAGATAGAATTTCTCCAGATCCGAAGAAAGTGGGAGCAATCAAAAGTGCCAGTACTCCATCAAACGCATCAGAATATTACGCAGTTTTCTAGGCATGACAAACTATGTGGGACGATTTATCTCAAATTTTCAGTAAAGATGGAATTTGGACAGCGATGGCTGATTAGAAGAATAGCTAATAGCTAGATTTGGATAAATGGGTAAGAAGCAAGTGTGGCTAATTAACAGGTTTTTTTTTTCTTCTTAGTGTGATATCATTGTTATACGAAAATATTTTATTCAGATATGAAACGGGCATTTTAACGTTAAGAAATATATCTCAAAGGTACAGCTGTCACGTAGATAGTTCTAAAAATGGTTAGATATTCACACACCTATCCATTCATAAATCCATCTAATGTAATCAGAAGATTCAATTTGATCATATAATGCTACTCTTTCAGCATGAAAAACAATCTACCAATTTAAATTCGGTAATTAATATCTTTCAGTTACTGATTGCATTTGTAATTTCTGTACACCCTCTCAGAATAAATCTTTTTAGCTGTAAGTTAAAACTATTGCCTGCACACCAAGTTGACAGCTACATAAAGTGACCTCCCCTTGATACCGTAATCAACTAAAAATCCTAAGAAATTGTGTGACTAAGGGAGCGTAAGGCTTGCTTCCTATACAGATGTAATTGCGGGATGGATGTATGTATTTTGGGTAGGTAAGTGTTCCGAATCTTGATTGTGCTAATGTGCCGATATCATTTAATCTGCCTCAAAAGAATATTGTCCAGAACCTCTTTGAATGAATGCAAAATATAAAATCCAAAACCGTTGTATGAGCACTTTGTAATTTCATTAAATTTTTCAGAAAAAAATGCTCTTAAAGTTAGTAACATAAAAATTTGAAGATATCAAGCTTTGTGAAATTAAAAAAAATATTGCGAAGTAACTCCGAAAATAATCCAAAACCTTTTAAAACAAGTCATATTAAAGACAAGTTCAATCTCAGTTCAAATCCTGACGCAATTTTAGATGAAAATCGATGACGTCTGTAATAACCGTCTAAGTGCTTTAGTTTCCAGTTTGCTGTTGAATGACACAATCAACGTCCAGTTTTTATTTTAATTCAGCATAAATTCAAGTTAATGTCTTTGTCTAAGATTTATATGAGAGCACTTTATATTTGCTCGAAAATATTCATTTGATTTCAATAATTTTAAGAAAATAAACTTGAGACGAAAACTGGTCAAAGTACAATTCAAAATGCACAACTAATTGTCAAGATTTAGAGCTCTACTAACAAACCTTTATCAGCAGATCCTGAAACAGATTCCCGTATGAGGGTCAAAAGTTAATTCTTCTGTAAGTACAAAGAAGTTTGTTACCATATGGAACGTGATAAGTATCACGTACTCAAAGTATGACCTTGACTCAACTTTCGGACTTTCATGACACAATCAAGGGCCTCCTTTAAACTTCCAACTTATATATTTATGAATGATAAAACCTTGATCAAATAGAAGAAGAACAAGAACATAGGGCCCATCATATTGTTCCTATACAACCACTCCACATTTCCTTGTCGCTAGACAGTCCCAGTATTCCCCATATTCAATTCCCCATTGGGGGGGGAGGGGGGATAATGTATTATCCATTGACGTTAGGGTATCCCATAATACTACTTACATGTGTAAAGATCTCTTCATATTCCTTAGTGTTTCGTAAATGGGAACAATATTGTTCTTTTCATTTCACAAAAGTATCAATACCAACGTGAGTGAACATATATGTATAATCGACCGACACGTTAATGCATGTATTTACGCTCACTCTCAAGGCCAACCGATAATAGGATCTACAGTAGTACACACAAATACACACACACACACACGCGCGCGCGCGCGTATCGATTGGAATGAAATAAAAATTGCATAAAAAGTTGTTATTTGTATGAAAATTTAGTGATTAATTAGAGAACTGATGATCAATACAAGTTTTTATGAATATGAATATATAAGTGATGTTTATAAATTCTCTTATAAACGTGTTTATGAGTTTGCCCAACATACAGCGTGTAATATTTTTACATGTTATCACATCCATTCATACGCAGTGTTATAACGAAAAGTTAACACTTCTTTTGTATTGGAGATACTAAAATAAATCATAAATCATTTCTCTTTCTACATTGCGAGCACTTGTCTGTTACACTTAGTTGATGAATAACATCATGTTTTTATATTTTCTGTTGGTTTATTTATAATAATAAAGGCCTTGCACATTCTTGGATCTTTTATAAGCAAGAATTGGTGTGTTTTCGTATAGTGTTTTATGCATTTTTTATTATTAGTTAGAATTATATTTTTCTTTATCAAGCATATTGCTGTGTTTAAAGCCTCGTATTAAGTAATATATATATATTTTATATATATATAAAATAAGAGTTTGTGGCGCCCAGAGAAAATTTATGTCAATTAGAGCTAATTTGTTATATATGCTCAAATGGGAGTAACGTTCACCTTGACTTTGAGGATGCGCACGCACATGTATGAGAACCAATAAATCCATTTGTTCTCTCTTTAATACCTTATTTCGCAAATTTAGAAGTGTCGCCATATATTCACCGTGTTCATCAACAAGTAACCAGTATTGTTATGTCATTAATGTATTTTGATATTATGGGCACGTATTAGAACAGGTACTATTTTAAGAAATATTTTGACCTAAAATTAGGAGTTGAAGTACCTACGATATTAATTTTCGGGTTATCGTCCATTAGTATCAACACAGGTGGGTGGAGGTTTATCGGACTAGACTTAACGGAGCATGTACATAAATTTTCCCTAATTCTAAGGATTAAATTAATACTCGTTAGCCAACAATATAATTATTGGGGGCCCCGAGTGGCAGAGTTGTCTAAAGTGCTCTCCGTTACGGGTCACTACCATCTCATCTCTGTGTGTATGAGTCTCAGATGCGGTTAATGTGGGTATGTGAGAAAGCTTGCCAATAGCTTCTCGTGGGTCGGTTGTTCTTTCCGGGGTTTTCCCTAGGTTCTTCCTCCACCATTAACACTGGCTGCTATATATATATATATATATATATATATATATATATATATATATATATATATATATATATATATATATATATATATATATATATATATATAGAGCCTTTCGTGTGCTGAAAATGGTGTTAAACCCTACAACAACAACAATATAATTATTGGTTAGAGGAGTTGTTTCCGGACTGTTTTGGACCGTAATACTAATAATTAATTGAAATGTCGACGTTGCAGTTACTGCCATTGATCGATCGGCCTCTTTGGCTGATGAGTCATGTAGTTCTGGCAATCGGAAGACATCGTCGTTTTCCCCTTGTTCAGATTGGTTCTGGGAGACAGACGAAAAAGAGCATCTGCCTCATCCGTCTCGTGCTGAGTGCAAAAGAACACTAACGGCTTGAGCGTCATTTTGCAAGCCTATAATGGAAACATGCCTTGCAAACAAACTGGTGAGCTCAATATATCTCGTCAAAGAATATACCATCTGGCGAACAATTAGAAGCTAACAGGTTAATTGTTACTGCTATTTGTTATTGAAAGAAATTCAACATGGAAAATGAGCCAGAGAAACAAGACGAGAAATCTTCAGACTTAAGAAAGAAGTATACTACGTGTGGTGTGTGTGAAAAGAGAGTTATTGATTATAAAAGTCATCAAAGAGTACACCTTACAGAGTCGCACAAATGTGACGTTTGTGACAAAGTGTTTCCAAATAAAAGATACTTAACAAAGCATCAAAAAAGGCACGGTGTTACTATGGTTACTACATGTGAGGTATGTAAACAGAGCGTTACTGATTATCGACGACATAAAAGTCTACACATTAAGGAGTCGCATACTTGTGAGGTTTGTAACAAAGTGCTTAAAAATAGTACACGTTTAAACAAGCACAAGCTAAAACACTTACGTAAGAAAGATTCATGCGAAATATGTGGCAAAAAATTTGCACCCAAGTCGTATGCGGGTCATATGAGAATTCATTCGGGAGAAACACCGTACGAATGTGACACGTGTGGTAAATCCTTCGTTAATTATGCATCGTATAAATGGCATATGAGCTGTCATTCTGGAGAGAAGCCGTACAAATGTGACATGTGTGGGAAATCATTTGTTAATTATTCTGGAATGAAGAGACATATATTTATACATATAGACGAAAAGGCATACCCATGTGGCGTTTGTAGAAAACCATTCAATACACCTTATCAGCTACAGAGACATATAGATCATAAACACGCCACAGAGAAGACATGCCAGTGTGAACAGTGTGGTAGAATGTTTGCTACCGAAGAAATTCTTCGTTCACATATAGATATACATAAAAAACCATACCAATGTGATATTTGTAGTAAACAATTTAGCAAAAAGCCACAGCTGATTCTACATAGATATGGCCATGACAAAAAATACAAATGTGAAATTTGTGAAAAAGCATTTGCTACAAGCTCTAGGCTAAAGCTGCATGTGATGGTACACACTGGAAAAAAGCCATTTACATGCCATGTGTGTAGAAAATCATTTTGTTCCTTGCAGTATTTGCGGATCCATGAAAGGATTCATTCAGAAGAAAGACCATTCAAATGTGAAATTTGTGGTAAATCATTCCGACGAAAAGACCACCTTGTTGATAAACACATGAGAATACACACCCAGGTAAAGCCATATGCTTGTCAGGTTTGTGATAAATGTTTTAATCGAAGTGAAAATTTAAAAGCACATATGAAAATCCACAATAGTAAATCTGTTTAACCACAAACATTGTTTTACATAAGGGACATAACTGTGTTATGTAAGGACAGTTTGATGTATTAATGACAGGAAGTAAAATTTTATATATGTTCCGAAAGTGATGTAAAACTGTCTTGCTATGTATTCCATAGGTGAAGTAGAAATGTATTTATATGTATCCTATATGTGAAGAAAACTGTATTCCATAGGTGAAGTAGAAATGTTTTTATATGTATTCCATATGTGAAGTAAAACTGTATTTATTCCATAGATGAAATAGAAATGTATTTATATGTATCCCATAAGTGAAGTAAAACTATATTTATTCCATAGATGAAGTAGAAATGTATTTATATGTATCCCATATGTGAAGTAAAACTGTATATGTATTCCATAGGTGAAGTAGAAATGTATTTATATGTATCCCATATTTGAAGTAAAACTGTATTTATTCCATAGGTGAAGTAGAAATGTATTTATATGTATCCCATATGTGAAGTAAAACTATGTACATGTATTTCATAGGTGAAGTAGAAATGTATTTATATAATCCCATATTTGAAGTAAAACTGTATTTATTCCATAGGTGAAGTAGAAATGTATTTATATGTATCCCATATGTGAAGTAAAACTATGTACATGTATTTCATAGGTGAAGTAGAAATGTATTTATATGTATCCCATATGTGAAGTAAAACTATGTACATGTATTTCATAGGTGAAGTAGAAATGTATTTATATAATCCCATATTTGAAGTAAAACTGTATTTATTCCATAGGTGAAGTAGAAATGTATTTATATGTATCCCATATGTGAAGTAAAACTATGTACATGTATTTCATAGGTGAAGTAGAAATGTATTTATATAATCCCATATTTGAAGTAAAACTGTATTTATTCCATAGGTGAAGTAGAAATGTATTTATATGTATCCCATATGTGAAGTAAAACTATGTACATGAAAACTGTATTTATTCCATAGATGAAATAGAAATGTATTTATATGTATCCCATAAGTGAAGTAAAACTATATTTATTCCATAGGTGAAGTAGAAATGTATTTATATGTATCCCATATGTGAAGTAAAACTGTATATGTATTCCATAGGTGAAGTAGAAATGTATTTATATGTATCCCATATGTGAAGTAAAACTGTGTACATGTATTCCATAGGTGAAGTAGAAATTATTTATATGTATCCTGCCCATATGTGAAGAAAAACTATATTTATTCCATAGATGAAATAGAAATGTATTATATGTATCCCATATGTGAAGTAAAACTATGTATATCTATTCCATAGGTGAAGTAGAAATGTATTTATATGTATCCCATATGTGAATTAAAACTATATTTATTCCATAGATGAAATAGAAATGTATTATATGTATCCCATATGTGAAGTAAAACTATGTATATCTATTCCATAGGTGAAGTAGAAATGTATTTATATGTATCCCACCCATATGTGAAGTAAAACTATATTTATTCCATAGATGAAATAGAAATGTATTATATGTATCACATATGTGAAGTAAAACTGTATTTATTCCATAGGTGAAGTAGAAATGTATTATATGTATCCCATATGTGAAGTAAAACTGTGACCATATCTGTTCCATAAGTGAATGGGCGCAAAAACACAAATGATTTCATATCCTACTGTTAATTCTAATTTCATTGTTCCAGATCAAATATTACCATAACTATTCATAACACACTGAAGCATTAAAGTAGATTCATTAATGAACAAAATCTTTCTTTTCATCTTCATTTTAATGTTTGGCTCTTTATTCTTTTACAACTTTTAAGTACAGCACTACATTCCAATTTGTTCCATGGACCTTTTATCATTTGAAGAAAATGCTGCAAAAAAAAGCCAAAATTTCTTTAAGTACATATTTGTATGTTGGAACTAGGATCTGTACAAATATTTTTTTTTTTAATCAAGTTCAGTTTGTATTGTTTCTCTCTTACCTGTATTAATTTAAATGTACACTCATAGATTTTACCTGTATTAATTTAAATGTACACATAGATTTTACCTGTATTAATTTAAATGTGCACTCATAGATGAGAAGTGATGTATTTCTACCTTAATTGAGCTCCGAGGAATTAATTTATCTCATTTTGCACAAAAATAAATTATCATTTAATCATAGTCCATTTTTCAATTAAATGTTTCATAGTAAATAAGTACTATATAATGTTAACTACTAAAAGAAATCATGTATATTCAGTTAATACTACATTTAATATGAATTTGTATTTGCTATCATTGAGTACACTGCACATTACAATATTGTAATTGTCTTGTATTCTCTAGGAAACAATTTGCCCCTTATCACAATTATTGAAATACCATTTAATATTTTTTCTAAATAAATATTATTCCTAGTTTTGTTCCTAATACAATGTTCTTCACAAATAAATGTTGTTTTATTAATTTAGGATTCTGATATATATATATATATATATCAAATACTGCCTTGCACAAAAAGGAGACAATTCACAATTATAAATAGTGCATAAGGGGTACAGAAGGCAAAGGGTGACAAAATCGTGTCTCCCTAATATTCTGACATTATTTTTGTCTTCCCAAAGTCGGTTAGTTACCAAAACAACCAGCACATTTAACGTGGACTGTTAACAAAGTTAATTATTTGAGGTAGATGCGGCGTAGAGATATTCGTTTTGA
The DNA here is from genome assembly GCA_029339505.1 of Unio delphinus. NCBI lineage: Eukaryota > Metazoa > Mollusca > Bivalvia > Unionida > Unionidae > Unio > Unio delphinus. Next base: position 16,895,113 of record JAQISU010000210.1, on the reverse strand, counting down.
AAATATACGTCCTTAAAAATGGAAGACCTTATAAATAAGTTATTTTTAGCAGACTGTAAAAAATTGCTGTTATGGAAACACTGTATTATTTAACTGCTGTATGATCTAGAATGGATATATATCCATGACAAAAAAATAAATTCCTTTCAAAGTGATGTAAAATGAACATTTTTATTTAGATTAGAATTACCCTTGCGTTTAACTAAATAACTGCCTTGTTTGACTTTGTGATGACACAGGAGTCTGACGTTTTATCAATAAAGTATGGTGAAATGTCGATAAATCCTTTCAAATGCAGAAGCCACTTCAGTTGATGATTTTGTCTTTAGCGGTTCTGCTTGTTTGTATCAACTCGCAACATCAACTACGGTTAGAGCGTATTTGTAAAAACCATCATGCTGCAGAAATAATATATCAGCTTGATGAACTTATTTAGGAGCGCCGACATCAAAATGCGAGAAGTTAATTTGTTTAGGTGGTGGTAGATAAATTTGCCATATCGCCTGTTTGGATAACCAATCCGCTGCAGTGGTATTTTTCACCTTTGTGGCGCTAGCGAGTTTACTGATTGCTGCTTTACCTCTCCAGTATCCTCTTGGAGAATAATAAATAGATTCCATGATGTCATTAATTGCCAGCACCTATCATTAATTTACCTTTCATCTCCGATTTTATCAACCATGAAGCCAATTTTTCTTTGAAGGATTTATCAGTGATAGAATTCAACGCATGAATTAATTTCACATCTGCGATATGTCTAAGTTGCAAATTACTGCTTTTATAAGCGACATCATGAGCATGACATGCTTTATCAATGGCGTTTATTGGTTCTTCACCACATCGAGGTTGGTTTTGATCATCGAGTCTGATATCTGACATCGAGTCTGGTTCCAGGTCCACAATAACTATATCCTGGAAGATGTTTTTCTCCTAGATACTTCACCCATGGTGTTCCCGGAAGTTTAGTTAGCTTGGCTGCAATATCACCTCATCGTTTTTTTTAAATCCTTGGAAACAAATCTAAATTTTTTACATTGTACGCATTTACCAGAAAGTGCTGATCTGTTATTGTTAGTTGTAATCGTCGTCAAGTCATCTGTACCAGTACGCTTCTTACATTTCACACAATATAGATCCATAATATATTTATAATAACATGAATGTAATTGATTATTCAGCTACCCGACGACGGGAACCTTTAAACATAATGCGATGTTGCCGAATTCAATTAGAATGATTATAATCGGACCATCTGGAAGTGGCAAAACACAACTGCTACTTAATTTGATAACGAGATGGATGAAATGGAAGAAGTTGTATTTAGTAGCCCCGAGTGTAGACGATCAGAGATGTTACAACGTGTTAAAGGATTACAACGAAAGAGCAATAGGGACGGCCAGCAACCTTATAACTGAGATCGAGGAAGCACAGACCGATGGAAGTATTAACAACGGCGATGACTACGAAAGAGCTGTAGAGATTGTCAACGATGGCGGTGTTATTAAGTTTATAACCGATATCGAAGAAGCACCGAGTATTGATGATATTGATGGAAGTATTAACAATTTAGTCGTATACGATGATGTGATGCTAGACAATCAAAAGAATCCTGCTAGGATATTTTCCAGAGGCAGGCATAAAAACACCGACGTGATATATGTCACTCAACGGTACACTCAGATACCAAAAGTGATCAGAGATAACTGCAATTTATTGTGTGTGTTTAACGGAGTTGATACTCATACGCTACGAAATATTTGGCAAACTTGGTGCTGCGGTGATATGGATCATAATCGATTTAGACACGCTCAGTCAATCCCACACGGATTTGTGACGACAAATTTGTCAGATCCTCGGACGCGATATCGTGTCGGACTTGATAAAATATACGGTTAAAATCGTTTATTGAATCTCGTAAAAGAATTGTTAACCCATAGCAGCAGAGGGGGTGAATTCCAACGACGTTGGCGTCTTTTTTTTTTTTTTGCCAAATGGACATTTACAAGGAAGCCTTAATTTACCAAATAGACCTTTCTATTATATATTTACTAGGAAGCCTCAATTTGTCAAATAGACCTTTCTATTAAAAATTAACGAGAAGGAAGCCTCGTCGACGCCTAAAACGTTGGTCTGTTTCCCCCGCCCCCCTCCCCCCTCTGCTGCTTTGCATAATCCTAGATCAAGATATCGTGTCGGACTTGATCAAATATTCGGTTGAAATCGTAAATTGCTAGCAATTTAAGGATTGTTAACCCCATAGCAGCAAAGGTGAGCGCGACAACGACTTTGGCTTTTTTTTACGATTTCGAGGAAGCCTTGGTTTGCCAAATAAACGCTTCTAAAAGTTGTCGGATTCGCCCCCTCTGCTGCTTCCTATAATTATCGAATAAAGTAATTATACCACCAAAAAATACTTTGAAACTTTGTAGTAGCAAACAGAGATATCGGGGTTTGCCACAAGCACTTTTGGGAGATTTTTGTATCGGCATATGATGTTTAGCCCAAAACGTCAGAAGTGATCCTTTTTTGTGGCGGCAAATGTTTTTAATTTCTTAATAATAATAATAATAATAATAAAGACTTTATCTAGAGAAGGTAACTCAATTAGTTACAGAACTAATCTACCTAGGGGCCTTTTATCTGTTATGTACAATATATACAATACATACAACATGATGTGAAGAGTCTGGCTCGACCATAAATAATTAAGGAATTTAAATTTCAAAGTATCAAGCCTGGAACACATGCACATGCATCTGTAAAAACATAAACATATAAGAAACATAAAATATCATTCTGCGTTGAAACATTCAGCTTTGAAAATGATGCAAAATTACAGACAAGCTGACGGTTTTTTTTTTTTGAGTACTAATAATAATAATAATGAGGACTTTGTATAGCGCCTAATCTTATGAAGCTCTAAGCGCTTTACACCATCAATAATGATATGACTACACTACAGAACAACAAATGACAAAAACAATAAAATTTGAAAACAAAAAAAAAAAAAACACTAGCACTGTTCAATTTTCTAAAGATTTCATCCATTTAAGACATTGATTATGAAACGAAGAAATGCTAGGAGCCTGCCTTATGTCGCAGGGAATGTTGTTCCATACTACTGGACCAGTATATTGAAAACTTTTTTTTAAACAATTCCTTCTTTGGCCTTGGTATAATGTAATTTTTTCTTCTTATGGACATTAAATTTGGATTACCATCAGCATCTCTTTGGTGAAATATATTGCTTAGATAGACAGGAATGGATTTTCTGGATACTTAATACATCAATTTGGCTTTTCTAAGAAATATTCTTTCATGTATTGTTAAAATCTTTATATTATTCATTGCATCCTGAAAATTGTCAATACATTGATCTAGAATTAAATGGCAAGCCCTCGTTTTGAGCCTTATAAGTGTTGTTATGTTTGAATTAGAGGTATTACCCCAAATTACGTTACAGTAGTCCAGATATGGCTGAATATAACGTTTATAAAAGATGACCCTATACTGAAGAGGAATGTATGTTTTGATTTTCCTCAGTAGCCAAAGATAAGAATTAACCTTTTTTGAAATGTGTTTAATGTGAATAGACCAAGTAAGAATGTTATCTACGAATACACCAAGAATTCTATCTTGAGAGGTCATATTAACGCTCACATTGTCAAAAAAAACCATTAAGTTTGTCGCTATCTAGTCTTGCTCGTTTTTGTTGTGTTGTGACTAGTGGGGCTTTCGTTTTTTCTTTATTTATGATCATACTGGTTTCCTTGTACAATACTTGAAGTCTTTTGATAGCATCTTGTAAGTTATTTTCAAGTACCGTTTTGGTTTTACCAATCTCAGACAGTGTAGTATCATCTGCACGGAGATCAGTGGAAGAAATTGAAATTCCAATCTTGTAAATCGTTGATAAATAGAATGAATAACAGAGGTCCAAGGAGAGAGCCTTGTGTACTCCACAATTAATACATTTACTTTCAGAAAGTTGACCATTTAAAGATACTTTTTTTGCACTCTGTCGGTTAAGAAAGAAGTAAATCATTTTAGGGAGTTTTCACTACATTGATAAATCTTTAGCTTTTCAGTAAAATTTCATGGTCTAGAAGATCAAAAGCTTTACGAAAATCAACCATAATAGTGCCTACCATTTCTCCTTGATCTAACGCTTTCAGCCATTTATCAATCAAAGATACAAGTGCAGTTTCACAGGAGTGATTCTGGCGAAAACCAGACTGATTATCATGAATAAGATCATAAGTGTTTAAATAGTTGAGAAAAGAATCATATACATGTTTTTCTAGTAATTTGGAGACACAAGGAAGGATAGAGATGGGTCTGTAGTTATTTACATCATATTTTGTTCCTGCTTTATGCAATGGTATAACCTTGGCAGTTTTCCATCTTTGTGGAAATTTATTAGACCTAATACTTTCATTACAAATGAAAACAATACTCTCTGCAATTGCAGGTGCAGCCACTTTTAGTAGCCTTGGTCCAATCATATCAAGTCCTGTAGCTTTACAAACATCCATTGTTTTAATATATTTCAACACAAATTCTGGACTCATTTCAGGAATTTCAAATTTTATATTGTTTTATAGTTTTTTAGCACAAAAATGTTTGAGTTCCAGATGATCAGATGAAGTTCTGGGTTCTTTAAGTTTTTCAGCAATTTGAACAAAAAAAAAAGATATTAAAAATATCTGAATATCTTGCAACCAGTGATCAAGTTTAACTTGCAAATCTGCATCATTTTTTAAAATTCCATTCCAATTTAGAACCACTTCATTTTTGGCAAATCGTTCTGCTCTTTGTAGGATATTCGAGCACGTACGCCTCAAAAAGACACTGGAATATTTTACTTTGATCCATCGCAGCGGTCAATTCTTGACCAAATTTTTTTTTAAAGATTATTATTGGTGTAATATAAACTTTAATTTATTATGTTTGTAATATATATATATATATATATATATATATATATATATATATATATATATATATATATATATATATATATATATATATATATATATATATAAAGTTTAATTAGTATATTTGTTAAATGTAGGATTTTTATAATGGAAATCTGAAAAAATATCAACCTTTATAAATGATTTACTTTTCTATCAAACTTATAAATTATATACTTTTCTATCAAACTTTTCAAATTTAATTTTATAGCACAAAAAAGTTTACAATTAAATTAGTTTGGCGAGAAAAGATCATTTCAACCTCGCTTTGTCGACACCAGCGGACTGGAAATGGAAGAATGCTATTTGGAAAAAGCCACTATTGGGGTTAGTAGGGATGTTGGTATTTCGAAGACGAGTCCATCTTAATTTGAGCTCATAAACGACACGCGTGAAGCTACTTAAAACGTCATTAAATAAATTGTAAGCAATAAAAAAAATTAAGTGGAACTTTTATTTTTGATGTGACGTCACATATCTTAAACACCCCTCCTCCCCCTCGTCACAAATGTGTGACCCCCTCTCTCCATTGTGCGTGACGTCATTTATGGACGGACCCTATTGTGCCTTTAAAGATTTGTAACGATTTATTCCTATACTGCTAATTGTTTATAACTGCCAACTTAATTATGCAGGCGAAAACTTCTGTAGAGTCAGCGAAACGCCTTGTTTACAACAGAATTGATCCATGTACTGTCACTTGATGTTTTGGTCTTCGTCTAGTACCCTGTTTTGTTCATGGCTACTTTCTCTGTGTTAATTAACAAAATCTATATTTAGCCTATGCTTACCATGTTATGATCTTGACAATTACATCCAGTTGTAATCAACAAAGAAAAAGACTCAACCGCAGTATGAAAACCAAAACGCCATTGTTGAACCCATTTCCTGTAAACCTCAGCATATAATGCTATAATATTAACTTTAGTGTTACATGTCAGCACTTATTTCAGTAACGAAAACCTGACATTGGGAAAAAGTCATCGGTGAAGATAATTGGATTACTTACCTTACCGTATGAATTAAATATTGGTCCTGGACATGTATTAAAATAAAATGTGGCCAATTGTGAGTGGTTATTTTACAGTTTTGCACTAATATGCTGACCTTTGGTCGCATTAAAGGGGAAGAGCATTTCTTGAGGGGTACTGTTGAACACAAACTAATCAGTGCCAAGGGATTCTGGCCATAAAGAGTGGGTGGTCGCTGGTTGCAGTGGTGGGTGGCATTCAAGAGGGGGCCCAATGATTTTGCCTGTAGAAAATGTCTTATGTTTATACAATAATACCTTCATTTTGAAAGTAAGATGAATATGTATAATATTCTCGATTTTGTTATTGTGAAATTTTTCTTGCATAATTTTCTCAGTTTTGTTATTTGTGAAATTTTTCTTCTGTTGGATACTTCCATGAAAACAAGTTGTAACTTCTATTAATTGTTTGTGATGTGTGTAAAGCAAAACTGATGGGAGTTATGAACTTTGTATATGTTATACATAATTTGATGTAAAAAAAATATTAAGAGGTATCTTTTAAAAATATATCGTTACTATAAATTGCTTTCCCAATTCACTTCATTTGAAATAAACTGATATCAGGTGTATTGAAAGAAGACAGTTCTTAAATGGTATTGAAAAAAATCTATAATTAGCCTATGATGATCATGTTATTATTATCAAGGCAGTTACATGCAAACCAACTACCATAGAACAAAACTATTAGGCTGAATGTTCATTTAGCCTTAATAACCAGTAGATAATCTGAACATATAGAGGCGATAATGACTACATTATTTTATCCAGTCATTGATGATCAAAAGTTCCTAGGTTCAAGGCTGTATGTACAGATTCCAACTTGATGTGAATTTTTAGTAGAAGATTCTATGAAGCGAAAATGGAAAATCTAATATAATTTTATTCCATATCTTGACCATTTGTATCAGCAACACTTTGCAAAATATCCAAAAGTTCTCATTTCCAAACACTACATGTTCTTAAAGAATAATTTGTGACACCATACTTTATCTAATAAATGAAAAAATGAAAATTTACATGGAAAATTGATCTGAGTTTGGGACATAGCGCTTATTATGTGAAACTTACATACATGTAGCAGAAATGGTGAAAAACAATTTCATTATTTTGTTTAGAGAATGTATGCTTATTTCATTTTTCTGCGTAACTTTACCCTATACAATTACTATGCTAAGAGTGTATATTTTGATGATAACTAGCGTTGACATCCTCATTGCAAAATACATTAAGTCTTGTGACTGTTCTTAATATTTTGCTTGACATTTTCAGTGTTTGAATTTTTTAAAACTTGTAATCAGGTAAAAATGTTTGCAGTATTTTGCTCTTGCATCTTATTGTAAGTGACATAAACATTGCTTATGGTTTTGTTTTATGAAACATCAGATTTGGAATAATATGTCAAACTGTAGATCTACTTTGTATCTTTTACTTTCATGAATTATGCATATTTATGTCTTCACTGCAGCAGTTCAGACTAAACCACTAATATTCTTGTACACATTCTTGATTTACATGATGTAATTGAGAATTTAATTTATTACATAAATAGCAAAGCCATTATTTATTTTTACATCTATTTCAACGTTTGTTTTTATGTACCCATTATAGCGGCATCTGTGGTTTGGTAGTGGAGGGGACTTAGTATTGGTGGGTGCATTGGTTTCAATTCCTTGAGGATGTGTAAACAGTAAGTAATGTCTTATATGATTAAATTTATATTTGAAACTCATCGACCGATACCTATCCATCTCCATCTCCACCCGATACCTATTGTTACATGCTTAGGCTCGAATAAGCAGCATCACAAAAAGAGTGAAAACTAACAAGCTTGTAAAACTTTAACAATGAATTTATCAAGTACAAATATTCTCATAAGAAAATGTAAATAAATTTACGGTTTCAGAGAACCAAATCCAACATTAATCCAATATAGAATTCACAAAAATAATCCACTAATGGAATTGCAAGAGTCCTGATAATAAATGTTCTAATAGTTCAAGGTTCGAATCTTGATGTAATCCAAAATGGCTGACGATGTCACGTGATGCAGTTCTTGTTTTATAATCATTCAAATGAAATTATGAGCACATGTTCTTTTCCATATAAATACAATAAATTATCTTGCTCCAACGAATTTACACAATTCCCAGTACAAGGTAATTAAAATTATAACTCAAACAGAAGACACAACAATACAATAATAAATCCCAAAATCTACTGAATTGTTCTATCCCAAACAATAATTTAAATACCGGTTGTTTTTTTACGTAAACAAGGGATCACGTGATTTTATGGAAGTTCATAGAAGGTCAAAGAAAGAGGCTACCTTCACTAAATCACGTACTCAAGGAAAGATCTAGATAAGAAAATCAGTCACTTCTTACCCCCAAGAACTAAAAATAAAAAGATGTCCCTAATTTTAACCAATCGTTTTAGAAGTTTGTTGACACTGTCTGAAGCAGGGTCAGAAACTAGATCAACAAGCCAAGGTCAAAAACATGTTTACAGATAAAGTATGGTCATAGAGATTTTCTAGAATAATATCCCAATTAATGAATTTTAAAACCCAAAATGACAAATTTGGATCTGACAATTAAAAATAAATAATTTAAATCCAATAGACGTAACACCTATCCATCTTCTAAAAACCACTCCTAATAATAAGTGATGCTCCATACCATGAGGTCAACAACTACTAGTAACTTATGATACGGTGTGGTTAAATTAACTTTTGGTAAGTACAGCATAAGTTACTTTGAATGACACTGGTTGTAGAATGTTAAAATTTTGAGTTGTACTTTAATTATATAGTTATTGTCAGATGTAAATTTACACCTGTTGTTGTTTAAATGGATCAATTTTACATGGTTAAAAAAACTGAATGTTTAAAACAAGGTTGGTGGGTATTAGTCTTTGGTCCCAGAACATGTGCATCGTTTATGTATGGTTTATATTCTGTTTGAATATAAAATGACATTGACCAAGTGATCTAATGTTGATGTCAAGAAATGCATTGAGGTTATTTTCAACTTGTTTAGTTGGGCAGAAATATATCATTTTACCCATGTGTGTGTTCGTCTGCTTATTCTTCAATTATTCAAACAAATCAGCCCCAAAACCTGTATTGTCATGTAATGTGTATTTTGTCAGATCTCACCTATTAATAGATCATTTTCAAACATGATAATGCTTGAGTGTCATTTGTATTGTCAGCTCTTTTGTTTGTTACCCACTCGAGACTTTGGACCCAATGTCACATGTTATTGTGAAAACTAAAATGGGTTGAAAGTAACTTGACCATGCTAAACAAGGTACTAAATGAAACCATTGCATGCTGGAAAAAAAATCAGTGCTATTTGATTTGTTCATTCTGTACATTTTCATTGTCCTTGGTTCACCCATTGTTGTAAAAAAAAACTACCGTAAGTCCTGGATACATCTGGACAAAAATAACATGTCCCTATCAAAATAACTTAGCCTTTTAGATTGCAATATCTTTTGCACATATTTGTGAGTTGCTATTAGTGACTTTAATGAATGTGACACAATTAAAGATCAAGACAGTATATAAGTAGTACAGTATATAGTTGCCATAAAATATTTTGTTGGTATAAAAATGCATAATGAAAAGAAAGAGCAAAGAAACAACTAAATAGGCAGTTATAGTTAATTGAAGACATTTTATACACATAAGGAAGACAGATATATGTAATACAGACTTGCAATGAAGGAATTTGCCCTAATAACTGATTTATCATAAGTAAACAATATTTAGGAGACATTGAAGCTATACTTTTTGTTCAATGGTATGTCGGATTCATTAATAGCTTTACTGTTAATTCCATGGTATATAAAGATGAGAATAATTAGGCTTTCTTCATAACATTAAAAGTTTTTAATATTATTGATTATACAAATATTGTCACCCTATTGAGCGTATTTTAATAATATCCCCAAAATGTGGTTATAAGTGTTTTAGACCCAATTAATCCAATAAATCAAACCCAAATTAGCAAAATCTCAATTATTTCCATGGTAAAAAAATTGTTTTTGTGTTTTAGTCATATAGTTTTGAGATAGCAAAATATTTATCCATGTTTATGGAATGATGTCAGAAATTTAAGCTAAATGTGATAAGACAGTACATAGTTAAAGTAATTAGGTATTTAGTCTCATACTGATATAGTATTTGCAAGAAAGAATTCATTATCAATAAATATATACAAGAAGCAAACAATTAGACACATTATAGTGTCGAAGACAAAGTACGTATTTTTTATGCATCAAGGAGACATATATAAATGTACAAAATGGTATTAGGGAGACATATAAGGAAGACACCCTAATAACTAGCATCGCATTAGTACATAAAAGGGAGACATGATTTAGGAGACATCTTAACTATACTTTTTGTTCAAACATATATCTAGTTCATTAGTAGCTTTAATTCCATGGTATATAAAGATGAAAAAAAGTTGGTTTATTTATAATATTCAAAGTTTCAATATTATTGATAATGCAAATATGGTCTCCCTATTGATCATATATTTATAATGTCTTCCAAATGAGGGAACCAGTATTATATATATGAAAAACAATTTAATACTGATTTCAATTTGGGGTTGTGTTATATACAGTATAGAAGGTAATGTTTTAATATTGAATTTATGAAAAAACTTTAATCAATTCTAGCATCAATATCTGTTATTTAGAAAATTATAAATTGATTCACAATTAGGTATTAATTTCTTGAGAAAACACATTTCACAGTTATCATTTTATCTTTCTACACAAGAACATGTTCGCTGTGATAGATGAAATCCTCTTTGTACCTATTTCAGTGTTTAATTTAGTTTATAATGTCTTCTGTTTCCATTTGGCTGAATAAATTTGTCCTTCACTATTTATCTTATTTATTTTGAAATAAACAAATGTTTCATTCTTGTATTTTGTGTAATAAAATATGCTGTTTCTAAAATTTGAGACATATTAACTAACTACTATTTTCTGCAGTGAAATTGATAATTTACATTGAATTTGTGAAAAATTCGCTCACTGAAACTTGGTCGCCTCTCTCTCTCTCTCTCTCTCTCTCTCTCTCTCTCTCTCTCTCTCTCTCTCTCTCAATGTGAATACAAAATATTTTTTATGTGATCTTGGTTAAAAACGATTTCATCACAAGTTTTCTTAACATCATCTGAAACGTTTTCTTCACTTAATAAAGTTGTATTTCAATATATGATTTTTTTCCCTTCTAATTTCGTTTGTATCTCCTTATTATGGAGGTCCCCGGTAGCCGTGTAGTCTAAATAAGTCACTGCCATCTTAACTCTGTCCTCTTTTGTACGATTTTTGAACTTGGTCTATTTGGGCACGTAAAATAGCTTAACAGTAGGTCCATGTGGGTCCATCGTTCTTCCAAGGGTTTTCCTATTCTTTTTCCTTCACCACTTATACTGTCTCCATATACATGTATCATGTGCCATGTTCTTAAAATGGCACGAATCCCACAACATTAATGTCTTCTTTTTAACAAGTATACCTACCACAGGTGCTTGATGTGAAATTTTTAAAAAAAAAATCTAAAGGGAAAAAATCATGCAGAGTGATAAAAATAACTTAGATTACCCCCATGACCCATTCAGACATAGGACCCTCTCTATGATACTATATAAAAAGAGAAGGTTCGTAATTTCCAAACACTGCGTTCCACCCATGACCCTCGATTTCATTCTGCTATTTCAGTATTTAAAAACACATGACCATTCTCTATGGCTTGTTTTACTCCTGAGATATTATTTTATTCATCAAGCCGTCGTTGACTTTTCTACGTGGTACCAAATGAAAGTTACGGCATCCGAAACGTGCGATTTTTGCGAATTTTCCATTTTGGGACAAGTGCGAGCTTATGTGACCACCGGTGAAAAGAGCTATGTTTACAGTGTTTTCGACTCTACATTACATGCATTCTTTAATTACATAACGGTGGTAAATGCAAAGGTAAGCTTTTACTTAATATTAACTAGATTCGACTTTAGGAATCCTGTTCCAAGGAAGAATTAGACATTTTCTACTTCACTACACATATCGTTAACAATCAGTTCAAAACAGATAAACTATTAGGCACACACGACAACGCCGAAATATGATTAGCTAAAACGGTTACATGTGTCTCTCTTTTCATTGGTTGTCAGATAAGCTCGCACTGGTCCCAAGATAAAAAAAAAACGCAAAAATAAATGCCAGAAAATGCAACATGTATTCTTTTTGCTTGTCCGTTCTATGTGATGATGCTATTTAAAATAGTCATTGTTACGAAATTTAGTATAATTCGCCGGAACGTCGGACATTTAACAAACAACGTCATGCTATCGCACGGAATTCACGTCTCTATTCTAAGTCGAACGTTTCGATGCCGAGCATATAGATTGAATTCCATTATTGTTTTATGCATTAATCAGTGAGGAATGTTCGAGCTTTTCGAATCCAGTGCGAGTAATATTCTCGAAGACATATTCCTGTAGAAACATGGTTTTTCTAACATTAATCTCATGTAGTCGTTCTTAACGTGCAATTTAATGTGCAATTGCATGCATGCGTAAAAATATATCACTGTATTCACACATAAATCTCGTGTATTACACGCTTCAGTCAGTACATTGGTACCAGCTGATTCACGGAAAAAGCGGTTTCATCAGGGATCGTTCCGCAGGTTGGCATGAGCAGATTATGCGAGGTTGTTTCTGGAAACTGGAATGAATATCGTGTCTAGATCGATTCGATGCAGTGATGCAGTGAGATATATATCACACAAACAAACACACACACTCACACTGACACACACACACACACATCTTCTGCAACCTACATTTCTGTAAATGGACATACTTTGTTCCTTAAAAGTATTCTCATTTGACTCCATCTTGTTCTTTCTATCAATCATAATATAACTTATTGAATAAATCAGAACAATTATCCCAAGTTCTATGATGCTACCCATGTACAGAACAAGATTTTATTTTTTTATGTAGTTTCTATTGTTTATCTGTTAATTTCATGCTCTTTCTTCACTCTTACACTTTTACTTGTTTAACTCTTGCCTATATTTTCCAAGTTCAGCTCTCTGTTGATCTTCCGTCTTTTGTGAAGATACCTTGGTCACAACTGGTTTAAACACGTGCAATCTTCTCCTTTTTATTTTACTCTTTATCTTAATCCCTTATCTGATTTACATTATAAGAACATGTGTGCGTACACACTAATTAGCTAAAGTAAAAACTAATTAGCTAAAGTACACACTAATTAGCTAAAGTAAAGACTAATTAGCTAAAGTACACACTAATTAGCTAAAGTAAAGACTAATTAGCTAAAGTACACACTAATTAGCTAAAGTAAAGACTAATTAGCTAAAGTACACACTAATTAGCTAAAGTAAGGACTAATTAGCTAAAGTACACACTAATTAGCTAAAGTAAAGACTAATCGTAAATAGACTCCTCTCTACATTTAGCATATCCACCCTTCTCTTATTTGCTAAATATAACTTAGCTGTCTTACTGTATAATTCCAAACTAGCAGACTTCAAAATAAAGAATCTACTATAGAAGTTGCTTCACCATATCCTCCGGTGACCTAGTGGTTAGAGCGTCCGCCGTAGAAGCTGGAGGTCGTGGGTTCGATCCTCGGCTAAGTCATACCAAAGACTTACAAAAATGGTACTAACAGTTGCCTCGCTTTGCGCTCAGCATTAAACGGTTATTGTTTTGACTGGATGGCCTGGTGTCAGGATAATGTGACTGTGTGGGACATCATGCTACATGTCTGCGGCATGATGCCTCAGTGCTAGACATCACTATAAACTGTCTCACTGCAGACATCGTAGCGATATGATTGAAAAATTGTTAAAGCTACGATAAAAATCCTAATTACACCCCCCCCCCCCCACATAATTGTACAACGTCGAGTGCACATTGCTCATAAATAATTTTAATATATTTCTCTCTATGGCAAATTTGGACCTCTCTCTCTCTCTCTCTCTCTCTCTCTCTATATATATATATATATATATATATATATATATATATATATATATATATATTGTTACGTGCTTAGGCTCAAATAAGCAGCAATATAGAAAGAAGTGAAAATAACAAGCTTGTAAAATTTAACAAACAATTTATTGAGTACAAATATTTTCATAAAAGAAAATAAATAAACTTACGATTTTAGAGAATCAAGTCCAAAAATTAATCCAAAAAGAATTCACAATATAATCCACTAGTGGAATTGCAAGAGTGCTGATAATAAAATGTCCTAATAGTTCCCGGTTCGAATCTTGACGATGTAATCCAATATGGACGACGATGTCACCTGATTTAGTCAGTTCTTGTTAATAAAATTTCTCGAGCACAATTCCTTTCCAGACAAATAACAAAACAAATCCTCCTGAATCCAAAGGAACTGACACAATTTCCAGTACAAGGTAATTTATAACAATTCAAGAAAGACACTACTTAATATTATAAAAGCCCAATTCTTCTACTGAATAGCTCGCTCCAAAACATCACTTATATACCTGATTTTACGTAAACAAGAAAGGGGTCAAGACCTTCTAGAAACTATCAGAACAAGTTTACGTTCAAGAAATCACGTAACCAGCGTATGACCCAACTAAAATTGAAAGATATTTATACTTTATTCCATTTTGTCCTTGGAACCAGCCAATCATTTTAAAAGCTTGTTTATGACTCTAAAACCAGGTCAGAAATGAGGTCAACACCTGGTGTTTACAATGTAAAAGTACAGGACACCCCCCTCCCCTTTCAATGAACGAATCTTAAAACTTAAAATGCCAAACTTAAATCTAACAAACAAACAAAAATAAATATAAATATAAATGAATTATATCGCATATACGTAACAATATATATATATATATATATATATATATATATATATATATATATATATATATATATATATATATATATATATTGCTAACTTTATATATAATTGATATATATTGAACAAATTAGTGTTACTGCTTTGTTGCAAGGTATTGTTTTATTTTGAAGCCACGACCATGTAGACATTACGAAATAATCGTAGTATGCAAAATGCAACAATAAAAGAGTGAAGACAACAAGCTTATTAAAATTTTGCAAATAATTTCTTTCTCCAGAGAAACAAGGTAAAACTGAGAATTAGGCCATTTTCATGTCCAGGACTTCAAAGGTAATACGATTGAAGAATAAGAAAAAAAAAAACGAGCCGATAACGTTTTCTTCTTCAAATTCGTTATATATTGTACACTCATTCATTGCCTCCCTTTTTAAATATGATACATTTAATGCAGTTGGGACTAGTTCATGTCAATTTTACGAGTACATGGGAGGAACCAGTCTCTGACAGCTGTCTTGTGTAGATAACGCATTCTTTCCATAATTTGTATATAAATACATTTCCTCACAGGGGGTTTGCCAAAATTTTCTCCATTGTGTATGCTGTTTATGCCCACAACTTCGCCTTATACTTAACACATTAAATGGCGAACGGAACCATTCTTGTTCTTGTCTTATTCCCTCTGAAGTGTTCTTCTCAAGGTCACTCCAAACCAGGTACATACTTGGAATGGTAATCAACTCCTTATGATGAATCAAGGTCATGTAATTGAGTTACCTCCCTTAACATATAATCCTCTCTGTGTAAGCTTTGTCAGGCCAAGGGGTGGGGGGGGGGGGGAAATCAATGTGTTTCCTATTCCTATTCAATTGGTAGGTCATCCTTTTTAGAATTTACACTTATTTAATGTTATGTGTTGTGACCTTTAATATCTATATTTACTTTCAATTTTACCTTTGGATGAAAAGGTACCATGGTCAGGCATGAGAAACGGAGTAGTAGCGGACCGAAACCACACATTTTTTGTGTGTGCCCAAACTCAGTATTAAAACACGGTCTCACTGTTAGAAAAAAAAAATAATATAATAATCAGACATGTTGCTCTAAGTATTATTACACGTGACAATGACTCTAATGTTTTGAAGATCTCTCATTTACAAACATATGTTTCATTCATTTTTATCTGAATCCCTTTCTGTTATTACAAGGGTACAATGATGTTGCGGTTGTGTAGAGTAAATGACTTAATTTTAAAGACTGGAAAACTTTATTTCCGAAAAGTCATGGAAGTGCATTTTTCAAGATTGTAGGAACCATTTAAAAATAGCCTCATTGAAATTTAAATATAATTGAATCCATTCCTTCGTTGTTTCATACTTACAAAAAAAAATTATTTTTAGGGGCAGATCGAAAAAAGAAAATATTGTTTAGTGGCGGAACGTAAACAAGTAGTCGCGTGGTCTGTGTAGACGGAACTCATAATGGGCTTCCTGAAATTTAAGTGTATAAAAGGAAATAACTTACCTCGTTTTGTTTGAGGCTCCATTTTGTGCGCGGAGCTTCCATCTCCTGCAAGACTATTTAGGGGCCCCGAGTGGCCGAGTGGTCTAAAACGCTCTCCGTTACGGATCACTGCCATGTCATCTCTTTCTGCGTGGGTTCGAGTCTAAGATTCGGCTAATGTAGTTATGTGAGAAAGCTTGCCAGTAGCTTCTCGTGGGTCGGTGGTTCTTTTCCGGGTTTTTTTTTTTTTGTTCTTCCTCACCATTAATACTGGCCGCCATGTATAGCCTATATTGTTCTTAAAAATGGCGTTAAACCATAAAAAAAAAAAAAAAAAAAACAAAACAAGACTTTTTAAATTTATATTTCCTAGGACGAGGGTGTATTTAGTCCTGTGAAGCCAAACGAAATTGTTGTTGTAAGAACTCGTTATTCTCTTTGGTAATCATTCCAAAATAGGTCGCAGAAAACGGCATGGTCACTAATGCTCTTGACTTTAAGCACTTCGGTTAATACAAATAATTATCCGAGATAAATTTTGATTTATGGAGACAATTAGTAATACCATTTCATTCTTCATCGATATGCATTCACAAATCATCGTCTTCATCAATACGCATTCACAAAGCATCGTCTTAGAAGTCTTTCCTATGGTGGGTACAAGTTCCCACGTTGATAGTAGATAGTCGTTTCTACCGTGGTAGTAGATAGTTGTTTCTACCGTGATAGTAGATAGTCGTTTCTACCGTGATAGTAGGTAGTCGTGTCTACCATGCTTTAACAAAAAAAAAAAAAAAAAAAGTAACACTACCCCGTACCAATAAACTATTTGTACTTCAAGGTTTGATTACCTAGCGATAAATGAATATAAGGCTCGAGGGTCTATGACTGTAACAAAATTATAGTTAAGTCTTTGATTCCCTATCTATGTATGCTTTTGCCGTGTTTAAATTTCATCTGCATCGATTCCCCGAGCTTGTCGAATTACAATGGATTAACTTTAGTATATTCGAGTTATTCATACTGTTTATGAGACCACTCAATACAATGTGTACTATCTGTGTACCTACCTGGTGAAATAAGTATAGGTTTTGTCACGACAATAGACAGTCCAGAACTCGTCTTTGTAGATTTTAGCCAGACCAGTGACGTTAAATAATTGTTTTCGAATCTTGTAAAACGTATTCAATTTCCTGTGCATTTCTGAGACCTATGGAAACACGCACACACGCACGCGCGGGCGCGCGCACGCACACACAACAACAACAAATAACTATCGTAACGAAAGTAGTAAAACTATAAACAACGGACCGTACGGTCATGCGCAATTCTGGTTCCGATTTAGCAGCAATACAGAATGGCCTCGCTTGCTAGGCTATCACAGCAAGTGGCTCAAACAGTTAACCTCAGAAATCTGGTAAGAGTGATGAAACATTTGAACAAATTAGAAACAATATATATGATGCTTGCTTTTTATTTATTATCTTATTTCGGGCATGTTTTAATTATTTAATACATTTTTGTACAGATGAAGACCACTGATCGTTTTATAATGACCGGGCATTGAATGTCAAGGCCGCTGTTTTACTTGTAGTTTCTTTTGATTTATTGAATAACTGTCACGTAAAAACATGACAGCTTGTGGTTTCGTAATGCATTTAAAATTAGTGTCATTTTGAGAAAATTTTCATTGGTAATACACGCTATTGACGCAATTTAGTGAAGCATTGGTAGTTCATAGTGAACCGAACTCGTGACCTTGGGTTGATGGAGGATGGGGGGCACTGAACCTCTCACCTCAAATACATGCTGGGTAATAAATTTTGCAATAATTGTTAATTTGTAAATATGCTGAATGGTAATATGGAAGCTTAAATCTTAAAAGTGCTTTGGAAAGAAAAAGGTGCGATCTAAATATAACTTTTTATTCATGGCAAGGTTGTCATCACCAGAGATAAAGACTAAATTGACTCAAAATTACGCCGATAGAGGAGATATATTTGAGTGACCAGGAAAGGATAACACCTTTTGTCACTTCCACCTACCTGACCCTCCTTTCACCCCGTCCTGCTGGTCCTACATGAATGACCACAACACTAATACTTTTGTTTTGGGCGTCGGGGACTAACTGCCTAACTAACAGCGCCGTGTAGCATGTTTTGATGTTGACTAACATCATAATGAAAGTCAAATTTTCAGGAATATCTCACACAACTGGTATCTAAAATAATGACTCTCTCCTACAAAGTAAAATCATTATGTTTAGTCATACTTTCATCTCATGTGTTTTCTCTAATAAAGTCAAATTCTCACAATAGAAATGGCCTTTTTTTCTAGTTTTGTTAGTCTACATTTTAGTTGGCTGGAAAGCAATGAAAGCAGAGAATGCCAAAAATGAGTTACGTTGAAATATTCTAAGCAAAAAAATATATATTGTGCCATATTGGAACTAGTAGCAACGTTTCGTTTCCTTAAAAAAAACATATCCTTAAGATGGACCTGCTTGAACATACTTTGGCATACCTCGACTACTTTTGACATACCTCGACAAACGGCTTTATGTAAGTCATTTGACTCATGAAGGCTAAAAACAGTATGTCGCAATACAAACCTATCAGTCTTATTCAAGCTGATGATCCGTTTTCAATCATTTTATAGAAAAATTATCTTGTTTAAATATACAATAAAAATATTAGTTATATAATGTAGCTAAAGCCATTAAGACAATTCCCTTGCCAGAAGCATCTAAACATTCTATATTTGTTAAAAATCTTTTTTTTATGTCATCAGAAATAATATGAGCATATATGGCAAGGCGTTTATTGTTGGCCATTTGTGCTTTCTTCTGCCATTGCTGTCACAAATGAAAAATTTTGCAAGTCGCATATAAGACTATCCTCAACAACAATGTTTGATTCTTTCTCCAGTAATTCTTTAAAATGCCAATGGCATCAATTTCTTAAGCCGTTAAGTCATGTATTAAATTAAGAAAAAAAATTGTATTTAAAAATGGGAGGTCTTTTACACACTGCCAATGTACATCCTTAAGTAACACTTTCACTGCTATGTCATCTTTGTAAAACTGCATTAAAATCTGCCTTGTGTTGTGGACCCTCAATCAGCAGTTTGGGTTCTGGCAACTCATCATGCCTTCCCAGTGTACTGTTCTGAAAGTTACGCTTTTTTGTTGCACATTTGGTCATGGATTTTGTTTCTTTATGCCATGTACATATATGGCAAAACAAAAAGGCATCTTCACTGTCATATTCTTCACTCAACTTAACTTCTGTTTGAAAACATAACCACTAGTTTATGCTATTGCTGCACAAATTATATTTCATCTTATGAGTAGCTTTAACCTCATCTTTTGATAATGAAGGCTCCACTGGTTTAATAACAATACTAATATCTATTATCATCAATCAGCGATAAACGCAGTCGAAAAGAAAATTTTGGTTGTTTTGGTCTGAGCGAATGGAAATTATTGCTTCATTGCATGACAAAGATACACATTGAATAATAATAGTTTCTCGTGAGAATCACTTTAAAATCATCACGTTTATTTTCTGCCTCCATGTGTGTGGTGACTATACGGTTCTAACATGTTGCTACAAATGATGGACACTTACAGGTCACATAAGGTCAGCTCCAGGCTCTATGTTCAGTTGTAACCCTATATTTTAAGTTAACTTTAGAAACTGATGTGCGCATGTTGGGGATAATTGTAATCTAGCCATTAAAGTACATGTACTTAGACCAAACCTTAATTTTCTGTTAATCAGCTAAACATAATATTGAGATGCATCAATTTCCATTTTGGCGACGATGTTTAGACCGAACCTTTGGTTTTAGTTAACCCATTTTATCCTGAATAAGACTACAGGCGTTATGCCTCATTCTATAATGAATACACCTGTGGTCGTAGTATCCCATTTTATACTGAATACGACCACATTTGTTCTTTATTATGTACATGTGTAGTGTCTCTAGAAACTTCTCGTCACACATTACTGACAAAAATCCCAGAGGGGTTGTTGTTTAATATTAATTTGGGCTTTTTTATATTTGACATGATTAAAAGAAATTAGGGGTGGTCATTTATAGGAGGATTGGGACCTTTATTAGTACCACATACCTGTCAGATTACTGTACACTGAGGGATTTAGTGTGGGACCTTTATTAGTACCACATACCTGTCAGATTACTGTACACTGAGGGATTTAGTGTGAAACCTTTATCAGTACCACATACCTGTCAGATTACTGTACACTGAGGGATTTAGTGTGGGACCTTTATCAGTACTACATAGTGTTGTTCCGATTATCGATTATAATCGATCATCAGTTGGTTGAGCAGATAATCGATTGTGAATTCCATAATCGATTGTGTGTAAAGGGAGACTACTTTTTAGGTGAATGCAAAGCACAAAGGTTAGTAAAACTTCCAGCCACTAAAGTTGACCTGAAATTTATTAATTCCCTTCACAACTACAAATATGAAACCTTATGATTCATAATGAGGAACATGTAGTCATTATTACATGGTCAAGTTGTTAAATTGTTGAGTTAATACATTTAAACACATTTTGTTGATTTGTTTCAGTCAAATTGCAACATCTTTTGTAGTATTTATAAACAATGTCAAACAAGAAAAACATGTCCTTCTATACTTTAAATTATACACACATGTGAACGAAAGAATTTCGGGGGATTGTAGCAGTATTTCAGTTACATATGATTGATCAGCCATAAAAAGTTACGTTCATTTAACAAAGTTTTAGAACAAAAGTAACACATAATGTAATATTATTGTCAGGTTAAAGTATACATGTCATTAAAAGAGATTACTCCTGTACATTTATAATCATATTTTTGAACTCTTGATCAAAGATATAACTGTTTAACAAAAATTAAAATTTGATCTTAGTAACCGATTATAATCGATGATCAGTTGGTTAAGGGGAACCTATTATCGATTATGAATTTCAGACCGATTCCCATCACTAGTGCCACATACCTGTCAGATTATTGTACACTGAGGGATTAGTGTGGGATCTTTATTAGTACCACATACCCGTCAGATTACTGTACGCTGAGGGATTTAGTGTGGGACCTTTATTAGTGTCACATACCTGTCAGATTACTGTACGCTGTCGGATTTAGTGTGGAACCTTTATCAGTACCACATACCTGTCCTATTACTGTACGCTGAGGGATTTAGTGTGGGACCTTTATTAGTACCACATGTGTCAGACTAATGTTACAATGTGATTCAAAGTGAGAGACCTCTGTGTCAGTGCCATATATCGGTCAAATTAATTTTGTTCTGAGATATTTACAGTACGGATATATATCAATACCATGTATGTCAGTCAAAATAGTATGGAAAAGAAGCTGAACATCATTTTGACATCTATAAACAAAACAAAATACCCAGAAATTTTGCAGTAAATGCATCTGATTTTATGTTGCAGCTGGTCAGCTCCAGCAAACCTCTGGCATCATCCTTGAGAAATTTCAGCTTTCGAATTTCTGGACAAGACAACGGTAGCAAGGTTTCATCTGGTAATAAGGTATGCTATAAAAGGGGAAGAAAAAAAACTGGAAGAAAAAAGAATTCCATTTATTATGCATATTGGCATATTTTACACACATGGTCCAGATAGGCTGATCCTGCTAAAACTACCTGTAATTTAAAAGTTTTGAAGTATATAAGATTAATTTAGCTGGGAAAATGTTCCTGGAAATTGTAGTGGGTTGCACCCAAAAATGATACTGAATACAAGTCTGCTGTACACAGTGATTAATCTACCCCTGCATCCCGCGTCCAGCACGCACAAAACATGGCTGGGACTCATTAGTTGTTCATATGTGCATTCCTTTGGACGCAATAAATTTTAAAGGACCAACATCGTGCTTACTGTGAATTTTGTTTAACAGGACTTTCTTTTCAGTAGGCAAATATTATCTCTGCACCGGTCATGTGGTACTCACTCCTTAACAGTATACTATTATGGGATGTCAGCAGTTACCCCCGTGTTTCCGGTTAAAATGTCGCCAAAGAAGATGATGAAAATTGACCTTAAGCAAAGGACATTGGATATTGTTTTTAATTATTAAAATTCCACTGATCAGCAGCATTTGGTTTTGTCATCTGATGTTCATGATGCAAACGTGTGCTCAGCCTCCAACGTAATACATAAATTACCAAAAATTCAACAGTTTCAGCCGAAGTGGTTAAAAACTGCTTATGGGATGGATTGGGAATCCGGGCACTTTCTCACATCCGGGCATTTTCAGTACATGGTTATGACCGCCGAGGTGAAAACAACCGCCATTGTTCTAGTTACTTGAGTAACGTGTGCTGTGTGGGGAACATTAACACATTTTAAGATATGCCTAAGATTTGCAGTGTTGGTGTTTGCACAAACCATGATATGTAAAAAAAAAAATTAAATAATTAAAAACTCTTCCTAAATTACAAAATGTCTTTTCTCTCTCGCCAATAACTACATAAATTTACAACTTGGATCGAAAATAAGACAATTCTGCCCAACCAAAGACAATTCGGCCCAATTTTAAAATACAACTGACAAGTATTTATTTGTAACATATATTTTGATAATTCTTATATATTTTATAATAAAATTTGGAACATTTTGTGAACAAGATAAATGTTTTCTGTAGTTATAATTGTTAGGAAAAAACGGAGAAAGAAAGGAGTATAGCAGAGCTGTATGCTTGGTCTCAAAAACTTAATTCTCAAGCAAAACAAGAGATATTCTCGTATTGAATGTATTTGTTACAAATAAATTTATACAGATAAAACAGTAGAAAATTGCATAATTAGTTATTTTGCGATAATTTTACATAAATTTAATTCAGAACATGATTCTGTTTTGCTTTTATATGTTATGAGAAAGATAGAAAAATGTGCACAATGAAAGATGCATCTTTACCAAAATTTCTTGTATTTTAAATTTCATTTAATTTGATAATGAATATTCAAAACACCACAAACATTTTAAGTTGTCAAATTAATACCATTCTAATCATAACAGTTTCCGATTCAAAATATTAGCATGAAAGTTTACAATGTGTATGCCTTTTTAGTCAATCCAAACATATAACATATGTATCAGAGACATACGACAAGAGACTGTTCATTAAATATGCAATCATTTTCACTCAGTTTTCCCTTTTGATATGTATATTGATGTATCTCAGTGTGTTTGCAGAAACATTGTACTCATTACATTTGAGCGGGACTCATTATTTGAATATATGCGAGTCCTGTGACTCATTGGGATGAAATTGTAGATTAATCACTGTGTACATGCTAAATATATTAAGACCGACTGTATTCCAGTCAACCCCCAATTCAGCAGAAATGAAATGTATAAAAAGCAGACCAGCGATACTAGCTATAAGCCAATTAACTGCACTTTTTAAAATTAAATTTAAAAAGTGCAGTTTTCATTTTTGTTCTTAAATAATTTTGTATTTTCAGTATGCAGATTACAGACAGACATTATTAAAAATGTTTTTCTACATTTGCTTGAAGGGTGATTGACTGGCCTGCTATTTTTGTCCATCCAGCATGTATATCAGACTTGTATTTAACACCATTTTCATGGTCCAAATCACCCGCTGGTATTTCCAATAACACTTTTCCCAACTGCAATAATCAAATATATTTCAAAACTTAAAAATAAGTCTTGTCATCATAACTCAGCAGCCAGTATTTGCTGAATGAAATTCTCATCGGAAGATTAAACCATGCTGGCAATCATTCATTTTGTGTTTTCGTGGTGGCCCATGTTTTAAACAGGCATTTACAAAACTACCTTGATGCAAGTTCATACTATGACATAATGCCTGTTTTAAGGTACAATGTTCCAGTTAGATTTAGGTTAACAACAATTTGTCATGTGACTTGCAATGATGACAGCAAGTTCCAGGAATTTCATCAATGCGGTAGTCTCCTATGTAAAGAGATTAGAAATCACAAATGTTATGCTCGCAATTTCTAAGGAAATAAATCTGCCATCAATTTCATACAGGTATGTCCTGATGTGAGGGCATTCAAATTTGCTATTAAGACGATAGCTTGACAGCAAAATCCAACTTTTTAAATAGGCATCAGGCTCTTACCCTACATGGCAATTTAAATGTACAAATATTAAATATGGGGTAGAAAGTATCATATTAAACGCAAACTACTTTATGCCATACAAGCTGTTGGGATACAAAATTGCAGTGTAATTAGCCAATTTGGGTGTATGTGGCGAAGTGTGTGTGCAATATTATGAACCATATCATTTAGTGCAAATTTGTACAGTTTTAACTAACCAAAAGGAGTACCTGTGCCTCTAACCAATTTTCAGTTTAAAGAATAGCAAGGCAATCGACTTATAATTATTGACAACTGCTGAAGATGTTAAAAAAAAATGGTATCGTTTTGTATCAATTTTCCACCGCTTTTATTGATGTATGCATCGGTACAGCAAAAATAATCAATGGATTGAAATAGTAATAAATCATTTTGCCCCTACTGTTTTGTACCTGTTAGAAAAGGTCATATTGATGACCTAAATGCCAGGCAGGAAAAGTATTGTCATTGATGGTAAATGCCAGGTTGGAAAATAAATAATCTGTAATGCTAAGAGCCAGGTAGGAAAATCTAGTCATTTGATTGTTCGTGCTAAAAGACACAAGATGAACTAGTTATTGATAGTTCATGATATAAGACACACAGGATAATCTAGTCATTGATTGTCTGTGCTAAAGCACAACATGATCTAGGAGACCCCAAGTGGCAGAGTGGTCTAAACCGCTCTCCGTTACGGATCACTGCCATGGGTTCGAGATTAAGATTCGGCTAATGTAGTTATGTGAGAAAGATTGTCAGTAGTTTCTCGTGGGTCGGTTCTTTCCGTTTTTTTTTTTCCAGGTTCTTCCTCCACCAATAATACTGGCTGCCATGTATAGCCTATTGTGTGCTGAGAAATGGCGTTAAACCCTACAACAACTACAATATGACCTAGTCATTGATAGTTCATGATAAAAAAGACACAGGATAATCTAGTCGTTGATAGTTCATGCTAAAAGATTCATAGGATAATCTAGTCATTGATTGTTCATGCTAAAAGATTCATAGATTAATTTAGTCATTGATAGTTCATGCTAAAAGATTCATCGGATAATCTAGTCATTGATAGTTCATGCTAAAACATAACATAGGATGATCTTGTCCTTGATAGGTCATGCTAAAAGATTCATAGGATAATCTAGCCATTTATAGTTAGTGCTAATACACACCTAGGATAATCTAGTCATTGATAGTTAGTGCTAAAACAGACCTTGGATAATCAAGTTTATGCCATAAGAATGCTGACATAGAGTTCTTCCATTTTATTTGACAGATTTCCACAGACTACCCGGTTATTGACCATACCTATGATGCCGTGGTTGTAGGTGCAGGAGGGGCTGGCCTTAGAGCCGCTTTTGGATTGGCTAATGCTGGATTCCGTACTGCATGTATCACCAAGCTCTTCCCAACCAGGTCTCACACAGTCGCTGCACAGGTAATTCTGCAGGGCCAGGAAATACAGCATCCATAGCCAAGGATCCATAATACTGTCGCTTGCTACCATCATAATGAAATGGGAGCTTTGACAAGAATGTTTACTATGATATATGTTGATCATAATAAAAAAAATGGTGTAGATGTGACCTCCAGTATAGCTGCCATCATGAAAATCGTTATCTCTTGCAAATTTTATTATCAATGTCTCTTATACATTAAGGGTCATTTATATGTGGTACATCTGGACCATCTAGGGTCCAAAAATATAGAACAAGAGAGTGCAAGTAACGAATGTACCTTTGATAAATTAAGAAAGAAATGGATATCAGCAGTGAACAGAAAGCATAGAGGCATTAATTAGTTGGTTCTACTGATGTTCCTAATTTGTCTGTATAAAATTACCTTTATTTTCAATGTATTTGATCTCGGAAAGATCTTTTAAAACATTACTCGATGTAGTTTCAATATATGTGGTTTTTATTACATTATTGCTTTTTGGATGTGCATGCAGACATGATCATGTACCTGGTACAAGGCTGTTTAAATTCATAATTTCTAAGACAGTTACATTTATTCAGAGAAACTATAAATTGAAAGTAATACAAATTATTTTTTTGTTCTAATTTGTAAAATACTGATGCTTTGATTTCTTTGAAAGTTGTAGAAATTTCTGATCATTGAACAAATCTTTTTGAGTGCCAATTTGGAGTTTAAAGTTCATATTTAACTTTGGAACTCACCTCTCCATAATGAACACTATCTGCAAAACAAAGCTTTTCATGTATGCCTTTTGCTTGTTCCTATCTTTGACAATATTTGCTAACTAGTGAAATAAACTACTGATTAATACTATATTCTTTAATTATGTTGCATGTACTTGCATGTCAAATCAGAGATCAAAACAGTCTATATTTAATTAGGTTTTCACAGATATGTTCATGTGTATATCAGGTGATGGTTATTGGATACTTCTGATTTGAATTAAATAGGACATATTACATTTATGATGATAACACTGAATCTGTGTGAAAAGGTAAACCTGAAATATGATTTTATTTCCTAAGATGGGGCCCCGAGTGGCCGAGTGGTCTAAAGCGCTGTCCGTTACGGACCACTTCCATCTCACCTCTGTCTGCGTGTGTTCGAGTCTAAGATTCGGCAAATTTAGTTATGTGAGAAAGCTTGCCAGTAGCTTCTCGTGGGTCGGTGGTTCTTTCCGGGGTTTGTCCGGTTTCTTCCTCCACCATTAATACTGGCTGCCATGTATAGCCTATATTGTGCTGAAAAATGTCGTTAAACCATAAAAAACAAACAAAACATTTCCTAAGACTTGATATGTGTTACTATTGTTTATTTCTTAAA
This sequence comes from Unio delphinus, assembly GCA_029339505.1. Classification (NCBI taxonomy): domain Eukaryota; kingdom Metazoa; phylum Mollusca; class Bivalvia; order Unionida; family Unionidae; genus Unio; species Unio delphinus. The sequence goes on along the minus strand of JAQISU010000210.1, from coordinate 16,867,750 downwards.
GGACGATCCGGTGGCCTAGTGTTTAGAACAATTGCCTCATGGGGGAAATCGCGTGTTTGAACTCCATCCAAGTCATAATAAAGACATAAAAATAGTACTAGCAGCTGCCTTTCTAGGCACTTGGCATTAAGAGGCTGGTGTTTGGATTGGTCAGCCTGGTGTCAGGATAATGTGACTGGGTGATAAATCATACTACATACTGCAGCACAATGCCCCAGTGCTAAACATCACTATGAACTGCCAAACTGCATACATAGCAGTATGACAGGAAAATTGTTAAAGTTACATTAACAATCCAACACACACACCTCCTGAGTAGATGGTTACAAATCTAAATCACAAACACAGTATTGCCATCCAGGGCCAGACCTAAATTTTTCGAGGGGGGTCCCAAACTTTTTATTGGGTTAAGCGAAGATGCGAAGCGCCGAGTCTTCTAGGGGGTCCGGGGATGGGTGGAATTTTTTTTTCAAGGATGCAAAATGGTGCAGCCTGGTGCCATCTGAACCTTGAAAAAGGGATCTAACAAAAGTGACTTAAAAATGCAATGTTTTAAAAACACTAAAAACACTAAAAAAAATGCAATGTATTAAAAACACTAAAAAAAATATTTAAAAAAAATAAATTAAAAAATTAAAAAATTCGGAACCCCCTTTGCATCTTTTATCTATAGCAGGTCCGGTCCTGCCATCAGTAGACATTACTGACATTTTAATTAATCAATAGTTTCATCATTTATTTTTATTTAAGTTATGCAATTTTTGTGGTTTGTTTTTCAATTTTCTTGTTACTAGTTGCCATTTTTTATGTTAAAACAAGTGATTTATCATAATTTTATTTGCGGGTTTGTATTAGAATTATCTTGACATTCGACAAATAAGGGACAATTTTTTTTCAAAAATACATGGATACATTTCAAACCTTACATTATAATCAGGTTTGTAAGTTCTTGGGACACCGGTTGAAGAAAGACATGCATGGCAACCATTATGCTTCTAACATAACCATTACACTTTATTTTACCAAATTGCCTATTATGCTAGACTGTATATTGATTATTCCTATTTGGTACATTAAGAACCAATACAAATTTATTTTTGACATTTTTATTATCATCTCCTTAATTCTGCTCATAAGTTTGAGAATATTCTTAAAAGAGTGACTACTGCGTAAGAGAATATAAATGGCATAAAGTACTGTTCTTATTTGCTATTCATAGCAACAGTATATAACCCATTTCCAAGGAAACAGATGGGTTTCATCAAATATGAACTTTGCCCCACAGATCCAATTTATTGGTAAGCTAGTTAAGTTGTGAAACAGTCTGCACTTTTTTAGAAAATGATGCCAGATGTCAAGTGAAATGCTATATGATGTGAGATGTTATATGACAGAAAATTTTAGAACAGATGCATCTTTTCAAACTTCAAAACATGCAAGATCAGAAAGAATGCCAAAACCATGTCCTACAAAATTTAAAAGTATACATGAGTAATGTAATACTCTGAGCACCTGACCTCATTGCAGTTCTTGATTATTCATTGCACATGTAGACTAGTTAACAAGTGCTGAATATTAATGTTTCAGTATATTTTGTGTTATGGTTCTAATCCATATCGATTTTGCCTTTAGTGACAATAATTCTTACCAGTTGCAGAACCAGGTTAGTAGTAAAAAATACATCTTTTTCATATTTGCTGTACTTCAGGCATGTATGTAGAGGTGACACCTTTTACACCCAACCTATGTTTTTTTGCCACTTTTATTTGCAATATTTATGCATCTACCTTTGGGGGGTTTGTGTTGGTCGGTGGATGGCATTTATGGAGAGGTGTGTTTATCAGATGTTTCTCTTTTTCAGGGTGGTATCAATGCAGCCCTGGGGCACATGGAAGAAGATGACTGGCGGTATCATTTTTACGACACTGTGAAGGGATCTGATTGGTTGGGAGACCAAGATGCCATACACTACATGTGTGAGGAGGCCCCCAAGTCTGTCATTGAGGTAGCATAGCTGATTTGTTTTAATTCATCTGTAAACAAGGCAAAGTCAAACTTTTGATTCATCATTGTGCATTCCTTCTTTCTTTTTACTCCATGATGCCCCAGTGCTAAACATCATATGAACTGTCACATTGCATACATCATACGAACTGCCACGTTGCATACATCATAACAATATGACTAAAATTGTTAAAACTGTGTTAGAAATCCAAAAATATGACCTCATCTCAATTTCCCATATCATCCATTCTTACTGCATCATGTATCCATTATCCATGACACAATTATTATTAATTTCTTCAAAACTGATTGACCAATTTGTATATTTTTAAAACTGATTGACCAATTTGTATATTTTTAAAACTGATTGACCAATTTGTATATTTTTAAAACTGATTGACCAGTTTGTATATTTTTTACAAGCCTTTCACAGTGGATGCTGATCTGTTATCCAATCACTAGTAACTTTATGGTTGATAGACTTGTTATATTTGTTATGTTATCCAATTACTAGTAACTTTATGGTTGATAGACTTGTTATATTTGCAAGCAGATGCCAACAAATGATGTTATTTCTGGTGATTATGTTACACATTTTTTAATTAAGGATATCTCAGATCATAGAATTGTTTGGGTTTTTTTTAAAAAAACTTTCTAATTGTTTTAAAATTGCACTTGTCCTTGTGAGTTGGGATATTGGGGGGAAAAAATACTTTGTTCTACTTACCTGTTGCTCATAAGTACCAGCTGTTAAGTGTCCCATTTTTCCCGTATTTGTCCTGTATTTTCAACCTGAATTGGGTGGAGGTACATTTTGTTTTTGAAAAAATTTATTTTAATTTTAAAAAATATAATAAATTACGTGCTTGCAATTTTTATTGTAGAACAGGATATCTGTTTCATTAAGATACATGCAAGTGTAGATTTTTTATACTGTGATCTTTTCCAGTTTTTATCACAAGTTTTTACTCATTTGATTACACTTTTTTTGGAATGGTAAACAAATTTTCGTTAGACTTATAAGGTGCAAAAATTAACAAGTCCTAAATGAATTGCACATCGGTTTCATTTGTAGTTCGAAATATTGTTCCAAGTTACATAGCTCCCAAACATTTATTTCCATTTCCTTGCATCATAAAAAGTTCTGGTGAATGATGCTTCAATTTTCCTTCCAGTTGGAGAACTATGGAATGCCTTTCAGCCGTCTGGAGAACGGCAAGATTTACCAGCGAGCATTTGGAGGTCAGAGTTTGAAATATGGCAAGGGAGGGCAGGCACACAGGTGTTGTTGTGTAGCTGATAGGACTGGACACTCTCTTCTCCACACTCTGTATGGCAGGGTGAGTAAATAGAATGGTGGTCAGTTTGGCAAAGGTGAGTTTGGTACTCAATGAGTGGTGAGTACTAAAAAAAAATTCAGGGATTGGTGAGTACAAGGAGAGATAAGTAAGGTTTGTGAGGGTAGGGGAGACAAGTATTGGTAAGTTCAAGACTCATTCAGTTTGCTGCTTGACAAGAAAGGGTAGTCACATAGGTATTGTTATGCATAAGACAAGATTGGGCATTGTGCGTCCTTCCATGCACACTATAGCTGGCTTAGTACTAGAGTGGTATTCTGAGTTTGGTCCATACTAAGTTGATGCTTACTATATTATTAATATTTAGTAAGGTTGGTGGACATTCTCCTTGCCTTGGAGTTGGAGTATGGTAGAGTACTAGATTGATAGTCAGTATTTTGTGGGATCTATTCTGCAGTTACCTTTGATTAGGGGATGCAGAATATCAGTTTTTGCACACTTGGTAACGACTTGAGTTGATTCAATCCCATGAAGTCCTGATTTACCAGCACATTTATAATCTGTTATGTTGCTGGTGCCTAGGTTGTATTAAGCACTGGAAGGCTGTATTAATTGGAAGTTGTCATTTATATATTTAGGTTTTACAGAAAAATTTGATCAGAACATGTAGAAATACTGAAATAAAGCATTAATAGATTATATTTGATTACAGCAAGTCAGATCAAAACACTTGGTTGTTGACTTTTATGGCAGTCTTTTAAATCTTTTTAGCAGGTACTAGGTTATGTGCCAGAGTTTGATGAAATCAGGATTGGGGGTTACTTTGTTATGGGCCAGAGTTTGATGAGGGCCAGATCAGTGGTCAGTATTTGGTGAGTGCTAGATCAATGGCCAGTGTTTTATGAGTGCTAGATCAATGGCCAGTGTTTTATGAGTACTAGATCAGTGGCCAGTGTTTTATGAGTGCTAGTTCAGTGGTCAGTATTTGGTGAGTGCTAGATCAGTGGATAGTATTTGGTGAGTGCTAGCTCAGTGGTCAGTATTTGGTGAGTGCTTGGTCAGTGGTCAGTATTTGGTAAGTGCTAGATCAGTGAGCAGTATTTTGTGAGTGCTAGATCAGTGGTCAGTATTTGGTGAGTGCTAGATCAGTGGATAGTATTTGGTGAGTGCTAGCGCAGTGGTCAGTATTTGGTGAGTGCTTGGTCAGTGGTCAGTATTTGGTAAGTGCTAGATCAGTGGTCATTGTTTGGTGGGTACAAGGTTAAACGCTAGTCTGTGATGAGTACGAGAAAAATAAGTTTTTGGTAAAATTAGTCTGCTCATCCTTTTGACAAGAGGATCGGCAGAAAGGGACTTCTATTCTGTAGCAGGCAGGATTGTGTGTTTTTTCCGCCGTACATTCTGTGATGGGTAGGAACTAGGTTGTCGGCCAGTTTATTTTATACGAAATTTCATCCCAACATATTTATGTTTTGGTAAATGAAACCTGTAAGAAATGAACCTCAATGCCTTTTTATCCTTTTCATTATACACATATGTCTATTGGAGCTTAAAAATAGAATAGATAAATTAATTTATCCAACATTTTATTAAAGTAAAAAGAGACAAATTACAGTCATCATTTTCTGTTTGAATGTTAACCACAGCTGCAAAAAGAATTTCATATCGGCTGTGCAAATTCAATATTAATTTGTTCAGCATAATGAGTCTTTTCTTCTTTTAACATTTAACTTGATTAGTAAAGACAAGTTGTAAGTAAATATTTTGTTTGTATTAATGAAAAAAATTACCTCTACTCGCAAATCAATATTTTCCCATCATTGAGAGGAAAGAGAAGCCAATTTGCCCTAAAATTTGAATATATTATGGATAATGCATCAATAAAAAAAAAAAAACGACTGCAGTGCTAAATTTTTGTGTCCATTTCAGTCCCTGAAATATGATACCCAGTATTTCGTGGAGTACTTTGCACAGGATTTGATCATGGAGGATGGAGAGTGTCGTGGAGTGACCGCACTCTGCCTTGAAGATGGCACCATTCACAGATTCAAGGCCAAAAATACAGTGCTGGCCACAGGGTTAGTTTTCTTACAGCATGCACAGTGTGTTTAGTTTGTGTAAAATGCTACATGTAAAGAAATTATATTAAAAATATTAAAGAGGTATTAAGTTCCAATACATCATTACCTTGTAAAAACATCCCAGATATGAAGTTTGATCCTCTGGAGATTCTTGTAATCTTCATTGAAAAGGGAATGAGTTTAGGGACTTACTTTAGAATGCATCCAAACAAAAACTTCACCTGCTCACATAACATTATTTGCAACATCTGAACCCAGCTCTTTCTGTCTGTATAATATAGACAAAGGGAAGCAACTCCTACATAGTAATACCCCTTTCACCCACCATGTGGCTATTGATTTATCTGATTTTAAATGGTTTTTACTTGAGCAACACCTTGTAGATTACATGCCTTGCAGAGAAGGGCATGGAAAAGAGTATTTGTAATGAGCTCGGGTATAAATTATAGGAGAAATTAATTACCAAAAAAAATAAATCTTCCACAAATACATTACCCATTCTTGAATCTTAAGAGAATAGTTAATGAGAAGGAAACACTGAATATCTTACCTCGGCTGGTGTTACCCAGTGGGCACAGGATTGCTCTGAGGATGAACTTCTCCCAGTACCAGCTCAGCATAACATGAGACAATTATATTATTTGTGGGTGACCTCTGAGAATTCCAAACTTTTTTATTTGAATGTCTCACCATTAAAGGAGGTTTCCCAGGTGAATCTAAAGAATGTGTCAAATTCATGTCTGGGAGTTCTGGATTCAGAGGTAGTAATAAAAGATCTCCTAATATAATGTGTTAAGGTAAGTATTGTAAGAAAAATATAATTTTCTATCTAAAAAAAAAATGCTTTCCAAAAGATGTTCATTTAGTATGCTAGTTAGCGGTATAAATTACAGTGGATTTGATTGGCAACTTCCCCAGCACATTAGATGCATATTTTTCATGTCGTGACCCCTTTTCACTCTAAATCTCAAACTTATCCTGCCTTACACAAGGGCTTATCTATGTGATGTTTGGACTGGTGTGCTTTAAAGCTAAGGGGAAAAAAGCACATAAACTAGATATAAACTATGGTTCGGAAATTGGTAAATTCTGATCTTAAAAAACTTCAGGTCTCTAAATTATGTTTTTCCACTATAGTTTTAATGCCAGTTGAAAGTCTGCTTTATTTTTTTTTGTATTTTTCTATAATATAACCCACTTACGTGAATTGTAAATGCTGTTACAGCACTCAAAACCAGGTATAACCTCATGATGCAGGTTAATGAGCAGACTACTCTTAAAGCCTAAATTGAGTTGGTTATCCCCATAGGTAAACAATGGTTCAGTTATCCTCATAGGTAAACATTTGGTCAGTTATCCCTATAGATAAACATTGGATCAGTTATCCTCTTAGGTAACCATCATATCAATTATCCCCATAGGTAAACATTGGGTCAGTTATCCCCATAGGTAAACATTGGTTCAGTTATCCCCATAGGTAAACATTGGGTTAGTTATCCCCATAGGTAAACATCAGGCCAGTTATCCTCATAGGGAAACATCATATCAATTATCCCCATAAGTACACATTAGGTCAGTTATCCCCATAGGTAAACATTAGGTCAGTTATCCCCATAGGTAAACATTGGGTTAGTTATCCCCATAGGTAAACATCAGGTCAGTTATCCTCATAGGTAAACATCGTATCAATTATCTCCATAAGTACACATTCGGTCAGTTATCCCCATAGGTAAACATTGGGTCAGTTATCCCCATAGGTAAACATTGGGTTAGATATCCCCATAGGTAATTTGACCTAATTGATACATGCAGATACCCCTGTAGGCAAATGGACTTAAGTCATACATGCAACTACCCATGTAGGTAATTGTACTCATTTTGTATAGTTATCCCATGGTTAATTGGACTCGCAGCACAGCTGTTCTTTTAGGTAACTGAACTTTAGTCTTGTTCACAGCTATTTCTGTATTTACTTTAACAGTTATCTCTATAGATAATTTAACTTAATTCATGCATGCAGTACAAGCTTTATGACAAAAGTTCCCCATTGTCTGAACTTAATTTTAAAAAATCATTTACCTTGAGGTTTTTGCAGAGATGAAGATAATGTCAGTAATGGGAACATGTACAGATGTTGCTTTTTTGTTGTTGCAGATTTTAGTATAAACATTTGTAGCATCACTACTCTATAAAAGATGTTAATTCTCTTATGTAGAGGTTGTCCAAACTAAGTAAACAGTATAAAAGGTGTTTAATGGAAACAGACAGAAGAGTGAGAGTGATGACTATGATTGTCTTTTTTTTTTTTTTTTTTTTTGTCTATTTACAGAGGCTATGGCCGGACATATTTCTCGTGTACCTCAGCACATACATGCACAGGAGATGGAACTGCCATGATAAGTAGAGCAGGACTGCCCAATGAGGACATGGAGTTCGTACAGTTTCATCCAACAGGTATGGCTGTTTATTCATCTGTTAGTCTGCCATTCTGTTTTCTTTTTAACTATTTCTACTCTTACCTGTGAATGAGATGGAAGTCAGATTACCTAATGAGTACACAGAGTTTTTATATTTCCATCTTACATGTATGTCTGTATGCTTAATTCTGAACCTCACTTAACACCTATAAATGGGATGAGATAATCATTATCTGACTAACATTGAATTTCTACAGTTCCGCACCCTAAAGTGTTTTACTTCTGCTGCACTTTACTTCACACCGGCATAGGAGAGGGGACAACCTTATTCAGTAAGAGTTGGACTACCTAATGATGACATGTACTATCTCTTCCTACATATATTTTGTTTGTCTGTCTGCTTCATACTGCTGCATGAGGACATGCAGTTTACAGTTCCATCCTCTACTTCTGTACCATGTTTTTCAGAGGTACTCACATTTACACATTTGCTTTGATTTCAACTTTGGGTTTGAGTTAAGGCCATTATGGGTATGTAAGAAAGTTTGCTAGCAGCTTACGATTGGTGGATGGTTGCTCTTGTATCATTTGACTAAAGAAATTACACTTAAATGGTACAGTTCTCTCAATATGGGTTTAGCATGCACAACCTAAATGGGCATAGTTGTTTAGCAGAGTTGAGTTAATAAAATATATGTAACTTTTTTCTTTCAGGCAAAGGTGTTTTGTTTGTTTTGCCCCTTAATGTGATTATATTTAGCTCTTCTCAGTACAGGAAAATGAAAATGGAAAAAAATGTATTTTGCCTGAATAGGTCTCTTGGTCATTTCCGTGCAATTGATATTTTAGTACAGATTGTTGTTGTGGTCTTAACACCATGTTTCAACAAGTAAAAGGGTATATATATGGTGGAGGGGCCCAAAGTGGCCAAGTGGTCTAAAGTGCTATCCATTATGTAACACTGCCATCTCACCTCTGTCTGCATGTGTTCGAGTCTCAGATTCTGTCAATGTGGGTATGTGAGAAAGCTTGCCAGTAGCTTCTTATGGGTTGGTGGTTCTTTCTGGGGGTTTTCCCAGGGTTCTTCCTCCACCATTAATACTGGCTGCCATGTATAGCCTATAGTGTGCTGAAAAATGGCGTTAAACCCAACAACAGCATACATATGGTGGACAATATAATTAGCAGAGAAAGACCCAGGAACTCTTGGGTGAGAACCACCAACACACAGGAAGCTACTGGCAAGCTTTCTCACATGCCCATATCGGCTGAGCTCAAGACCCAAACTCTGGCGGACAGGTGAAATGACATTGAACAGTAAAGGCAAGCACTTTATACCATTCTTCACCCAGGGCCCCTTAGCTGGTAATACTGTTTATATTGAAATTGCTCTTTATTTGAAGGTAAATTTGTAATCATGCATTCCATTGAAATAGAAAATGAGATGAGTGTCTGTTTATTTCAGGTATTTATGGAGCCGGATGCCTCATCACAGAGGGATGCAGAGGAGAGGGTGGTATACTCTTAAACTCCAAAGGAGAAAGGTTCATGGAAAGATATGCTCCCACTGCCAAGGATCTGGCTTCCCGAGATGTTGTCTCTAGGGCAAGCACTATTGAAATCAGAGAAGGGCGGTAAGTTAGTTCTGTAAAACCTTTTATAAACAGCTTCTACTGTGATTGACCACCTGTTATTTATGTCAAAAATCATAGTGCACATATAGTTTTATATCTCTAGTAGCTGTGGTTCTAGGAATTGCAGCATCATAAACAACTTATAAATACTACTGGCCTTTAATTAATCCTTTGTAATCATAATCATGGAGTAAATTCTGGGGCAGTAATGCAGATGTGTAAACCATGCTGTAGTACATGTCACCAGCTATGCTGCTGACTACAACCCATGCTAAATACAGTCACTGCTACTGTCTGCAAACCATGTTAAAATACATGTCACTGACTGAAAACCATGCTAAAGTACATGTCACTATGCTGATGACTACAACCATGTGCAGGTACATGTCACTAACTTTGCTACTGACTACAACCCATGCTAAATACAGGTCACTATTACTGTCTGCAAACCATGTTAAAATACATGCCACTATGGTACTGACTGCAACCATGCACAGGTACATGTCACTAACTTTGCTACTGACTGCAAACCATGTGAAAGTTCATGTCACTTTCTGCCATTGCCAGTAATGAGTAACCATTCCTCTTTAATGAAAACAGCCATTTTCAGGGTGGATATTATATTTGTTTGGTATGTTTTGAAAATGGCAGACAAGCATCTTTTGAAAAGGTAATTGGAAGAAGTCAAACAGTCAAGATTTATACAAATATTTAGCCATTTCTAAAACTGTCTAACTTAGGAGTTCGTTATGTTCACTGTAGTATGTTTGAAGTTGGATTTCTAGAGATGCTTTTTACTTACAGACTTGATAAAACTGAATAAGGTCAGTGAAGATCAAACTTTATATCTGGACCATTTTGTTAGCTTATATAGCCAGACATACATCCTTTTGCTATAGGTATATATTCCTGACAGCTAAATTTGGGTATGTCTTGTTGACAAGCATGTCATTTTGAAGTGTGGAGCTCATTCTCATAAATTAATGAATATTGTGTCTCACTGAAAGATGTGGGTCAATGAATATTGCATACACAAATAAAAAAAATTATGTTGACCTGTAACATTGATAGCGGAGCCAAAAAAACTATTAATAATAAACATGCGCATGACATAGCATGTTTGCTAAGCTGTGACAGCAAGAGCTAGCATACTGACGATGACATGGGCTACAACTATAACAGCTCATGTTCAAGAATTTGAAGGACATTTGTTGTAGGGTATTTAACATCATTTTTAAGCACATGATGGTTATACATGGGGGCCAGTATTATTGGTGGAGGAAGAACCCAGGATAACCCCTGGAAATAACCACCGACCCTTGAGAAGCTACTAGCAAGCTTTCTCACATACCCACATTGGCCGAATCTGAGGCTCAAATCCTCGCAGACAGGTTTAGATGTCAGTGATCCGTAACGGTAAACACTTTAGACAGCTCAGCCACTCATAGGCCCCCTTGTTGGCCATTAAAATGGGACATAATGTTAGAAAAGAAACCCATATTTTTGGTGACAATTATGTTTTAAATTTGCTGCTGCCTAACAAAATTCAGTGTCAAACAATAGTCTAACAAACTATCTAGACAGTAGTCTACAACATGTGGCCTGAGGGCCCATAAATTTGTTTCTTGTGGTTGAGGAAGACAACCTGAATTTTCTAAAGTGATGATGCAAATGAAAAGGTTTCAGTGATGCATTCCTCCAGCCAGTGTACTAGTCCTTGTTTGGTCATTTAGGTAAGTTGAGTTTGAAACCCCTGAACCCAAGAATAGAAAAGAGTTCAGTAATCAGCTGAAAAATAATCAGAGTTTTCTGTATATTACAATCTATATGATGTCAGTTTCTCTATGTTACAACTCGATTATGGTCCTCCGTTAAGAAATCTAGAACAAGGCGGCATCATGTAGGTGCCTACTGATTATCTGAATTAACCGATACTAAGCTTTCATAAAAATGATATTAACAGCTCTCATTTAGCGATCAGTTTTGAGAGGTTAGTGCTATGATTGGTCAGAGATGTGTCAGAATAATGTGACTGGGTGGGACATCATGCTACATGTCTGCGAAATGATACCCTAAGCATCACTATAAGCTGCCACATTGCAGACATTGTATCAATATGGCTGAAATTTTTTAAAAGTTACATTAAAAGTCTAAATCGCACACAGACACTAAGCATTCACTGATCTAGATTGTTGAACCCTGATATTCTAACCAGTCCTCCTGTCTATTTACCTAGTGGTTGTGGCCCCGAGAAAGACCATATCTACCTTCAGCTGACTCATCTCCCTCCAGAGATTCTGAAAACCCGACTCCCAGGAATCTCAGAAACAGCCATGATTTTTGCTGGTGTGGATGTTACACGTGATCCCATCCCAGTACTGCCCACAGTTCACTACAATATGGGTGGTGTACCCACCAACTACAAGGGGCAGGTAGGTACACACATGACATTTATTCTGGATTTTGCTTTATTATGAATTTAAATATTACTTCTGCATACCAAATTATGTTTATGATATTCCAGATTTCAGAATTTTGGGAGGAAAAAGTTTTAAACAAGACAATTCTTTGTTGACACAGGAAAAAGTATTTTTTTTTTTATCAATATGAAAGAGAAGTTTTCCATGTTATAATAGAATGTAAATAGCAAGAGACCAGTCAGTTAGTTTGCAGGTTAGTGATGAAATGAAAGAGATGAGAAAAGTCGAAGTTTTGTTTATAGTCTTTTGGAATTTCATAGTTCATGAATTATAGAAATTAATTAACCATTTTGCTTTTTAAAAATATTTGCGTACAGTTTATGCTGATGGGATATGCAGTATTGTATTTTAAACGTTTGTGAGTTTTAATGATAACCTAATAAGAATGGATTTTCTAATTTCAAGAAAAAATTTATGCTGGGATTACTAATATGTGTGCTGGTGAGTCAGCAACTCTATTAATGTATAGAATAAAGGAATAAATGCATAAGTAATTAGGGTTTTTAAAATCCAGTAAGCGTTGTGTGAGCAAAATATAGAAGAAAAAATGGGAATGCTTATTTAATGACAAGAACAAGATAGGATGAGGGTCATATTTTTGCTTCACTAAATTTTCGGATTTTTAACTTGGCTTGTTGAAGACAAAAGATTTTATGGGATGGTCTTTGTACATTGCCTGTTTGAACAACTACATTACAGCAACTCCTCCAAAACTACTTGGATGATCACTATGAAACTTTATACATACAGTATACCCTGCAAAAAAACAAATCAAATCCTCTGATTCCTATATTGGTGTATTATAATACTTGTTTTATGCGGTATCACATCAAATATGTGATCAGTCTACATATGTCATGTTCAATATGCTTGACAGCCAATAATTTTTAACTACATTAGGTATTCTCATGATTTCTCTTTATTTTTCAGTCAAGTCATATGTATAAAGTGACATATATATTATTTGATGCCTTTTTGTAAAATATGCGTGATGTAGATCAAATACTCTGCTCTTCAAGTAGTTTGGATTACTCCTATATTTATTGTTGCTTCCAGGTTCTTGAATATAAGAATGGTCGTGACCACATTGTGCCAGGTCTTTATGCTTGTGGTGAGGGAGCATGTGCTTCTGTTCATGGTGCCAACAGGCTGGGTGCCAACTCTTTGCTTGACCTGGTCGTGTTTGGAAGAGCATGCGCTAACACCATTGCAGAGGAGAATAAACCTGGAGAAACTATTGGACCCATCAAACCGGTAATTATCTCCCCTTAAATTTGATACCTTGAAATGACAGGATATGAAGGTCATATACAGACCCTGTAATGAGTCTTTTCACCAATAAAATGAAAACAGAATCCAGAATGAATGCAGTCAATGCACTGATAAATACATTATGTAGAACACAGTGTGCATTTTCAAAATTATGAAAACAATGAAATGCACGTCATCAATGGATATAAAAAATCAAGTGTCATTCATACTGCAAATAAACTTAAGTGGTCAAAAGTCCTTTTGTGTCATATACTTTTTTAATTGATTTCAGTTGTAACAAGATCTTTGTCCTGATATGAAGTATAAAGTCTTTAAAAAATAAATGATTTCAAAGGTGAGAAGCCTTTCTGCAGGTGATATTCGATTTATGTTATACATGCATTCTTATGGTTATGGCTTAAATCACAAGTGATGAAAATGCACATAGCTGAGCTGTACAAGGCAACATGAACAACCAGTGGTTATAGCATCTGCCGCGGAAGCGGTAGGTCATGGATTCGATCCTAGGCTGAGTCGTAGCAAAGACTTCAAAGAATGAAACTGACAGCTCCCTCTCTTGGAGCTCAGCATGAAGAGGTTAGTGTTAGGACTGGTCTGCCTGGTGTCAGGATAATGTGACTGGGTGGGACATAATGCTGCGCTAGACATCACTATAAACTGCCGACATGTAGCGATATGACAGAAAATTTGTTAAGATGGTTAAAGTCAAATATCATTGCTTGCAGCTTATATACTATAAAAAATACATGTACTTTATACTGGGTTTTTTTTTTTGCAGCAATTAACCGTAAACAAATAAAAACAATTAGCATATGCTTTTTGGTTTCAATGAATATGCCTGAAAACGAAAGAGAGAGAGAGAGAGAGAGAGAGAGAAAGAGAGAGATCATATGAATTCAGAGCTTTATTTGATATTTACTTTCTGAAGAGAGGATTTGGTTACAAGGTGATTGTAATTGCTCAGTTCCTGATGACTGTGTTCTTATGTGCACAGTTACAAGGGCAGTATTATATTCCATTGGCAATTAAAGCCAGAATAAGTAAATTGTTCTTGTAATTACGATGTCCATTGTCACAAAATCCACATGGTTATTCTGAGGTGTTACATGCTAATTAAATACGTTTTGACCTTAAGCTTGGTCATTTCCAGTAAACACTTGATTGAAGACCAGATATGCATCTGCAGATCAAATTGGTGAGGGTTTAAGTAGAGAAATGAGGCTACCCATAGGGTATTAATATTTTCTGACAAGATCATTATCAGCAACAATATTGACATACTGATACTTGGTATTCAGCAGTCCTTTTCCACATGGTTTAAAGATTGAAGCCATTACATAATATAATATGAAAGTCAGATGAATTTACTAGCAGAGAGAAAAAGAGAGAAGACATTGAAACCAGTATGTGAAAATATTTTTGTTTTAAACTGTTTTTTTTTTATAATCATACAATTTGCTATCCATCGTTAAATGAAGAAACAAATTTAAAAAAGTTAGATAACGAAATATTCAGAATTGGCAAGAATTCTATAAATCTTCCAACTGAAAGCCTTCAAACCATTTGCCATCTTTGTTGCTAGAGAGACATTCCAATGGAGCTGCATTTTTTCTCTTTAAATAGTGGTCATCCCTACCATTATTTGCATTTGAAAGCCAGAATCTACGAAACTGCATATTGTCATTTCTTTTTTCTTTGGCTTCAAAATTCTAGACCATCATCTGCATGTTTGATGGTTCTTGAATTATTTTTGCCTCTTCACCAGCCTCCCAGGCTGCAACACTTTTGGATGTCCATTCCTTCATGTATGTTGACCATTTCTTCCACAAGTTTCTTGAAATACGTCCAGTGGCTGTAGTTCCACTGGAGGATTGTAACCATTTGTTCTAGACTTCTTTTTGGAGTTTTTAACTCCATCTGTCAAATGACCACAAAATGAATCCATAACAAGGAGAGAAGGTATGCTTTTGTGTTCTTATTCCTTATTTCATGATTATATTCCAATGTTAAGTGCTTGACCATTCATTTTTGCTGAACTTTCAATATAACTCCCCATGAGATCTGTAGCTTTTTCCCCAAAAGCATATCATGGGTGGTAATGAGTCCTCAGATATTGGACATGTCAATACACAAGTTAAATGTCATGAGTCACTGCTGCTACCTGCACCTAATTTGTTCCTACTCTGTCAGTTATCTTCCTGGTTACCAAGTCTAAATACACTGGCAATTTCATCCACATTTCCCATTAAATGTTCGTTATATTTCTCCTCCTGCGGTTTTCTCATATATTTGGTGAAACACTTTATTCTTCTGGTAGTTTTTGAGAAATGGAGGTCTTTATCTCTGTGCAAGTCCATTTGGCATGAAAAACCTATCAATCCAGCCCTGGAACTTTTCCTCCTGAATAACAGTAGTGGTGTACATTTTGTAACATTCTTAATTGTCACACAGTGCAACCAGGATACAATTTCCTGCTCCTTGTCATGCAAGGGTTGGCCGGCACCTGGGATGGATCCTTTTTGTTTATTGGAATAGTTTTCAAAAAAAATCCATTTTCATCCAGCTGAACAGTTGATTGAATAATCCGAACATGAATTCACCATTTGTTTGGACCTTTTTCATAAATTTTGTGGTTTCTTCCTAAACAGTGGACAAACACTATTATTACACAACCATGAAAGTCATGCAAATGAAGATAACTTAATTCATATTTATGAAAACCTTCATAAAAAAAAATAAACTGTTCATTCATATATATATTTATTTCCAGAATGCTGGTGAACAGTCTGTAGCTAACATAGACAAAGTAAGACACGCTAAAGGCAGCATACCCACTGCTGTACTGCGACTTGAAATGCAGAAGGTAAGTTGCATTGATCTAATCTATATATTTGTTTTAATTTGATTGTTTTTGTGCATCAAGTCAGAGAATTTTTAAAATCGCCCATTAAAATGTTCTACATCATTAGTAAGATAATTTTTGGTACAGGTGTGTGTTTAACATTTCTTCCATTAAAAATTACAGAAAACTAAATACAGGTATTTGTATACTATAGATGAGAGAGGGTATTTCATTTTGTTATTTGACATTCAGTCACCTTATACATACCTGTAAATCGCTATGTTTAATATATTGCTATGTAAAAGTTTCTATGAACAAATAATCTGACTATTATTAAGGCAGGCATTACCCATTCAGATTAAGTGATATATATCCACTTCATGGCTAATTTCTTAAAGTGTGGATCAATTTTCAATTTCAAATAGACATTGATGTTGTCAAGAATTGGTGATACAAGTTTTCATCGGTTGATTAGCTGATAATGCTGACAACAGAGTCATTAAAGTTCAATATTTGCTTATTTGCTTTCTGTCAACTTGATTGATGACAGAACCTTTGAGTAAAATTGTATTTTTAAGAAAAACCATTTAAGATTTGTAAGTTACTGCAATTTCTTAGCCATGGTAGATTCTACAAAATCGTGGAAAATTTATGTCAAGGCAATCCATACATTTGCGTGATCAATTTTACGTCATGCTCAGGCAGTACATCCAGTTGCATTATCAATTCTTACATTGGTAGATACATTTAGGAGTATTAGATGCTATCATGGCCATTATAAAGACGTTTTCCAGAAATTTCAGGTGCATTAGACAAAGACGTAAGAACTGAAGATACTTTATTAACATTGACAGTGGTTGAAATATTAACAGATCAGAGAGGAGTTTGAGGTTCAGAATATTTTTAGTTGAATGGCATCATTTTAGTTAGTGTATGTCTTGTAAGTGAATATGAATTTTGATAAATGTTGCAGATTATCTTACAGAGAATATTTATTCCCCACAGGCTATGCAGTCACATGCTGCTGTGTTCCGAGATGGACCAACTCTTCAGGCAGGTGTGAAGAAATTGGAATCTCTCTACAAGCAAATGGACGACATAAAGGCATGTTTCTCTCTCTCTCTCTCTCTCTTGCGTGCGCGTCAAATAAAGGTCTGCACAGATTGAAATGTCTTTACCAAAGCTTTACCATTGACATATGATTCCTCTTATATTTTTTTTTTATCCCATTAGAAGGTTGGCACTGATAGAAATATCTGTGCAAATTTATTGAAATTTATTGATGACCTGATGTGATAGAATCTCTCCCTCTCACCCCCCACCCCCAAGTTCAGTTCTAATTTGTCAGGGTGTTGAGCATTACAGATATTATACTTGTTCTGTCCCTTTCATGGTTACATTTAAATTCACACATTACAGATACTAGACTTGTTCTGTCCCTTTCATAATTAGATTTAAATGCACACATTACAGATATTAAGCTTGTTCTGTCCCTTTCATAATTAGATTTAAATGCACACATAACAGATATTAAGCTTGTTCTGTCCCTTTCATAATTAGATTTAAATGCACACATTACAGATACTAGACTTGTTCTGTCCCTTTCATAATTAGATTTAAATGCACACATTACAGATATTAAGCTTGTTCTGTCCCTTTCATAATTAGATTTAAATGCACACATTGCAGTGCCATGCTCATCTGAGTTATGTATTGTGTATCAATTGATCATATGCCACATTTTGAAATTTAAAAAAAAGTTGTATTTCATTTTTATATTTATTGTTTTTTCTTAATTTATTTGTCTTATATTACATGCTAAAGAGATTGAACTATTTCCAAAATTCAAATGGTATTAGTGTATTTACTTGTGTACAAAGAGGTTATGGTCATTCATATTCATTGTAAAGTTAATTCTGATTTACATTTTTGCACAGAGCATTCATGTTTCACACAGAAATTCTGATGTGTTGATTTTGATTTCATACATTTTGAAAATACACTTTAATTTTTGTTGCATTTAATACTTTTTTATATTTTTTGTATATATATACCTTTTTCATAATTTTAACTTGTTTAGCTTTTAATGGTTAGCCTTTATTACTTAATGTGGTGGGGGTGGGAATTTACTGTCCAGTGTTTCTGTTATTATTTTGCAATTCTTTATATTTAAATTTCTTTTAATTGGCACCATAGCTTTCAAATCATTAAAGCTTTACAACAAATGCTAATCCTTTAATTAGGGGGCCCCGAATGGTCTAACACGCTTTCTGTTACAGATTACTGCCGTCTCAACCTCTGTCTGCATGGGTTCAAGTCTGAGATTTGAATAATGTAGTAAAGTTAGAAAGCTTGCCAGTAGCTTCTTGTGGGTCGGTGATTCTTTCTGAGGTTTTCCCAGGTTCTTCCTCCACCAATATTACTGGCTGCCATGTATAGCCTATCATGTGCTGAAAAATGGCATTAAATCCTTTAAAAAAAAAAAACTTTAATGAGGCCAATTCTGGAACCTGGATTGAACAGAGCTGCAGGAAGTACAATGGGTATTATCACCTCCATACCAATGAAATCTAGTTATCAGTAGTGTGATTCCATATAAAAAATGCTGTGTCATTAGTTTTTTTTCCCCATTATATCCAGACATTTTAGATCCCTATTAAAATTGTATGATAAGGAAATTGAATATTTCTTTTACCAAACTATACATTGTTATTTGAGGAAGAAACATGTAATGGATATGGGTTTGATACTTGGGTAACTAGCCACAGTCCGCAAGATAAGAGTGGGATGGGTTGTAGATAAAGAACATTACATTCTACTTGGCAAGTTAGGGATATAACTAATAACTATTTTTTTTTATATTATTGTTACCAATGTGTTCGATGTGTTCGCATGTGGTTTACCAATCGTAAATACTAGTATGAAATATCTCCTTATTAATAATCAAAGTTGCTTTATAACAGAATAGAAGATTGTACAATTACAACGGTTAGAACATCATGTTATACACAGATTGAATCTTGTCTAGATGCAGGAGATATTAACAGTATTAAATGTTAAGAGATGTACGGCTCATCCTGAAACCACAGGATTTTATGATGAGCACATTAAAAGTGATATTGCCTTTATATTAGCAATATGCGTTACATTATGGTACATTTGCTCTGCTCTAGTTGACAGACTGGTATGGTGATGAATACTGTTCTCACTGAGACATTATAGCATTCTCTGTTACAGGTGACAGGCCATGGCATGATGTGGAACAGATTTTGAAAGACCATGGCATCATGTGAAACACAGATCTCATTCAGACAATGTTTTCTTATGTGTTGCAGGTGACAGACCGTGGCATGGTATGGAACACAGATCTCATTGAAACTTTGGAGCTGCAGAACCTGATGATAAATGCCGTACAGACCATTGTTGGTGCCGAAGCCAGGAAGGAAAGCAGAGGAGCTCATTTCAGAGAAGATTTCAAGGTTAGTAGAGGAGGCATTGACCAAACGTTGGCATTTATTAAAAGTACATCATAGGGATTGACAATTCCAATATGAACCTTGTACACAGCAAATGCAATTGAACACAAAAAAAGTTGAAATACATTGGTCTGCTTCCTTAAAAGATTGAAGAGTCCAACTGATTTTAATTCCCAGTACAGAAACAATCATCTAGCCGGTCCTGTCCTTAAAACTTTTTAGTCAACCAAACTGTGTAGTCTTTTAGACTGCTTAGTCTAGACTGCATAGTCTTTTAATCTAGCTTATAAATTCTTTAATATATTAATAAAATATATTGTGGTTTATAATTCAGAATACTAGATGCAAAAATTTAGTTGTGAGAAATTTATCACTGGCACACATGCCATTTAAATACAAGCAACATTAAAAAATGCAGTTGTAGACACATTTAATAATTTCTCAAAGACAGTATTCCAAAGTTAAATCTATCATGATGGGATTAGTGCAGATATATTGACCGATGCTGCTACAGATGTCTTCTTCAGAAACTTTCTTGAGCTTATTATTTTTATACTTATTTAGTAAGTTATAACCATTCGTGTGATATGTATTAATCTAGTAAAATTTTGCATCACAGAAGTTGACCATTACTATTTTGGCTGTAGATTCTTGTCTGGATTAGGCAGATACAATCAGAAATACAAAAATATTGCATACATTTCTTGACTTTTAAAAAACAAATTGAGAACTTGTGTACTATTTTTATGCAATAATCATCTATGCCAACCCGGCGAAGAGGTACACATGTAATTTTAGCTAAAATAAAGCTTTCCTAAGTAAATGCATTTAGAACTGACACTTGCATCTTGTGATGTAATTTCCGACTTGTGGGTTGGCTGATACGCAAGTCATGCACTTTTTAGCGTTTATACCTGTACAGTTTGGGGGTGTCAGCATATATGCAAGCTGGTTTATAGGTTCAGACAGCATGTGTCAGATATGCTTTAAAATGGATTTTTAAAAAAATTAGGCTTAGCAAATCAGACATCAGCTGTCAGATGGGTTTTTAAATTGGATCAGAATGGTAGTAGTATATGTCAATCCATATTGCTGTACAACTCATTTAGCAGTACTCACAAATATTAGTCAATACAAGTTTCAGGCAGGTCATTATGTGATTGCTAAGGGTTTAAATATAATGTAGCGACTTGCAAGACCTTAAGATCGATTTCATATGGCTGGCCACCATAGTTGCATAAATATTTTTCCAATGCAACATGCTTGTGATTTTCAGGTGCGGATCGATGAGTATGACTTTAGTAAGCCACTGGAGGGTCAACAGAAAAAACCATTAGAACAGCACTGGAGGAAACACACAATGGCATATGTTGACTGTGACACTGGAAAAGTATGTAATTTTCTTCTCTAATTGTATCTTTTCATATACAACTGAAAAGGCAAGGGACTTGCAGGTATTAAGATAGTCCAAGATGACTCGTTACTTAATAAATTAATAAAATATGCTTAAGATAGGCCTAGATGTCATGTGATCTAATACGCTATTAAATAAAAATGTGCTTAGGATAGGCCTAGATATGTTATGATCTAATACACAAATAAATGAAAAATTTGCTTAGGATAGGCCTAGATGTCTTATGACCCAATACACTGATAAATAAATAAATGTGATTTGGATAGACCTAGATGTCTTATGACCCAATATACTAATAAATAAATAAATGTGATTTGGATAGACCTAGATGTCTTATGACCCAATATACTAATAAATAAATAAATGTGATTTGGATAGACCTAGATGTCTTATGACCCAATACACTAATAAATAAATAAATGTGATTTGGATAGACCTAGATGTCTTATGACCCAATACACTAATAAATAAATAAATGTGATTTGGATAGACCTAGATGTCTTATGACCTAAAATGCCAGTAATTCAGACATGTGCTTAGATTAGGCCAAGATATATTACAACAAAAATGCCAACCATTACGCTTTTTTTTACTGAATTACGCGTTACGCTTAAAGGTATATGGATTACGCTTTTTCGGTATATCCACTTCCCAAAAGATCTATCATTTGTTTTCTCGTTATTATTAACATTCCATTAATCCCACAGACCGTATTTTAGAAAAGACGGAATTTACGTAACTACAATATAAGAGTACGCTTGACCGTGGACTTTTGTAACAGTATCATGTTCTATTTATAGCTAACCTGGTTCTACTGTTGACCTGGAATTAAATTTATAGAATCTGTATGCTTAGTGAGGAGAGAGAGCAGACTGGTTTTCTAAATTTAATCTTTACGCTCAGATTCCATGTTCTAATCCATATTTCTTGCAGAACCAATCTAAAGATATTTTGGCGCTAAAAGTATATTTTATTTTAGTCTATGCATTTATGTGAGCAAAAATATCCCCTTTCAAAAATTTCCCAGATAAATTAGAAAAAGGCAACCAAAAAAAAACCGAAACAAAATATAACGGAATCCTCTAAATATTAAGAGAAGAGTACAGCATCATGTGACATCTATTTCCGGCCGTGTGGAAAGAATTTTAAAATTTTGCGCAAAAAGTTTTAAGATGGTTTCTAGTCGATGTGTGTAAAGCTAAAAGTGCTACATATGAAAACGGTAAAGGATGTTTAAAGATGAGGAGGGCAAATAATCATTGTTTATTGAAATCTTAGCATGTTATATGTGGATTACGCTTTTTCTGCCTTGATTCCGTTTTTTGACCACATGGATTACACAATTTCCTCATCAGGGGTTGGCATGTATATTGCAGCCTAATACACCACTAGATCAGATGTGTGCTTTGATTAGGCCAAGATATGTTGCAACCTAATACACCACTAAATCATTGTGTGCTTAGTATAGGCCAAGATGTGTTACGACCTAATACACCGCTTAATCTGGCATGTGCTTAGAATAGGCCAAGATGTGTTTCGACTTAATACACTAAGATAGACATGTGTACATGGGCATAGATGTGCTATCACCTACTGCACGATTAAATCAGACATGTACTTAGTTGTGTCGTCACTTTAAGTCAATGTTGTTATTGTTCTAGGTTTAAAACCATTTTTCAGCACATGATGGACTATGTCTTGACCAGTACATCTTTGACTACACTTGTCTGCCAGTATATCTTTGACTACACTTGTCTGCCAGTATATCTTTGATTACACTTGTCTGCCAGTATATCTTTGACTACACTTGTCTGTCAGTATATGTTTGACTACACTTGTCTGCCAGTATATCTTTGACTACACTTGTCTGCCAGTATATCTTTGACTACACTTGTCTGCCAGTATATCTTTGACTACACTTGTCTGCCAGTATATTTGGAAGAACTACTGATCCACACAAAGCTACTGGCAAATTTTAGTGCATACCCATATCAACTGAGCCCAATATCAACTGAGCCCAATACTTGATTCCACTTGGTTACATGTTAAATGTCATAGATCTGTAATGATCAGTGCCATAGACCTCTTGGCTACCAAGGTTGTTTACATAGGATAAACACAGATGTGAGATCACTTAATACATTGATAGATCAGGAGTTTGTGTTTAGCCCAATGTGTCTTTACTCAATAGACAAACAATTGTGCAACATAACTTAGTTTTGCAAAATTTAAATGAAATATGAAGCATTATGATTATGAGCTAAGTTTGATTTCTAGCATTGCTGGACATCATTAACAGTAGTTGTCTCCCACCCACACACCCCCAAACATTTCCATCTTTTTGACTTTCTGCAGAATCTTTGACTAAGAATTGTTGGATGGTATTTCTACATCATTGGTTGACAAAGTATTTTGAGATATCGTTTCCGAGACATTGGTTGACCAAGGATTGTTGGAAGTGGTTTCTGCAACAATGCTTGTGTGAAGATTGTTGGAAGTGGTTTCTGCAACAATGCTTGTGTGAAGATTGTTGGATGTGGTTTCTGCAGCAATGCTTGACTAAGGATTGCTGGATGTTATTAATGCAAAATGACATGGACGAGACATTGAATGCATTCTGTTTTAATTAGCGATGGGAATCGGTCAGAAATTCATAATCGATAATCAGTTCCCCTTAACCAACTGATCATCGATTATAATCGGTTACTAAGAGCAAATTTTAATTTTTGTTACACAGTTATATCTTTGATCAAGAATTCAATATGTTTATAAATATACAGGAGTAATCTGTTTTTAATGACATGTATACTTTAACCTGACAATAATATTACAAAAATACATTGTGTTACTTTTGTGCTACAACTTTGTTAAATTAATGCAACTTTTTATGGCTGATCCATATGTAACTGAAATACTGCTACAATCCCCCGAAATTCTCTCGTTCATATGTGTTGTGTCTATAATTTAAAGTATAGAAGGACATGATTTTCTTGTTTGTAATTGTTTATAAATACTACAAAAGATGTTGCAATAGCAACCCCAGCTGATCAACGTCACATATTAAGAACATCAATGAAAATCAATACCTAGTGTTGGAAACTTCATAAGTGTCACACACAAATTAAAATCAACCTATATAAAATATACATGTTTCAAAAGGGCATTAAATTATCTACCATTTGATATAACTTTTAATTTGTTTATTTTTAAAATGCCTATGTTTTTATACATTGAACTTTATCCGCAGTGGTAATTTCCGGTAATTTTCCTTTTTGGCGCGCGTGCACCAGCAACAGCGCGTGTCAGTCGCATGATCACGCTTGCGGGTCATTAAATGGCTATTAATATTCATAGAATTAATTTGGCCAATGAGAAAAATGAATTCGCTACAACCCGGTGCTTGACGTTTTTTCGTATGTTAACAAACAACAAAGCTACGACGGGTCAAAGTCGGTGAGAATTTGTACGCCATCTAAGCTAAATACAAATAAAAGGCATATATCAAAATAACATTTAAGCTTTTTTCTTTAAAATGATGTATAAATCATTAAATTCGGTAAACATTTTGTATCCCGCATTTAACACCAAACTTTTCAAAATTTACCGACTTGTCGATCGGGTGACCCGTCCGCATTTTGGACATTTGACCCGAGAAAAATTTCTAAATAATGTGGAAATTACGTATACTCCCACCCACCTGCAAAACAATGCTAGTTCGCAAAATCTATTTTCAATTTTTTTTAAAAATATAATTACAGATATAAAAGATTCCATTGTGGATAAGAATTGATTCAATATGGAAGGGAGATCGCTAGGCCCTTTCTGTACTGAAATGCAGCTTAGTGAAGAACACTTGAAAACTGACTTCAATAAAATCTCTTGAAAATTGTCATGTGAAAATTGGTGTTTTGTTGGAACTGAACACTTTCTTGAAAAGTGCAGCAAAACTAATAGATGTTGCTAAATGTCTGCAGCCGAAATTGTCTGTTTTTTGTTGGATTGTGTAAATTCCGGCAGACAGTGGTATTTTAAAGAACACGGTGAAATTGACTCTTTATTTAAGCAGTACCAAAACAAATTCTTTTAAATGATGTGTGAAGCACTTTACAGACTATGATGTGTTTTCTAAACAACAAAAACAATTTACAACTTAATTATTTCAACAGAATGGTGACATTTAAGTTAAAATAGCAAGTGAGGTTTACCAATTACCATGAATTTAATAAAAATTTAATTTGATGCATAGTCCATATGATTAGTAAAGCTTTGAACTTTATACAGTTACCAGCATAACTTAATTAAAATTTTTATTTGAATGGTTTTGATGTGAAAAAACCCCTTTTTTAATTAAACACCATATATTGACATGTTGTTGCTGTTTGTGTTATCGTACAAAATATTAAAAACAAAATTTAAATATTGGTGAGATGTTTCTTGCAATAACTGTCCCTCTTGTAAAAATACATCTTAAACAATTGCAAAAATGAGTCCAGCATGTTCTTTTACATAAAGTTGGAAAGTTTTATTAACTTATCTTAAAAAATAAAAAAATTACATCAATTTATGTCTAATTTCTTTTTTTTCTGGTGCCATCGATTTATCGCGTGGCAAATATTATTATAAGGGAAAAAGTGGGCAAATTGAATGAAAATATGCAACTTTAAAATGTCATATTTTTACTTCTAGTAGAGATATTTTTAAAATTTAAACTGTTTTGTGCTGCTAGCAATGAGATCTATCATTTAACAATGTTTTAAAAGTAATTCAATGACAATGAAAAATCAGCTGGGGTTGCTAGTTGCAATTTAACTTAAACAAATCAACAAAATGTGTTTAAATTTTATTAACTCAACAAATTAACAACTTGAACATGTAATAATGACTACATGCTCCTAATAATGAATCGTAAGACTTTTTATTTGTAGTTGTGAAGGGATTAATACATTTCAGGTCAACTTTAGTGGCTGGGAGTTTTACTAACCTTTGTGCTTTGCATGTACCTAAAAACTTGTCTCCCTTTACACACAATCGATTATGGAGTTTCACAATCGATTATCTTATCGGTTTGCTCAACCAACTGATGATCGATTATAATCGATAATCGGAACAACACTAGTTTTAATCATCCCATCACTTAGAAGAGTTAAATATATTCCTGTATATAATTTAGCATGGACTGTTGGTTTTCATCAAAATATGTCATGCACCTTCATGCCGATGCAACCTGTTTATTTCCAGCATTCCCACTTAGCATTTAGAAAAGTTGTGGCCCCATATTGTCCATCCTCTTAATCTTGATTTCACAGCACAGCTTCATGTGATATTGTATGAATTGGATACCGATCAATGAGTTAACATTTAAAGGAATTCTCGCGTGAATTGCCGGTTCTGCTTATTTTGGTTTTTAACACAAATTTTTGTATGACCTGCGAGTCAGTTATAGTTACTGGTGCTCATTCAATGTTTAATTTATTTTGCTAGGCTAATCTCTGGACATATCCAGCATATTGTATTGTTCTTTTCTGTGTGTCAGTGTATGTTCTGGATTTGATCATTAATATGGTAACAACAATTATTACATAACAGACGTTAAGGCTTCATACTAAACAATAAATATTGTAACTGAAATCTCCATTTATGTCTTTGGACCTTGTTTGCCTGTCATTCTAATTTTTTCAAAAGATTTAAGCATTTAAAATTTTGCACGATGTCATACATCGATTAACTATATTTTTACATTCATTATGGTTTTTTTTCTTTTTTCTTGCCAATTTATGCACATTCCTTGATTATTTTTAGGAGAAGGGACAGGAAAAGTTTATTCTACAAGCATAAATCAGTTTTTCTTAGCATCCTCACAGAAGGATTATAGTTAGAATGCCTGCTAAAAAAAAAGTCTTGCAGAAATGTATTTATTGATTTTCATCATGGTACATCTTTGTCATAGCTCTTCCAATGGCATCTTGTGACACAAAGTGTATTACTGATAGTCAACAGTATCAAGTGACACAAAGTGCATTACTAATAGTCAAAGGTATCAAGTGACACAAAGTGTATTACTGATAGTCAACTATATCAAGTGACACAAAGTGTATTACTGATAGTCAATTAACCCATGGATCTGTGTTAATGTCTACAAAAATTAGCAACCAGTGATGTGTTAAATTTTCCTTCCATTATTGCAGACCACGTTAACGTACCGGCCAGTGATTGATGGAACACTGGATGAAAAAGACTGCCCACGTGTAGCTCCAGCTATCAGATCATATTAAATTGTGATAGATTGCACTTGGAAGTGGATCAGATTTATAAAAGGTCAGTCAATAAAATTTGTATTTCATTGAACTTAGGTCTATCAAGAATGTGTTAATGGTTTGCCAGTGTAATAATATGATCTCTGCTGAGCACTTGCATGCCTTCCTTGCTCAAGCTGTTACCCTCATTTCAGTATCACTAATGAGATCAAAATATCAATGCATATTAAAGGGTCTACATCAGTTGCTGCAATGGGTACACCACTTTACATGATTTTGGCTGATCCTATATAAGACATAAATATTGCAAGGATCATTTTTCATAAACATCATTTGGACAACTATTCTCTTTGGTAAATGGCACAGTCTATATCAAGATGTGTAATAAACATAACATTGGTTGTAGAATCTATATTACTACCTATTCCAGATTAAGTTCTCTATCTAAACGAAGACTTTATCACTTATTGCCACAATTATTGCAGAATGTGTACATCTTACAATAAAACTGGGTTGATGTGAACTTTATTCCACGTCTTGTTCAGTATTGTTTAAAAAAAGTGGCACATGCATATAAAATACAGTGTCAGATGTGAACATTTTTATGACATGTTAACCTTTTATTAATTTTTTGTGGAGTTTATTTACATATTTATTTGGAAGGGTTTATCTTCAAGAAGACGTTTGCAAATGTGTTTTAACATGGCACAATAAAGCCAGGATTATTTTTATATGCCGTTAATCCCTATATATGTAGAAATTTTTTAAATCTGTGTATATGGTTATACCAATTAGCTGACAGGGTTGATTAAATGTTTAATTGTTCTTTGTATATATAGTGTACTAATTTTTAATGCAGATACATAGCTAATATATAACTTGAAATATTAGAAAATTTGAGTCTTTAATTAAGCACTGACTTTTGTAGAAAACATTAACAAACTTCTTACTTCTCATTATATCTTGTGTGCCTGTGTTGCAACGGGCCCTGAGTGGCAGATTGTTCTAAAGTGCTCACTGTTCCGGATCACTGCCATCTCACCTCAGCATGGATTCCAGTCTCAGGCTCGGCTAATGTGGGTACATCAGAAAGCCTGCCAGTAGCTTCTCATGTGTCAGTGGTTCTTCCCAGAGTTCTCCTCCTCCACCAATTATCATGGCTACCATGTATAGCCTATCTTGTGTTGAAAAAAGGCATTAACCCCTGTAACAACATGTGTTGCAGTGGATATGACATAACCATAACAAATACTCATCCAAACAATTTAATTTATTGCTTTTTTGGGGACAAGATATTGTTGTAGGGTTTTAATGCCATTTTTCAGCACAAGATAGGCTATATATGGTGGCCAGTATTGATGGAAGAAGAGGAAAGAACTAGTGACTCGCAAGAAGCTACTGGCAATCTTTCTCACATACCCACATTGGCAGATTGAGACTCGAAACCACGCAGACAGAGGTGAGATCCATAACCAATAGCGCTTTGGACCACTATGACACTCGAGGCCCCTTGGGGACCAGAAACAGCCTGTATTGAACCTTGTTGCCTAAGGGTTGCTATGTTTAAAGTAGATAAGGGTTGCTATGTTTAAAGTAGATAAGGGTTGCTATGTTTAAAGTAGATAAGGGTTGCTATGTTTAAAGTAGATAAGGGTTGCTATGTTTAAAGTAGACAAGGGTTGCTATGTTTAAAGTAGATAAGGGTTGCTATGTTTAAAGTAGATAAGGGTTGCTATGTTTAAAGTAGATAAGGGTTGCTATGTTTAAAGTAGATAAGGGTTGCTATGTTTAAAGTAGATAAGGGTTGCTATGTTTAAAGTAGATAAGGGTTGCTATGTTTTAAGGTATTTCTTTGCCATTTGAAACAGCTTTTTCAACTTGAATTGGAACAGAAAACCATGTAAATAGAAATTAAAGCATATTGAGATTTGTAAAAGTATGTTTTGTGCTTATAGCATTTTGTAATTAAATTAACTCATCACATTTTCTTTTTAATCAGCTGCATACCGTATTATTTACATACAAACATGCAGATATTAAAATGGTTATATTTACCACTGAAATGAAAATGAATGCCAGAAGGGAATGCGAACAAAAGGACGACACTTAAGGATGCATGACTTGCGTAACACCAATGTGATGTCATAATTGTCAGATTGAGAAATTTGCCAAAACTTTTCAATGCTTTTTTATCAAAGGAATCTCTGATCTTCAGCCATGCACATTTGATGAATTCTGCAATTCTTATTATAATGCATCTTTTATTAGTTACGTTTTCCCAATTTTTCTATGTAACAATGCAGATATTCAAGTAAGCTCAGCAGAAGAAAATTTTCTTGTGTTTGGATATAGCTATGTTAAAATAAAACATTTTTGTCAGATCAACATGGCAAACATTTTGGTATATATGAATGTCCCACCATTCATGCACTGGATTAAGCTGAATGTTAAATCTTTTTATGTGGTCAGTTTCACATGTAAAATTGTCCACAATGACATGTTTACTCTATATGTAGTCAGTTTCTCATGTACAGTTGTCCACATTGTCATGTTTAATTGATATATAGTCAGTTTCTCATTAACAGTTGTCCACAATGTTTAGCTGATAGGTGGATAATCTTCATGTTTACATTTACCATTTTACCCAAAATTTTACCATTTTACCCAAATATTAAAAATGGTCTTGCCATGAAGGCCATGGTCAACTGCTTGCTTAAAAAAGTTAAATACTCCAACTTTTCATTTGCAGTCATCATACACAAGATGGTTTGCAAATGAGAAAATATTAACAGGAACAGGTTTCTATTTTCTCAATCACATTATATCATTGTAGAAGATTTGTAAATTCTCGCCAACCTATAATTTCTCTAACACCTTTTTCCATTATAGGATAAGCTAGAAAACTGCCAACAAAAAGACTTTGATTTCCTGATGCACCCCAGTCTTCATCATTTTTTACTGTGGCAGTGTGATGCTGAGCTGATCATGTGATTTCACAGGAGTTAATTTCCAAGTTCATATGATCCTGTCTTAATTTGAGATTGTCTTTATTCCTGAAATGCAAAAAGTGAAGTCCTCCTGTCTTAAATAACTTAAATGAATACGAAGGTTCAGGATTCTTTTTGTAAATTCATGTTTTTGTTAAATAGGATCGAGAACATTTCTCCTTTATTGAGAAAACGTTACTGGTGTAAAATCAATTTTTTACAGCTAATTTTGATATCTGTACATTTAAATCTTGCAAATACAGAGTGAAACATTTTTACATTTATTATTTGAACCGCAAATGGAATGATGAATCCTAATCAATGCTGAGTAAAAATCAGTTTTCATCAGACAAACGACAAATGCAGGACTCTTGACAAGGTAACAGGTAAACTATTAGATAACTAGATTATTATTATGGGATGAGATGATTGAAATGTGCATGGATTTCAAAATGCAGTTTTTGGATTTCTGTTTCATGATTATAATTGCATTTTGCATATCACTCTTTCAGTGTTTGTAGAAGTGCATACATTATATATGATATTCAATAAACTATTATTCAATGCTATTGTTTGCAATAAAATTGCTTACAACTAGAATTTTTGTGTTTTGCATCATACTGTATGTAAACATTTCTAATTCCAAAAACAACATTACAGATGAAAGAACATCACTGTTTAAGCAGTGAATATTGTGGTTGCTCTCTGTCAACCCATCTGTCTATACAGCTCTCTATGTCACCCTACTGTCTATACAGCTGTCAACCCATCTGTCTATACAGCTCTCTGTCAACCCATCTGTCTATACAGCTCTCTCTGTCAACCCATCTGTCTATACAGCTTTCTGTAAATCTTATCATAGCAGAAACTGTATACAAGATCACAATGTGATAAAGTGAAGCATCACAAGTTATTTATATGGTTCCAGTTTTCTCTCAGTGGTGTTAGGATGCTCCTTGTAAAATGGCATGGCAAACAGCCATCTTAAAAATTCACTTTTGTTATTTCTTGTACTTGTATGGTCATATTGTTATGGGGCGTTTACTAAAAGACTTTAGTCAGATATAGTTGTTTGAAAAAAAAATGTCATAAACCCATTCTCATACAGATTGACCTCCCAACTTTATACTTAAAAAAATTAAAAAATGCACGACCCACACATTAGCTGGCATCACAAAATGTACCCAGCAAATATTTAGGCAAACCACTAGCTAAATAATTTTCTAGCCTTTACCCGCAGATACGTTTACCCACCAACCTTCCTCCTGGCTTTCTTTTTCCCAAAATTCATCAACTTGTACACGTGTTCATACAGCACTGTTTGACAAACATGCAGTTTTGAAAATCATTGTCATTACGTGTATTTACCCCAAAACTTTTTATGACGTCTAGTTGGTCCAAAATGAAAATGGTGCCAAGGTGAAATCTAGTGTCACCTCCGTTTCAACATGTTCTTTTTCCAGAAAGGACTTATTCAGATACTACTTGGTCTTAAAGAAAAATGGTGCATCTTGACGTCCAATATGGCTGCCAGTTTTAAAGTTTGCTTAATGCATCAACACAGGCTTTAAAATTTAAAAGTGTATCGACGTGAGGTTTTCATTTTAAAAAAAGTTTTGTTTGTCCTTAACTAAATATGGACAGCAATTAAATTTAGTATTGCTTCTATGTTGGTCATCTAAAAAAAATATTTCCGCACCTAATAAGATAGCCAAATTGGCCTGGGTTTTTTAGAAAAAGACTTTCTATGATATCTATAATGAAAATGATGCTGAGATGAAATCTAGCACAGTCCCCATGGTGGCCCCTTGAAAATCTAGCATGACTCGCATACTGGCAATATAATTCACATAACCACATTGGCTGAGCCCCGAGACTCGAACCCACGTAGACAGAGGTGAGATGGTAGTGATCCGGATTATCAAAAAGTAGACATCAACTTAGTTTATGCTAAGTTATTGTAGTCAAACTTGAAAGCCAAGAATTAATACCTCTTTTATGAAAGAAATGCCCATCACTTTACATTCTCAACACTTGTTGACTAATTTGGCACAGCATTATGACCATTGTATTGTTATGACTCAAAAGCTATATTTATCCACGAACTTGTTTAACATCTCCCCGACACAATATCAATACAATTCATAAGATGAAATTTTATATTGAAATTAATTGCAACATAAGGCCTTAGTAGATCCTGGAAATAAAATTATTGAGGACTGAGTAAACACTCCTAATTTTATGTTGCACCTAAGTAGGAGAAATATTATTGGTGTGTGTGGGGGGGGGGGGGGGTCAGACATGTTTTGTATCGTCTTACTGTGTTAAATCCATTGGACGGGTGGTTACATAAGCCTAGTCGCCGGAAGGTAGATTAAAAATCTGGAATAGATAGCACATATGCAGTCACCAATTTGTTCCTAAAGATTTATAATTGCTTAATTGTGTGCGAGAATTTTTTCGTTATAAAACAAGCCTCGTCCATACACGAAAAATGACAAGCTCCTACAATCTTGACGAATTCTTCAATAATCTGGAGATCGTAAATGTATCATCTTTACACATGATGGCCAAAATCACCTTTCTCTCGGAAATATTGATTTGCTTGCTAGGATAGGCTCGCCTCTTGTATTTTGAACATTTTTAAAAGTCACTAAAATTTAAATGTTCGGAGTATTAAACGTTTTAAAATGTGAATATATCAAGCAACACGTCTTAAATAAATTAGCTTTATTAATTAATGTTACGTGGCACGGTTAGGAATGAAATTGTTCTGCACGATTGGTGTAACGATAGTTTAATCAAAACTAAGTTCAATGAGTATGGGAGAACCATTAAGTTCTCTCTACAATATGAATCTACACCATCTCTTAAAAAATAGTATTCCCGAACGAAGAATGCGGTGCATATTTTGCACATATTAAATGATTTATAATTATATTAAGTTCAACATACTGAAAATGTCAATACGTGATAAACAGTACATGCATTCAATAGTGTGTATTTCCGTATGGCAATACGTGATAAATAGTACATGCATTCAATAGTGTATATTTCCGTATGACAATACGTGATAAATAGTACATGCATTCAATAGTGTGTATTTCCGTATGGCAATATGTGATAATAGTACATGCATTCAATAGTGTGCATTTCCGTATGGCAATATGTGATAAATAGTACATGCATTCAATAGTGTATATTTCCGTATGACAATACGTGATAAATAGTACATGCATTCAATAGTGTGTATTTCCGTATGGCAATATGTGATAAATAGTACATGCATTCAATAGTGTGTATTTCCGTATGGCAATACGTGATAATAGTACATGCATTCAATAGTGTGTATTTCCGTATGGCAATACGTGATAATAGTACATGCATTCAATAGTGTGTATTTCCGTATGGCAATACGTGATAAATAGTACATGCATTCAATAGTGTGTATTTCCGTATGGCAATATGTGATAAATAGTACATGCATTCAATAGTGTGTATTTCCGTATGGCAATACGTGATAAATAGTACATGCATTCAATAGTGTGCATTTCCGTATGAAAGATATGTTTACACTACGTACATTATTATGACGGTTTTTTCTTAGTTTTCTGATAGGAAAATTCAAACTTCAAAACAGAATTAATTCCCATCCAAACATTTTACCAAACTCGTTACGAACTTCAGAAGGTTAATGGTATTAAACAGGATAAGCTCATTACGACGTCAGAAAACTTTTACGCCTATTTCAAGTAGTCAGACATCAGAAAACTGTTATTCTTATTCGATACAGAGTCAAACACAAAATTTGTTCTCTGTGCTATGTTTCAATGACAGACTCCAGTCCAACATACCTATCCAGCCTCACCCATGTATATACACCAGCTAGATCCTTACACTCTTATTCTGATAATCGTATACTCATTGTTCCCAATGTGAAAACAAAGTCATATGGACAATGTTCGTTTACACACCTGGGCCAGGCGATGTGGAACGAATTACCCATTAAAATTAGACACAAAGACACAGTGGTCCCTTTTAAGAATGCTCTTAAGACTCACCTGTTTCGACTGCAGGGACAAACTTAGCGACCTAATGTTTTCAGCATGTTTTTATGTTTTCCAATTTCATTGGTTTTGTCATTTGTTGTTCTGTAGTGTAGTCATATCATTATTGATGGTGTAAAGCGCTTAGAGCTTCGAAAGATTAGGCGCTATACAAAGTCCTCATTATTATTATTTCAAGCTGTCAGACATCAGACAACAGTCAATTCTGTTTCAAGCACGAACAGACAGACGCCTGTAAACGGTTACGCCTATTTTAAAATCTATTTTATTTTATTTTAAAACGTCAGGAAATGGTTAAACCAATTTCAGGTTCAAATAAATCTAATGAAACTTAAGGCGTTAAAGCTCTACGTCAGGAAACGGTTATTGGAAATGAATGAGCTTTCATAACCCACACTCAGCCTGGAGTCATTTAGCGTTTCTTTACAGCTCCGTCAGGAAGCGAAAAAGTCCAAGTGATCGATGAATACGTTCATTAAATAAGAGAAACTGCAATGATATTGTTAAAACTGCATCTAATGAAGTTCAATACTAAGTTTTGCAATGTGTTTCATTACCAGTACGTATTAATATCCATTTATGTATTCATCCTATGCAATCTGCCTTCTATAATAAGCCGCTGTTTCATATTTAGTCCAGTCTGTATTAAACGGTTTACCAGTCTGTTTCACATTTAGTCCAGTCTGTATTAAACGGTTTACCAGTCTGCAGAGTAAGAGCTCATTTAATCATGAAAATTTGCAAATGAATAAAAATAAGTCACCACTGAACTTTTTCGACTAGTTCTGGTCCTCTGTCAAACGTGATAGTAATATGTTAATAAAACGAACCGAATTTCAAAATCCGTTCCGTAGCATGCTGACCGATTAGCAATATGAGCATAATCCAAGACTTTTAAAGACCTTTAACGCACCATATTTTGGCATATACAATAAAACGCTGAATAAGTACAAATGTGCATGATATTTACTTTACTATATGCTATTTATTCATTCCCATACGTATATTCTACTACTACTACTACAACTACTACTAATAATAATAATAATAATAATAATAATGTTTAAGAAACATTTGTAATGTCAGCAAAAGCACAATGAAAAATTCAATAATTATTAATAGCATTATTATCATGCAATACATTTTTATCTTTTCATTATACAATTTCTGAAATGATAAAATAAGAATGGTACACGTCATCAAGAAACTAGATTTCACAGTTATATAACGTTAATTTTATGTTACTTACTCAGTGTTAATTAGAGAAGACATATGTATTTTCTAAAAATCGCATGAATGACAATAAAACCACGACATTCTAAGAGTGATGCTTTACCTTGTCGCTAAACAGTTAATCATTGTATTGCAGAATTATCAGAATGCTTCCGAAATGATTTATTCGAAATGGGTGTTCATTTGGGTCTTTGATTAGCATGTTATGGGCTCCCTTGTCGAGACGAGAAAATGACTAAAACAGTCGTCTTTGTAATCATAATAATCATAAATATGCAAAAGAATGAAGATACTAGACATTTCAACCGTTAGAAGGCTGGTCAGTGTTAGCACGGGCATTGTCGAAGTGACACGCTAGTCGAAACGAACCAATGAACTCGTCAGCACCATGAAAAAGTGATATTTTATTATTCGATTGTGTTATACGATGATCTACTTGCATGGCCCAAATATCATGTATACCTTTACGGAAATAAATTTCATAACGAAACTAGTGTGATCATTAACTTCTGGGTCCCAAATTCCCAGTATTCAATTTTTTTTTATCAGGAAGTGGCATCTTATACTGCACAAACATCTTGAAATTAGAGAGTGTATCTAAGTTCAGATATACCACGAGATGTAAACATTTTAATATACTGACAGTAAACATTTTAATATACTGACAGTTTATGTTAAGTCATTATTCTGCATTAATATTTCTAAAGACTATACAATTCTCTCTCCCCATCCCCCCCCCCCCCACACACATACATAAGGATTTGTTTTTGTAAAATCCACAACTCGTTTTTCTTTCTTCCAACAACAATATTCACATTACACCGTCAACTGTATCCTTGCTCTTAATACACTAATGTTGTCATACAACTCATCTATCGCTGGTTGGAGCTCTTGCACTACGCGTTGACAATCATTAAAAACCTTTTCCAGTCGGCCCCTTTCAGCTGTTCGTTTAATGGTGGAAGACGCAAAAACATAAAGCCCAACGGCAAGAACTCCGACAAAACTCGTTGTCACGGCATGGGATTCGGGTTCATCTAGGATTCTCGTGACCCTAGCACACACATGTACAGCAAATATCGCCCCGTATAAAATAACTCCTGACACTGCTAAGTCATAATCATTCAAAGGCTCTAGGATGACAGATGTTGTCTTGTACAACCCAACAGAAAGATTTTGCAAAGAAATATTTCCGATTGCAGAGTTTTTCACAACATGTAGAGCTCTAGTGATATTAGTAAATACATTTCCCGAATTTAACACTCCACATAACACGATCCCTTCCACAGATCCTGTAATATCGATAATATGTGTGGAAGATGATTTAGCAATCTTAAGTTTCTCCAAAAAGCTCGTACCAGCCGATACAAGCTTCCTGAAGATTTCAGGGTTCATTTGCTTTTCAACGTTTAATTTTGTTTCTTCTAGGTACCTCTCCAGTTCACCAAGCCTTTGAATGATTAAGTTGCAATTGTCTCGGATGCTTTTGGATGTATCTAATTCTAGTTCATCATACTTCCGTCTTGGTAGGTACTGTTGGATGCAATGAATTATCTTGTTTGTCATCAAGAAACAGTTGTCCACAAGGACTGATAGTTTGCCACTCAATCTAGCAATTTCTTCTTCTTTTCCCTTTTTACTCGGGAAGAATATATTCTTCCAAGACATGACTCTAAAATATACAAACGAAAACGTATTTTATTTAGAGAAAAAAACGGAGAATAGAGAATACTGCGGAAAAGTCTACTGGTTATTCAATAACCAGTAACGTGGATATATAGGTATATTATTAGGAAAAAAATACTTCAGATATTTGCAAATCGACGTATATCCGCATTAATGTCTGAAAATAGTGACAACAATGACCTATATTTGTTTCTATGATGTATATTTAATCGAGGTCATTGATATTTTTCATACATAGAACCCGTTATGCATAAATATGAACTAAAAATATGCTGTTTTATAATTGTGTTTCCAACAGTGCGGTTGTTAATATTGACATACAAAATGTAAACATACACTGTGTTTGCGTCTATATGTAACTTACTGCGAGTTGAATTCATGCCTTGACTACAGGTATCCAAATCATGTCTAGACTGATTCTAAACTTATGAAAAAGATTCAAATAATGTCTAGACTGATTCTAAACTATGATTTAGATTCAAATAAAATTTAAACTGATTCTAAACTTAGAATAAGATTCAAATTATGTTTAAACTGATTCTAAACAATGGTTAAGATTCATTTACTTGAGCTTTCCATGTGTTAGAAAATGAAAATAACCATAGAGGAGTGATATTCAATATACTGTTAAATGGCGTATACATCATCTCATGTATGTTTCCTGTTGTATGAGAGCCTAAATGGCACATATCTATTATATCAATATTGGATTTAAGAAGTTCATGGTAGCCCTTTTTCTGGTTAGAAAATCAATTCAAATTATTTAATAGATTTAAAATTACTGATCGTATTCCAAAGGCGATGTTATCTTAGTTTCAGGATTGCTAAATGAAGATGGAACAATTACTAATTTGTTTGGAACACACACACAAACACTATATATATAATTCATTCCACATGTCAAATCTGGTCTGAACACATTATCTGTTACAAATGTGCTTTATCACAATTCTCTCTTTTTCCTTATTTAATGAATAAATCAATCTTTTAAATGTTGCTTCTATCACACCTGTACTATTAACACTATTTTTTAAATATTAAAGTCTTCTAACCACAGTTAATGTTAATAAAAATTATTCAAAGGAAACACACAGCGATTATTTCAAATAGTATATCAACATGTGATCATTTTCACTTGTCTCTCGCATACAGGAAAATAACGCCAATTTAAAATAAAGTTATAAAATGAGCACCTTGTGCTTACAACTTGCTTCTATACCTTCTAAGTACAATAACGTATGAAACTTAAGAATGTGCAAGCCGTGTCGTCTGTGATATATTTGCAATATATGCATACCGTAAATAGTTAAGTCAATGACGCTGATTTTTGTATCAACATCTAATCTGTTACACCACTTCTCCAATTTAAAATATCAACATAGAATTAGCATTCCGAAAAGATAATTCAACTTCTTTCTCCAAAGTTTCCCCATGTACAATATTTGATACATTGTAGGTACTTTCATTGTTAACATTTTTGGAGAATTTTGTCCCAGCTATTTTTTATAAATTAGCTAATTACCTTCATGCTGTTTCTACGTTATTTTAATGGTGATGTCCCCATCTATGTTATTTTAATGGCGAAGTCCCCATCTGCGTTATTTGTAATGGCAATGTCCCCATCTGCGTTATTTGTAATGGCAAAGTCACCGTCTGTGTCATTTTAATGGGCAAGTCCCCATCTGCATTATCTTAATGGCGAAGTCTGCGTCTGCATTATCTTAATGGCGAAATCTCCGTCTGCATTATCTTAATGGCTAAGTTTCTGTCTGCATTATCTTAATGGCGAAGCCTCCGTCTGCATTATCTTAATGGCGAAGTTCCCATCAGATTATGACATGTAATCACAAGAAGTGATCTAAGTTACAGCAAATAAATGCCAAACACGATTGTACTCATCTAAATGGGGAACTCAACTGGTCACACTTCATAACAGGATGTTGTTCTCAATCTAAATGATATCAAACACCTACAGGTAATATACTTCTGTAAATGGAGCCGTAATTTATTCTAAATTATATAATTCTCCCGTGATATGTACTTTAGATAACGTTTGACAACAACAGCCAGGTCCGAGATGAACAGTCAGCCATGTGAGACAATAAACTTGCGGGTAGCT
Organism: Unio delphinus; assembly: GCA_029339505.1. Classification (NCBI taxonomy): domain Eukaryota; kingdom Metazoa; phylum Mollusca; class Bivalvia; order Unionida; family Unionidae; genus Unio; species Unio delphinus. The sequence continues at coordinate 16,828,486 of JAQISU010000210.1, read as the reverse complement.
AGACCAAATATCGTCATAAGCAATTACTTGTATATAATGACGAAGGCATTCCCCTCACCATATAGCGAGGGAAGGCGAGAGTGGGGGAAGCGGTTAGCCCATGCCGCTAGTGGCGGTTCCGTTTGGTTGCTTGCGTATACTCAATGTAAACACCGGTCATGAAATCATGCAATGATTTTTTTTCTCATATAAAGGTTGTTTTCAAGACGTTGTTAGGAATAGGCGGGGCCAAGGGCCGACCATGACCGCACGGGGCCAGTATATATTGGTAAACAAGGCAAATACTGATTATGTATAGACTAGATCAACTTTCATTGTGGACAATGTTGAGAAAACGGCTGCATCTTTCTGCATCTGTGCTGCCACCTGTTAATTGCGTCACTTTGCGTGCATTACGTGTGGACTGGAACAGCGTTTCCAATTTAACGGAGTATATACCTTCATAAACTTATAAGGATGACCTTAGGCCTGAAGCCCCCACCCACCCAAGAGCGGCTCCTAGGGCAGTCGCCTACACTTGCCTCCCCCAAACACCGCTCATGTTTGCAATATTAACAAATCACCAAAAGAATTGATTTTAAGTGCATTACCTTTTTCGTGTCAAACTGTTCGTACGCAGCTGTGTATCTGCGTATGAGCAGCTACGCGCCTGATAAACAATCCCCGAAGGTCTAGGTCAATGCTGATGTAAATATGCTACAGTTATAACGACATGAAAAAGACGCGTCAGATGAATAATTTGCACATAAAGTAAAATAAATTAAAATAAGTGTATGTATGTATGTATGTGTGTGTGTGTGTGTATGTGTGTGTATATGTGTGTGTATGTGTGTGTGTGTGTGTGTGTGTGTGATTTGGATTTTTAACGTAGCTTTAACATTTGTTTCATTTATATCGCTACGATGTCTGCAGTATGGCTGTTTTATAGTAATGCTTAGCACTGGGGCATCATGTCGCATACATGTAGCATGATGTCCCACCCAGTCACATTATCCTGACACCAGGCCGACCAGTCCTAACACTAACCATTTAATGCTTAGTTTCAAGCGAGGCAGCTGTTAGTACCATTTTTGTAAGTCTTTGGTATGACTCGGCCAGGGATCGAACCCAATACTTCCCGCTTCCGCGGCGGACGCTTTATATATATGATAGAGAGTGTCCTAAGTCAGAATGGGTCATGGGGGTAATCTAAGGTATTTTGTCACTGAATGATTTTGTTCCTTTAGATTATTGTTTTTTTTTTTTTCTTCACATCAAGCTTGCGTCGAGCACCTGTGATTGAAATATTATCAGATTACAACATGCATTAGTCCTATACTGTAAGACCTAGCACTTGTTATTTCTGTTTTGTACAAAATTAGTATGTGATATTTCTAATGCTTTAGGCATGTGTGTATTAACGAGAACCGGTTGTATTCACAACAAATAATATTTAATACCTTATTGTACTTACCTATATGTTAGATTTAATTTTAACGGGCTGCTCTCCACTCCCGGAAGTTGCCTTCAAGCTTGTTTAACCGCTGACTAAAATTAACCGCAAAGGCTTACAAACTTTTATTTCACTGTAAATGAGAGCACGATAACGTTCTGCCCCACGACATGTACTTCTGATCAGAAATGCTAGGCAGTGACATGCCGGTGTACGACTACTATTTGGCTATCGGAAAATACGGCCCACTAGGGAACGGAGTATCACATTCAATAAATTCTGCAGCATCTAAAAAAAGACACAAACTTTGGAAACACTAAATACATATCCACGGAAAAAAACTTTACTGTCACAGCGATCTAATGATTATTCATGTCTGTATCATGTGATCCCGCCTCATGCAAACCAATATATAGCGTCCACTCAATCTTTCCAAGCAACTAAGGGGACAAGGCCATTGTTTTTAAATGTAGAAATATAATGTCGCAATCAGCGACCTAATATAAAAAAATCATAAAAAATCAATACACAGATAAGATTTTTAAAAAATCCGTATTTTAAGACACCTATATTAAAACAAAACATAAAAATTTTATCTACTTGACCAGAGAAATCAACGGATGTTCATATGGAACCCAACCCCAAATTTATTCCTACATTTTTAATGTCCGAAGATCATTTTTGACTCTGTACAAAGATCATTTTTGACTCTGTACAAAGGTCTTTTTAATTCTGTACAAATTAAATTTGAGAGACCTGGAGCAGCAGTGGATGCGAATAAGTTTAATCTCTTGGCCACACTATAGTGATAACGAAATCGAGCAGTTTTGGATAACTGTAGTAAATTATACTGACGCTTGCGGCGTTTTTGACTTTCTACAACTGGGACACTTCGCCTTATGTGTGTTGGCGTTGCCTTACAGTAATGCAGCCGTCGAAAGAACTTTCTCTCAAATGAATCTGATTGAAACGAAATTAAGAAACAGGACGGGGCAAGGCATGATGGAAGCTTTGTTACGCATTTGAATCTATATGAAGCGCAACGGGATATGTTGCAACGGATTTGTCCCATCTACAGCAATGCTGAGTAATTTCAATTCAAACATTTATGCGACAACTGAATCTGCTGATCACGGCGAGGAGTTTCTACCTGAGGAATACTTTGAAGTTACATCGAATAAATGTTTGTAGTGAAAACTTAATTTATTGTATTTGGTTCTTATTTACTCTTCAAATTTTAATATCTAAATTGGGCGGTTTGGGGCTGCTTTTTTGAAAAATGTATATGGCAACATTGATAGAATCTATAAATACATGCTTAAGTACAGTAATTGATAATATAATTATTAGTAAACAAGTTTCAGCCTTTTTGTCCGTTGGGCAGATCGGTCAGGTGGAACATTATTAAAATCACAGATTTATGATGCTACATTCAGAAAATTTAAACACTGCAGTATAAAAATACTGATATATTGAATTACAATGCATAAACATCTCCAGACACGAAAGAAGACATAATAGACAGACATAAAAGATAGCCATGAGAGAGAGATGGATATATAGCCATGATAGACAGATGGATAGATAGCCATGATGTACAGACATGATAGACAGACATGATAGATAGACATGGTCCTTGAAAGCGAAAATCAGCTTAGAAAAGATTTCTAGTTGATAACATGGCTAAAGTTCCCGCAGTAACGTTTGTGACAAATGGAATTTTGGTCAACAACGCATGACCAAAATTGGGATGCAGTCCATACGAGTTTGCTTGAGATTCTTCGGAGTCGAACAGATATTTTCTACTGAAGGGTAATGTCTGAAAATATATTTGCCCAATTGTGCCAGTTGATCTATTTTCCAGTTTCTAACAACACAGTCATATATAATGTACTTATACAATCCCTGTTATAGAATTCCAATAATGTGGCAACACACACACACACACCCACACACACACACAATATATATATATATATATATATATATATATATATATATATATATATATATATATATATATATATATATATATATATATAGTTTAACAAATTTAATTTTAAAACAATTCTAAATTTTGTTATAGATAAAATCTAATTAGTTTTTAGTTTTGTGTGAGTTAACTGTGCTAGTAACTTGACGGAGCTCTATGCAGAGAGGTATATCCGTGACCCCATAAATGTGTTATCAAGATGTTCCCATTTCCTATCAAGCAAGTGTCTTCTCTTTGTAAAAAGGAATGAAGACGGGAATATACCGCAGTTTTAAGGACCTGATATCGATGCGTGAGATTAAAATACTGAAATGCTACGCTTAAGTCAGTACAATGGAAAGCAGAGTGTAAAATCGTATCATTTTATTAGTTATCTTGACTAATGTACGTAAGTATATGTGTAAGTATATAGCTTTATGAACTTACGAGACATTTTAAAGCAACGTTTCTTCTTTCTTATGAACATAAACTCGAGAAAAGCAGACTCGTAAATTGCAGATATGGCTTCTGTTTAACGAGAAACGACCTATAGATAATATTCATACGATATATCGGTCGATAATCTTCACGACCTATAGATAATATTCATACGATATATCAGTCGATAATCTTCACTGTCTTATTTTTAACAAGAAAGCAATTATGTATGGTTTTGCTGGCCTTTCACTTTAATTAGAGATGACAATCATATGCTAATTATGAATTTTCAGTAATTAATATAGTAATTAAATAATTAATATAGTCTGTCTCTGATGTCCCAAAACAAAAATGATGGCAATCAATGTGACCGATTGGGAGTTTAAAAAATGGAATAAAAATAGACGTGTGAGAAAAATAGCGTTCATTCGAATTGACGTTACCAGTAAGAAAATCATGGAAAATAAACAGTGACAAAGTGGTTACAGTATTGACGCTTTCATTGAAATACCACAGAAAATAATGACGTTACCATTGCAATGCTATAGAAACTAACAGTGAAAGAGTGGTTAGATATATGGTGGTTAATTTGAGTTGACGTTACCATTGAAATACTACAAAAAATAGTGACGTTACCATTGAAATATCAAAGCCAATATTGACGTTACCATTGACATACCATATAATAATAGTTGTCGGATATATGGTGATAATATAATGAAATATATAAAATAAGAGCGGAATTATAGTTAGGCCTAATTGAAGTGATTAACTGCCATATTGGCTTGGACACATTTATGAAGAGTTCCAGTGGATGATGCAGTTAAATAAGAAAGGTTATTTATCTTTAGAAATCTGAATTTGTCAATACATGGCGGCCAGTATTAATGGTGGAGGAAGAACCCGGGGAAAACCCCCGGAAAGAACCACTGACACACGAGAAACTACTGGCAAGCTTTCTCACATGCCCAGTCTGAGACTCGAACCCATGCAGACCGAGGTGAGATGCCGGTGAGCCTTAACGGAGAGAGAGAGAGAGAGAGAGAGAGAGAGAGAGAGAGAGAGAGAGAGAGAGAGAGGGGGGGGGGTAGCTTCGAAGAAGCCTAGGAAAAGATTTGCGTTAAACAAGAAAGTGACAAGGTGCCTGTCTTATGAAAAAGATATGTTTTAATGCTGGATGCATATTATTGTTTGTTTTATGCAAACTTGTTTTAATGGAAATGTGTTGATACTAGAGTTGTTATGGAATTTATCATATTCAATTTCATGGAAATGTGTTGATGTTAGAGTTGATATGCAATTTATCTTTTATTTTTATAGGTATTAGTTCATTAGCAGAATTGACTCTAATGCGATACAAATGTTCATATGTGCATGATCTCATAGGGTTATTTGAAATAAATATGAAATAGTTTCCTGTGTCTTTAGGACGATACTGTTTATCGTTAGTTAACGATAACTACCTATTATATTTGCTTTTGTAATGTTTAAATATTCTGGAAGTGAGTAAAGATCTGTGAATTGTATGCAATAGTAAACGAACATGTGGTAGCATACGGTAAATTGTCTATAGAGCTCACGTGGTAATTTATGGCAAGATACTACCGTAGGTAGGCTTTACGCAGCATATGAATGGCTAGTGTGTTCTGAGTAATGTAAGTGAAGGGATTTTATATACATCTAGAAAGTGGTTATTCAGAGATTTGGGGATAATTTTGTCCTTTAAAGAAATAGCTTTCCGAGGGAGAGGGAGACTTAACAGTCCGAGACGGAGTCCGATAACAAGAGAAGTGACTAGTGAAGTCCGGAAAAAAGGAGAAGTGACGAGTGAAATCCGAAAGCGGCAAGTGACGAGTTCAGAGTAAAATCTAGGACGTCCAAAAAGGAAGAGCAGTCGGAAAAGGAAACCTCGAGGAAACAGGAAAAGTTGGAACATGGTCGAGAGGAAGGTGATGCAATCAGTCGTAGACATTTCGCTCTTTTCACCACTCGTTATGATGATGAAATAAATCCAGATCAGACACTATATTTTAATCATGTTGATATAATTTACTTCAGATTGAAATTATCGCTATTAATTTGCTTGATTAATTTTGTTATTGTTGTTGTCTAAGGGGACTCGTGTTGCATTATTTCGTCCCAATAATCTGCCCAGTTCTCTGTTGATATTTTATCTGTTCACACACACACCGTGTCATAAAATCGAGGGAGGAGGTCATTCCATTGATAACGTAGCTAAATCCAATTAACTACTCTTCTTACTAAGAAGGAGACGTTACACAAATGCTCAGTAATACTTTAAAATGGATGCTATACAATTTTCAATATTTTATATTTGGTATTCAAATTCAGCTTGCGTAATTAAAAGGTTCAATTAAGGTGAGATAGCTTGATATTTGGGTATAATTACTCTTTCGGGAAAATGTAATAATCAATATTTAGCAGCGTCGATATTTACAGTTTATTTCACTCTGTCAAATACTCAAACATTTTAATCACAAAGCTATTCTTAATAAATTATATGAAACTCAAGGCCAGATGGAGCTTATGGTTGACCTGTGATACAGAATCAATACGTTATAACCTATTTCCAATAAAGGACGGAAACAGCGTGACGAAAAAAAATCGAAACCATGTACAAAATTGACTACATACATTATTTCCCGGAAGAGTTATTCATAGAGATTCAAAAGGAAGATGCTAGGAGAATGGTGTAGCGTGATAATGTACAATAGCTACACTACTACTACAAAAAATAAAAAATAAATATAATTACTTGGAGAAATATTATATCAAATATTGCGAATGGATGAAAAACATGATTGGCTGTATTCATGTTTCCGAAGTTCTAAACGATTCCACCTGCAAATATCTTTGTAAACTAGGCAACAGTTTTCTATGACGCAATATGTTCCTGAATCTGAAGTCTTGTTTGAAGCTATTTTGAGACATGTCCGGTTGCCCTTGAGATGTTTAGGTCTAATATACCCACTCATAGTAACGACCTGAAATGTACACTTCAGACGTTGGGGCGATTCAGCATGGTGACAATACGTGTAATGCTCGGCAGACATGTAGCACAATGTCCCACCAAATACCATTATTATGACACCAGGCCAACCAGTTCTAATACCAACCTCTTATTGCTGAGCGCCTATCGAGGTCGCTGTTATTACCATTTATATAAGTTGTTTTTGGTATGAATCGGCCGGGGTTCACACGCGCGACCTCCAGCATTCGAGGCCAACGCTCTAACCACCAAGCCACCGGAAGTGCAGCCTCTGGTTCGAAACTAACTCTTTTTTAACTAGTCAAGCGGACATATACTAGTCCTGAGCAAAATCGATTAGTCCGTAAATTGGAACATCCAAGTACAAATGAGCTTATTTTTTGATCCTCCGTTTTTGAATGCTCTTTGCAGATGCTGCAAAACATGGTATTTATTTCTGGGTTAAAGTTAAGCCACGGCCGACCGCTTTTCCACTTCTCTAGAAATGTTCGGTTCCTAGTTTCTTTATCATACTGATTGTCGCGTTCCCTTTTGTCCTCATTATTGTCATTCTTATGTCTTTTGGCCGGATTTTCCACACCTTGAACAAATCGTCACAACGTTCTCATTGCTTGTTTTTTAAACAATGCTCCTGGTCAGTGCGACAATAACGCTTTGCACACAATTTGTAATGCTTAATATAATGCGCCTATGTGATCTGGATTTATATACGGGAGTTACAACAAATTCAGCACAAATATCAAGTTATTTGCCCGCAATTCTGTTATGAAATTCATTAAAAAAAATTACTTAACAATAATTACATTCATCCATGTTTCATAAGTCAGGCGGACTTGTATTGGAACATATTTATTAGTCCGTGAGGAAAACTATTAGTCGCGGACTAACGGACATACGTTAGTTTCGAACCCTGAATATATATATATATATATATATATATATATATTCTATTAGTTGTTTTACGGTACGGTACTATTCAGTAAAATATGCTTATTATGTGTAACATCTGGCAAATGTAGAACATGTTACAGTATTACAGTAATAAACGTGTGCTTGACTTTTGACGAATGTAAAATGTTGATTCATTTATGTCAGCTCAGAAGGCTATCGGATGTACATGTTTGGAGAGCTAGAAATGATCCGCTAAGGGAACAACTAAATTTTTTGGCATTGTTATCACCTTGGATGTAGTGTCAAATCAGAAATATTTTGTTCTCTGTTAACCAAATATTCTTAAGTCTTTTTAACTAAAAATATTTGTATATAATTTGGTTTGTAACACAAATTATAGCGAGATTTTTGGAAAGCAATATAAAGCTTGGAAAGTTATATCTTCGAGCTAAAAAGCATCCCATTCCACCCCCACCCCTACCGCCCCTGAAACTTAAATTGGCAGTACACGAGCTGAATGAAACCAGGATTTTAAAAAGAGTAAAATGTAGAATACTACTCTGTTTAAAGATATTTCAGTCTAAGCCCAGTGTGCCATATCTCGTTGTTTTAATGTATTTTTCTTTGCACCCTTGATAATTCACTTTAGTTTTTGGAACGGAGTCAAGAGTTATGACTTGGTGAACAGATCGTCACTTATTAGAAATTAAGCTTGCACTATGGGTAAAACTGGGATGAGTATGTGAGTATACCATATAAAAAAATTAGAGGCTCATGCTTGTTTGAGAGAGAGAGAGAGAGAGAGAGAGAGAGAGAGAGAGAGAGAGAGAGAGAGAGATGATAACGTAAACTTTCAATCGCTACATCCACTGATCTAGAACTATATATGGAACTCATTCTATGAGAGTACATTACAAAAAGTGTAAAATGAATTCATCGTATCGGCTATTGTAGTTAAGATCGTATCGGCTATTGTAGTTAAAATCGTATCGGCTATTGTAGTTAAAATCTTATCGGCTATTGTAGTTAAAATCTTATCGGCTATTGTAGTTGAAATCTTATCGGCTATTGTAGTTAAAATCTTATCGTAATAGTGTAGTCAAGCTCTATTTTTAGACGAGGAAAGCCCTAAATATGCCGAACTTTGTTTTTTTTTTTTTGAATATCAGACTTAGTAAAGATCAGTTAAGATATGAAAACAGATTTAGCAAAATGTTTTTAGTTTTTGTGGCTGTCTGGTTTATTACTAATATTATATATCCTATTGCTTTATTATTATTTATTATTTTTGCACTGTGTCGAATGGGCCACGTATAGAAAAACAGTTTACACTTATATGTACAAATAAATTGACATATTATTGTTGATTTAGTGATATTTTTAGTACTTTGGATAACTAGTTATTTGTTTGTTATATTTCATTTGATCACTACATAATCTGGATAACCTGGTTTGTATCGTTGTACATTGTAGCCACTTGCAACGACACGGGTGATTCATGATGCGACGAGACAGTTTGGTTTGGCCAAAGGGAAAATATTTGACGAAAGTTTATGGTTTCGTACATTTTGCATTCAACCCATTATTAGGATACCAAAAAAGTTGTTAAGAGACTAAAATTTAAAATTCATTAAAAATGAATTTAGAAAACTGAATTACCAATTGCTGTACAAGGGATAGATAAGCATGTTCGGAAAGACGTGTAAGCAGAGAATATGAATATTACAGACTCTTGGTTTTTGGGAATATCGTAATGTTCTTGACCAATATGATGTCATCATCATCATCATCATCATCATCATCATCATCATCATGTACTATGGTTTTCATCAGAAAATGGAGCTTATGGCCAGGCTTTCCTACTGTAATCAATTTGGAGTATGTGTTAGTGAATTTGAACCATGCTGGGGTCGTTAGTAGTGAATTTGGGTACAAGCCGAATGACTGTCCCTTTTTGTAACATAGTCCATATTAAAATTCCGCGGTGTATAAAAGTGATGTGATTGAAATGGCAGTATTTATGGGGGGAATTTAATGGAATCAATAAGTTGGAACTTGGTAGGTACCGTTTATGTGTCCATAGTGGAAAATGGGCGTATGTATATGAGCGTGATACGCCGGAAATTCTGTGGATTGACTGGCCTAGGGTCGCGCAGTTAAATATTTCCCAGTTAGTAAGGGAATACTAGTGGAATTTCTATGGCATGACGGGCTTGCAGTACGGAAATAGGATGATAAAGAAGAAAAACCATGCTAAGGTGCGGTTAATGGACTCTTGGGCAAGTTGTCTCCTCTGGGTCGCCAATTGATTAGAGCAAAGATTATTAATTATAGCAGACAGGTCTCTCTTTCCATTTTACAACTCAAGTTGTATGGAAGTCTTTGGAAATTTGGGGAAAACATATGACCTCCAGCGTGACTCGCGCCAGGGTTTGACACCGCTCGGTCAAGTGAATACCCCTGTGCGTGTAACACTACCTTTTTGGGAACTACTTTTAAAGTTCTTCAGAAATGACTAGAATCCATGTTATTTGCAAACGTAGTGTACAGAGTTTTCATATTTATTTTCTCCACTTCTTATTGCCACTAAATGGATTATTCATACGTTTCACTGACATTTCATTTTAACCATATACATAGTCCATATTGCTGTACACCTCATCAAAATCTGTGTATAATTTGTTATAAAGTACTATTTACACACACTCACTGCTAAATGGTTCTTGTTACTTATATAAAACATTAGACATCGCTATTATCATACGTTGTAGCCATTTATTCACAGAGTACCGTCCAACACACAACTATGTTGAATTGTATATCATTAGTAGCCCTTATTTACAAGCCGTTCGACATGTTGAATGAAATTGATAATGAAAGCAAGGTAAAAATTTGAATCAGTGATGCAGTCCTTTAATTGGATTAATTAATTAATTTCTTGAATTCAATGTTCATTGATAGCATAAATAATTAGTTATGTTTCTTTTGACTAGAAGTGTGCTACAAGCTATTCATCCGTGAGTTCGTACTATTGTTTTGGGACACATGTACAATCCCGCCAGTTATGAAGGAAAATTTTACAGTGAGAGTAAATGAGAACTTTATTAAAACAGTGTATTCACTGTCAAACAAGCTAGTAAAAATAACAGTTTGGGCTAAACTTTGTTGCCAATAGTGATTGGAGGTTATACTCATAAGATACATTGGCGCTGCCATTTTAAAGTTGACCGTGTTCGTGCAAGAAGTCCGTGCTACGCGGAAAGCAAGCTGCCATACATACATTAATATTTTACAAGAATATAAAACAGTCAAGACAGAGAAAGAAATGTGAGAGTGTATATCTCCATAGGGAGCCACCGTTCATTTTGGCTGGTGGAGGGAAACACATCAGCAGGGAAGCGAATAATCAGCAGTTGTGAACATAATAACTTAAATTATGTTAATTGACGTAATTAATTTAAGTCATCAGCATGGGTACGAGAGGTTATTTAATACCCCGTGTTGTAACCAACAACTTAAGAAACCAAGAAACAGATAAGTAATCAATATCTATGGCAAAGTAATCGTGTATCACTCATGGCATCTTTAATCTGGTTTGTTTATTTGTTTGTTTGATTAGGATTTTAACTTAGCTTTAAAAATTTTCATTCATATCGCTACGATGTTTGCAGTGAGGCCGTTTATAGTGATGTCTAGACATAGGGCATCATGCCGCAGACATGTAGCGTGATGTCCCATCCAGCCATATTGTCCTGACACCAGACCTAACACAAACCTCTTAATGCTGTGCGCCAAACGAGGCAACTGTTAGTACCATTTTTGTAAGTCTTTGGTATGACTCATACCAAACGAACCAACGACCTCCCACTTCCACGGTGGACGCTCTAACCACTAGGGCACCGGAGGGGTAAAAATTTAATCTGTGTTGACGATGACCTAATTTTGACCTACCAAGCATGTTCTATCCCATTCCTGGTACCCCTGGGTACTTCTGTTGTTATAAGCCATTTAAATCAGTAGATCCTTTGATACTGTTAATGTGATATCTCATCCATGTACATCACACCCAGCTGATTGTCATTCTAAAATGCTTCAAGGCAATACATAAGTAAATGAGGCACACAAAATGCATTTCTACCGATATTGTGATTCACCGTTGAAGGAAATCCAAAGCAAGATTATAATACAAAGCTATTAAATGTAGTCTGTTTTATGTTTATACATTATTAAACTAATTACCTCAAATTGGAATCAATATTTCGAGGACAAAACTGATGTTTAAACAATGGTAATTTCTTGATTCTGCGCAGACTAAAATTAAAATTGAAATCATGAAACTTTTCCACGCGAAATTAATGACTTTCGTACGTTAGTGTAGGTGGCGAAGGTATTGGAATGGTAACGGGTCGAAACGGACCGGTTCCAAAAAGGCCCAGGTCAAAATGGCCCGGTCTAAAGAGGCCAGTAACATAGTAGTAGTAGTAGTAGTAGTAGTAGTAGTAGTAGTAGTAGTAGTAGGAAGCAGAAGAAGAAGAAAGAAGACAGCTTCTCTACAACACCCATATATATTTACTTCCAGGTCAATGACATTTTTACATGTATTGCTAAATCACTGAGCTGTCCAAACTGAAACAATGGTTAGTAATGATTAACACCTAGAAAAATTAAAGCATGGATAGCAAACAGCAGACTTTTGCCGATTACGCAGATTGTAGTATCGATATTACGAAAGAATAAGCGATCACCTTATACTTTTCACACTTTCTTTACCTGTTTTTGTCTAAAATTTATTTAATATGTCAGCAAACTTTGATAATCACATAGTAGTAGGAAGCAGAATCACATAGTCACAATTATGATACAAATACAAGTCTCTACGTTATGCAACTGCTGTAGAATTGATGAAATGTTGTATGGTACTTACGATTTGCATTGCTAGTGGTACGAGTACACAAATAAAACAACCCACACTTTCAAAAGTTCTAGAGAACTTTTTTTAAAAAAGTAAACTTGTATACTGGTTGCAATAAAACGAAAGAATACAAAATTCTACAAATTTCGATATTCCGAGAACAACTTCTTTAGTTATGTGTAATCACGTGACTTATGGACTTCCGATGTCGTCTTTACCGACATAATGATTCTAATAAATGCCGTTGTTTAGAAAATAAATAATTTTCCTATAAAGTTCTTGCAGAGATGAGTCGATATAACATAAGATGAACTAGTATAGGCCCGCTGGTAAGCGACTACCATATCAAATTGTTTGTATACAGTTGGAATGACCCCATTTTTTAAAAATATAAATACAGTCAAAGGAAGTGTTACTTTCCTTGATATATTGCTATAGAATACTTTAGAATTAAAGGTTTCAAAGGAAACAAGACATCAGTTAAATTCATGATGTTGTTCTCACGTAGCAGCATAATGCAGCAAAATAAAGTTAGAATTTCTATTATATGCATTGAAACGACTTTACATGCCAATTTTAAGAATGTTCGTATTCGTGTGATACATCTATTGTCTTTTTTCATGATCGTCGTTTCATAATTTGATGCTTTTGGAGAGCTTGAAAGAGAAACATTTTAGATTTAGAAAATTCTCGTTTTGTAATCTGAAACTAAGTGAACCTTGAAAAAGTGAGTTCATCCTGGAGAAAAAACATATAAAGGAAATATAAATTTATCTTTAGAAATGCTTATTAACCGTGAACAACATTACTATATTCCTGTTATCCCAGGATTACATCCTATATCATAATATAATATTAACGTCGGCAGCCACAGTTGTGCAATCTTGTTAAGTTATTTGGTTGAAAAGTGAGTATCTATCTATGCATGATATTATAGTTTGATAAATATTTGTTGCTGTTATTGTATAATTATTGAATATATGTTACTGTTAAATTAATTTGACAGACATTATGAGCAATATGTTTGTAGTATTTTAAATTAGATTTTAATATTCATGTATTAGCAATAATGATTGTTCTTATTAACAAATTTATAAATCTGAAATGGCATTAGCGTTTGTCTTTCTTTTGCTTATACTAATTACACTTATCTTTTCTTCTTTTTCTCTTTATAACCCATCACACAAATGTATGTTAATTTTTTAAAATAAAGAAAACTATTATTTTCCAATTGTGACTTGAATTACATTGCGACCAAAACGCAAAGACGGTGCTTACAAAACACAGAATATAACACATATATAATAAAAGCATACATAATATCATGACAAAGTTGGCATGTGAACCAGCACGTGGGCGACACAAACTCGTATTCAGTCTTGATATGTTATAACAAAGATATTATTGATTTGCTTTATACAATGTTTTATAACAAATATTATTTGCCTTCTTTTTTCATTTTACAATCTAACATGTAGAAGCGTTGCAATTATTGACATGATCACGTGACGGACGATTGTGACATACTTACTGCACCATGATTCTATACTGCACATTATTTATAGACATTCACCAGTCAAACAAAGATTTGGTATTTACGTATTAGTTACTTTTACGAGACTAGTACTGTAGTAAGTAATTAATACCTAAATGGGCCTTTTTGAGTCGGGCCTTTTTGGACCGGGCATTTTAAGCACTGTTCCTTTTTGGTCGTGGGCTTTTTTGGTACCGGCCCGTTTTGACCCGTAACCATTGGAATGGTAGTTAAATCAAATTTGTATCCATATGACTCAATAGTGCATTTCTATACTTCTCCTGATATATATGTCACTTTACTCGTTAAGTTCCAATAGCTGAAAAGGACCAATGGGAATTTTAAAGATTTCATCGCGTATCTCTTCCCTTGTGTTGTTCACATTACAGTTTGAGATACAATGAAAAAGCTGGATGTTCGAATTTTTAAAACACTGTTATGGAGTGCTTTGAAATAAAAACTGAAAAATATTTACCTAAAATAAACAAGATGTATATTATAAACCAATTTGTAAGTCGTTGGTTTTGAACTGGTATATAGAAATGGTATGTATGTATGTATGTATGTATGTATGTATGTATGTATGTATGTATGTATGTATGTATGTATGTATGTATGTATGTATGTATGTGTGTGTGTATGTATGTATGTATGCATGCAGGCAAGCATGACTGGATGGATGTACATGCATACCTTAATCCGCTACGTTGCTCAACGACAGTAAAGTAATATATGTATGTATGTCTGTATGCGTTTATTTATATATATATGTACATAGCATGATGTAAAGGTTTCCTGACCTTACATCCATATTTCAGTTTCTATTACATAAATCAAGTGTTTATTTCTCTTACATAAAAGGTTTTCAAAAAGAAAATACGTGTTTAATTCTTTATTCATCGCATGAACAATAATATCGGATATACATATACTACATTGTCATTTGTCCAAGCAGCGTCGTATCCAATCTACCAAATTTACAAGAAAAGTAAGTCTTTGATTTTTTTTTTAAATTCACTATTCTCTTGTTTGATCATAATACAGATATGTATTCTATTGTTGTGCAAGAAAATGCTTCCTCATTTTATCTCCAAAAGGTTGACAAATATCAATTTAAGAGTATTGGCGATTACAAATCCATTTGTAACAGATTGAAGGTAATCAGTTATATTTCTTTCATTTATTTACAAGAAAATGCATTAAATGACAATAATGAAACAACATACAATTCCGTGCCAAAAAAAGTTTCTGTTATGAACCTGAAGCTAAGCAAAAAATATCACAGACATAATTTTGATGATAAAGTATAAATCTTCTTTGCAACAGGAATGGCGACATCGTGGCGAGAGTACTTCGTTGTGCTTACCGTTCCTGAAATAACACGAGAAAGGTCTTTTAATGGCTTCCGTTACCTATAAAATACGACGCTAATTCTTGACATTTAGGACACGGCCATTGATGTTAATTCTTAGCATCTACGATAATACAATTAATGTTAATTCTTAACATCTACGATACTACAATTGACGTTAATTCTTAACATCTACGATAATACAATTGACACTAGTTCTTAACATCTACGATACTACAATTGACGTTAATTCTTAACATCTACGATACTACAATTGACGTTAATTCTTAACATCTACGATAATACAATTGACGTTAATTCTTAACATCTACGATAATACAATTGACACTAGTTCTTAACATCTACGATACTACAATTGACGTTAATTCTTAACATCTACAATACTACAATTGACGTTAATTCTTAACATCTACAATACTACAATTGATGTTAATTCTTAACATCTACAATACTACAATTGACGTTAATTCTTAACATCTACAATACTACAATTGACTTTAATTCTTAACATATACGATACTACAATTGACGTTAATTCTTAACATTTACAATACTACAATTGACGTTAATTCTTAACATCTACGATACTACAATTGACGTTAATTCTTAACATTTACAATAACACAATTGACGTTAATTCTTAACATCTACAATAACACAATTGACGTTAATTCTTAACATCTACAATACTACAATTGACGTTAATTCTTAACATCTACGATACTACAATTGACGTTTATTCTTAACATTTACAATACTACAATTGACGTTAATTCTTAACATCTACAATACTACAATTGACGTTAATTCCTAACATCTACGATACTACAATTGACGTTAATTCTTAACATCTACGATACTACAATTGACGTTAATTCTTAACATCTACGATACCACAATTAACGTTAATTCTTAACATCTACAATAACACAATTGACGTTAATTCTTAACATCTACGATACTACAATTGACGTTAATTCTTAACATCTACGATACCACAATTGACGTTAATTCTTAACATCTACGATACTACAATTGACGCTAGTTCTTAACATCTACAATACTACAATAACATCTACGATACTACAATTGATGTTAATTCTTAACATCTACGATACTACAATTGACGTTAATTCTTAACATCTACAATTGACGCTAATTCTTAACATTTACAATACTACAATTGACGCTAGTTCTTAACATCTACGATACAATTGAATCTAATTCTTAACATCTACAATACTACAATTGACGTTAATTCTTAACATCTACGATACCACAATTGACGTTAATTCTTAACATCTACGATACCACAATTGACGTTAATTCTTAACATCTACGATACTACAATTGACGTTAATTCTTAACATCTACGATAATACAATTGACACTAGTTCTTAACATCTACGATACTACAATTGACGTTAATTCTTAACATCTACAATACTACAATAACCTCTGTGGCAGCGATATTAAAGTTAATTTGTAACGTCTACAACACCGCCATTGACCCCGCCCTAAAAACATAATTGCTTATTTGCAAAAGCAGACGAGAGGGCATTGAAGCCTGGTGTAGTGGGAGCCGCTCCCTCAATTCAGCTGTCATCCAAGGTTCAAGTCTCCCAGTGGCTTTTAGACAGGTCATATGGTTGTATCTTGTTTAGTGTGCGGTGGCACATAACACACTAAAGGTTATATATCGTGCCAAGTCATTATTGCCACAGAATTATTCAACTGTAAAATAAAGACGCAGATATAATAACAACATCAATGTCAATTTGATGCCGGGTAAAATAACTACAGCGAATAAACAATTACCAAAATATTATAAATTAACATTTTTAAGGCGGACAAATGCAAAGACAAAAGTCAAGTTGTTGCAAATTTAATAATGATCACAACGACAGTAACAACAACATCAGATAAACAAGTAAAAAAAGAACTTCCAACTGTATGGGTCGGATAGGCAGCAAGAACAGAAAACTATTTTTCAGAAGGTAAGCACATTTAACTTACCTCATGTGAAGTTTTGACATACCTCATGTGACGTTTTGACATACCTCATGTGAAGTTTTGTGAACAGCCAAAGTTCGAGCCTGACAGAAACCTTTGCCACAAACTGCGCATCTAAACGGTTTGACTTTTGCATGTGTGTGTCTGAAAGAAGTGGAAACAATCATTTAAAAGATATATGATATAATGATATCCGTGGAATATAAAGGACTCGAGAACAATAATGCTTAACGTGGAACGGAATGGAATCGAAAAAGAAAAGAAATCTCGTGGAATAGAAGCGATTAAAGAACAATAATGCATCATGTGAACCGAAGCGGCACGATAACGGTATTACATCATAAGAAACAGGAACAATAGCACATGAAGTAGAAAATTTCAAGTAGGGTAATGCATCGTTTTAAACAAGGGATTTGAGAAAGATAATGCATCTCGTGGAAGAGAAGGGATTCGAAAACGATAATGCATTTCGTGAAAGAGAAGAGAAAGGAGAACGATAATGCATCTCATGGAAGAAAGGGGATTCGAGAATGATAATGCATCTCATGGAAGAAAGGGGATTCGAGAATGATAATGCATCTCATGGAAGAAAGGGGATTCGAGAATGATAATGCATCTCGTGGAAGAAAGGGGATTCGAGAATGATAATGCATCTCATGGAAGAAAGGGGATTCGAGAATGATAATGCATCTCGTGGAAGAAAGGGGATTCGAGAATGATAATGCATCTCATGGAAGAAATGGGATTCGAGAATGATAATGCATCTCGTGGAAGAGAAGAGAACAGAAAAAGATAATGCATCGAAATTAAAAAGAAGGGATTCGAGAATAATAATAAATCACGTAGAACATAAGAGTACAAGAACATTAATTTACCACGTAGAACATAAGAGAACAGGAACAGTAATTCATCACGTGGAAAATAAGCAGAGTACGATGTGAATTCTAACTATCGGCACTATTAGCAAAGTAATTTAAGATACTAAAGAGTTGTGTTATGTTTTAAATACTCTTTAGATACTAAAGAGTTGTGTTATGTTTTAAATACACTTAAGATACTAAAGAGTTGTGTTATGTTTTAAATACTCTTAAGATACTAAAGAGTTGTGTTATGTTTTAAATACACTTAAGATACTAAAGAGTTGTGTTATGTTTTAAATACACTTAAGATACTAAAGAGTTGTGTTATGTTTTAAATACTCTTTAAATACTAAAGAGTTGTGTTATGTTTTAAATACACTTAAGATACTAAAGAGTTGTGTTATGTTTTAAATACTCTTTAAATACTAAAGAGTTGTGTTATGTTTTAAATACACTTAAGATACTAAAGAGTTGTGTTATGTTTTAAATACTCTTTAAATACTAAAGAGTTGTGTTATGTTTTAAATACTCTTTAAATACTAAAGAGTTGTGTTATGTTTTAAATACACTTAAGATACTAAAGAGTTGTGTTATGTTTTAAATACTCTTAAGATACTAAAGAGTTGTGTTATGTTTTAAATACACTTAAGATACTAAAGAGTTGTGTTATGTTTTAAATATTCTTAAGATACTAAAGAGTTGTGTTATGTTTTAAATACACTTAAGATACTAAAGAGTTGTGTTATGTTTTAAATACTCTTTAAATACTAAAGAGTTGTGTTATGTTTTAAATACACTTAAGATACTAAAGAGTTGTGTTATGTTTTAAATACTCTTTAGATACTAAAGAGTTGTGTTATGTTTTAAATACTCTTAAGATACTAAAGAGTTGTGTTATGTTTTAAATACTCTTAAGATACTAAAGAGTTGTGTTATGTTTTAAATACTCTTTAGATACTAAAGAGTTGTGTTATGTTTTAAATACTCTTTAGATACTAAAGAGTTGTGTTATGTTTTAAATACTCTTAAGATACTAAAGAGTTGTGTTATGTTTTAAATACTCTTTAGATACTAAAGAGTTGTGTTATGTTTTAAATACTCTTTAGATACTAAAGAGTTGTGTTATGTTTTAAATACTCTTAAGATACTAAAGAGTTGTGTTATGTTTTAAATACACTTAAGATACTAAAGAGTTGTGTTATGTTTTAAATACTCTTAAGATACTAAAGAGTTGTGTTATGTTTTAAATACTCTTAAGATACTAAAGAGTTGTGTTATGTTTTAAATATTCTTAAGATACTAAAGAGTTGTGTTATGTTTTAAATACTCTTTAGATACTAAAGAGTTGTGTTATGTTTTAAATACACTTAAGATACTAAAGAGTTGTGTTATGTTTTAAATACTTTTTAGATACTAAAGAGTTGTGTTATGTTTTAAATACTCTTAAGATACTAAAGAGTTGTGTTATGTTTTAAATATTCTTAAGATACTAAAGAGTTGTGTTATGTTTTAAATACTCTTTAGATACTAAAGAGTTGTGTTATGTTTTAAATACACTTAAGATACTAAAGAGTTGTGTTATGTTTTAAATACTCTTAAGATACTAAAGAGTTGTGTTATGTTTTAAATACTCTTAAGATACTAAAGAGTTGTGTTATGTTTTAAATACACTTAAGATACTAAAGAGTTGTGTTATGTTTTAAATACTCTTTAGATACTAAAGAGTTGTGTTATGTTTTAAATATTCTTAAGATACTAAAGAGTTGTGTTATGTTTTAAATACACTTAAGATACTAAAGAGTTGTGTTATGTTTTAAATACTCTTTAAATACTAAAGAGTTGTGTTATGTTTTAAATACACTTAAGATACTAAAGAGTTGTGTTATGTTTTAAATACTCTTTAGATACTAAAGAGTTGTGTTATGTTTTAAATACTCTTAAGATACTAAAGAGTTGTGTTATGTTTTAAATACTCTTAAGATACTAAAGAGTTGTGTTATGTTTTAAATACTCTTTAGATACTAAAGAGTTGTGTTATGTTTTAAATACTCTTTAGATACTAAAGAGTTGTGTTATGTTTTAAATACTCTTAAGATACTAAAGAGTTGTGTTATGTTTTAAATACTCTTTAGATACTAAAGAGTTGTGTTATGTTTTAAATACTCTTTAGATACTAAAGAGTTGTGTTATGTTTTAAATACTCTTAAGATACTAAAGAGTTGTGTTATGTTTTAAATATTCTTAAGATACTAAAGAGTTGTGTTATGTTTTAAATACTCTTTAGATACTAAAGAGTTGTGTTATGTTTTAAATACACTTAAGATACTAAAGAGTTGTGTTATGTTTTAAATACTTTTTAGATACTAAAGAGTTGTGTTATGTTTTAAATACTCTTAAGATACTAAAGAGTTGTGTTATGTTTTAAATACTCTTAAGATACTAAAGAGTTGTGTTATGTTTTAAATACTCTTTAGATACTAAAGAGTTGTGTTATGTTTTAAATATTCTTAAGATACTAAAGAGTTGTGTTATGTTTTAAATACTCTTAAGAT